>CATORF010000448.1:3625200-4048200 GCA_951804975.1 Anthophora plumipes
ATAATATTGGTGAGACTTCAGTCAGAAGTATGCAGAATCATCTAGATCGCTCGTTTCGAGCTATTTAATGCGAAAAAACAAGTTTTCTGGTGTTTTGACCACTCCACAGTGCGTTTGATATGTAGAGCCGCCGATAACTTGGTTTTCATGGGGTTTCCAGCTGAAATATGCATTTTCTGCGATAATCTTGGTGTTTCATTTATGAGAAATATGCAGAATCATCGAGAACGCTCGTTTCGAGCAACTTAATGCGAGAAACACGTTATCTGGTGTTTTCAACACTCCACAGTGCGTATGATATGCAGAACCAGCGATATCTTGGCTTTCGTGGGGTTTCAAGCTGAGATATGCATTTTTTACGATAATCTTGGTGAGACTTCTGTCCGAAGTATGCTTAATCATCGAGATCGCTCGTTTCGAGCTATTTAATGCGAGAAACACGTTATCTGGTGTTTTCACCACTCCACAGTGCGTATGATATGCAGAACCGGCGATATCTTGGTTTTCGTCGGGTTTCAAGCTGAGATATGGATTTTCTGCGATAATCTTGGTGAGACTTCTGTCCGAAGTATGCTGAAACATCGAGATCGCTCTTTTCGAGCTAGTTAATGCGAGAAAAAACTTATCCGCTGTTTTCACCACTCCACAGTGCGTTTGATATGCAGAACCAGCGATATCTTGGCTTTCGTGGGGTTTCAAGCTGATATATGCATTTTTTACGATAATCTTGGTGAGACTTCTGTCCGAAGTATGCTGAATCATCGAGATCGCTCTTTTCGGGCTAGCTAGTGCGAGAAACACGTTATCTGGTGTTTTCACCACTCCACAGTGCGTTTGATATTCAGAACAGTAGATACCTTGGTTTTCGTGGGGTTTCAAGCTGAGATATGCATTTTCTGCGATAATCTTGTTGAGACTTCTGCCCGAAGTATGCAGAATCATCGAGATCGCTCGTTTCGAGCTACTGAATGCGAGAAACACGTTATCTGGTGTTTTCACCACTCCACAGTGCGTTGGATATGCAGAACCGGAGATATTTTGGTTTTCGTCGGGTTTCAAGCTGAGATATGCATTTTCTACGATAAGCTTGGTAAACCATCTGTCCGAAGTATGCAGAAACATCGAGAGCGCTCTTTTCGAGCTATTTAATGCGAGTAACACGTTTTCTGGGGGATTCACCACTCCACAGTTCGTTGGATATGCAGAACAGTAGATATCTTGGTTTTCGTGGGGTTTCAAGCAGAGATATGCATTTTATGCGATTATCTTGGTGAGACTTCTGTTAGAAGTATGCAGAATCATCGAGATCGCGCTTTTCAAGCTATTTAATGCGAGAAACACGTTATCTGGTGTTTTCACCACTCCACAGTTGGTTTGATATGCAGAACCGGCGATATTTTGGTTTTCGTCGGGTTTCAAGCTGAGATATGCATTTTCTACGATAAGCTTGGTAAACCATCTGTCCGAAGTATGCAGAAACATCGAGAGCGCTCTTTTCGAGCTATTTAATGCGAGTAACACGTTTTCTGGGGGATTCACCACTCCACAGTTCGTTGGATATGCAGAACAGTAGATATCTTGGTTTTCGTGGGGTTTCAAGCAGAGATATGCATTTTATGCGATTATCTTGGTGAGACTTCTGTTAGAAGTATGGAGAATCATCGAGATCGCGCTTTTCAAGCTATTTAATGCGAGAAACACGTTATCTGGTGTTTTCACCACTCCACAATTGGTTTGATATGCAGAACCGGCGATATTTTGGTTTTCGTCGGGTTTCAAGCTGAGATATGCATTTTCTACGATAATCTTGGTGAAACATCTGTCCGAAGTATGCTCAAACATCGAGAGCGCTCTTTTCGAGCTATTTAATGCGAGAAACTCGTTTTCTGGGGTTTTCACCACTCCACAGTTCGTTGGATATGCAGAACCGGAGATATCTTGGTTTTCGTGGGGCTTCAAGCTGGGATATGCATTTCCTGCGATAATCTTGGTGAGACTTCTGTCCGAAGTATGCTGAGTCATCTAGAACGCTCTTTTCGAGCTATTTAATGCGAGAAACACGTTATCTGGTGTTTTCACCACTCCACAGTTCGTTGGATATGCAGAACCGGAGATATCTTGGTTTTCGTGGGGTTTCAAGCTGGGATATGCATTTCCTGCGATAATCTTGGTGAGACTTCTGTCCGAAGTATGCTGAATCATCGAGATCGCTCTTTTCGGGCTAGCTAGTGCGAGAAACACGTTATCTGGTGTTTTCACCACTCCACAGTGCGATTGATATGCAGAACAGTAGATACCTTGGTTTTCGTGGGGTTTCAAGCTGAGATATGCATTTTCTGCGATAATATTGGTGAGACTTCAGTCAGAAGTATGCAGAATCTTCGAGAACGCTCTTTTCGAGCTACTTAATGCGCGAAACACGTTTTCTGGTGTTTTTCACCACTCCACAGTGCGTTTGATATGCAGTACCAGCGATATCTTGGTTTTCGTGGGGTTTCAAGCTGAGATATGCATTTTTTACGATAATCTTGGTGAGACTTCTGTCCGAAGTATGCTGAATCATCGAGATTGCTCTTTTCGAGCTAGCTAGTGCGAGAAACACGTTATCTGGTGTTTTCACCACTCCACAGTGCGTTTGATATGCAGTACCAGCGATATCTTGGTTTTCGTGGGGTTTCAAGCTGAGATATGCATTTTCTGCGATAATCTTGTTGAGACTTCTGTCAGAAGTATGCAGGATTATCGAGAACGCTCTTCTCGAGCTATATAATGCGAGAAACACGTTTTCTGGTGTTTTCACCACTCCACAGTGCGTTTGATATGCAGTACCAGCGATATCTTGGTTTTCGTGGGGTTTCAAGCTGAGATATGCATTTTCTGCGATAATCTTGTTGAGACTTCTGTCCGAAGTATGCAGAACCATCTAGATCGCTCGTTTCGAGCTATTTAATGCGAGAAACACGTTATCTGGTGTTTTCACCACTCCACAGTGCGTTGGAGATGCAGAACGGGAGATATTTTGGTTTTCGTCGGGTTTCAAGCTGAGATATGGATTTTCTACGACAAGCTTTGTGAAACATCTGTCCGAAGTATGCAGAAACGTCGAGAGCGCTCTTTTCGAGATACTTAATGCGAGAAACACGTTTTCTGGGGTTTTCACCACTCCACAGTTCGTTGGATATGCAGAACAGTAGATATCTTGGTTTTCGTGGGGTTTCAAGCAGAGATATGCATTTTCTGCGATAATCTTGGTGAGACTTCTGTTAGAAGGATGCAGAATCATCGAGATCGCACTTTTCGAGCTATTTAATGCGAGAAACACGTTTTCTGGTGTTTTCACCACTCCACAGTGCGTTTGATATGCAGAACCGGCGACATCTTGGTTTTCGTGGGGTTTCAAGCTGAGATATGCATTTTCAGCGATAATCTTGGTGAGACTTCTGTCCGAAGTATGCTGAAACATCGAGATCGCTCTTTTCGAGCTAGTTAATGCGAGAAAAAACTTATCCGCTGTTTTCACCACTGACACAGTGCGTTTGATATGCAGAACCAGCGATATCTTGGCTTTCGTGGGGTTTCAAGTTGAGATATGCATTTTTTACGATAATCTTGGTGAGACTTCTGTCCGAAGTATGCTGAATCATCGAGATCGCTCTTTTCGAGCTAGCTAGTGCGAGAAACACGTTATCTGGTGTTTTCACCACTCCACAGTGCGTTTGATATGCAGAACAGTAGATACCTTGGTTTTCGTGGGGTTTCAAGCTGAGATATGCATTTTCTGCGATAATATTGGTGAGACTTCAGGCCGAAGTATGCAGAATCATCTAGATCGATCTTTTCGAGCTACTTAATCCACGAAACACGTTTTCTGGTGTTTTCACCACTCCACAGTACGTTTGACATGCAAAACCGGAGATATCTTGGTTCCGGTCGGGTTTCAAGCTGAGATATGCATTTTCTACGATAATCCTGGTGAGACTTCTGTCAGAAGTATGCAGAATCTTCGAGAACGCTCTTTTCGAGCTACTTAATACGCGAAACACGTTTTCTGGTGTTTTCACCACTCCACGGTACGTTTGATGTGCAGAACCGGAGATAACTCGGTTTTCGTCGGGTTTCAAGCTGAGATATGCATTTTCTACGATAATCTTGGAGAGACTTCTGTCAGAAGTATGCAGGATCTTCGAGAACTGTCTTTTCGAGCTATTTAATGCGAGAAACACGTTATCTGGTGTTTTCACCACTCCACAGTGCGTTTGATATGCAGTACCAGCGATATCTTGGTTTTCGTGGGGTTTCAAGCTGAGATATGCATTTTTTACGATATTCTTGGTGAGACTTCTGTCCGAAGTATGCAGAACATCGAGATCGCTCTATGCGAGCTATTTAATGCGAGAAACACGTTCTCTGGTTGTTTTCACCACTCCACAGTGCGTTTGATATGCAGAACCGGCAAAATCTTGATTTTCGTGAGGTTTCGAGCTGAGATATGCATTTTCTGCGATAATATTGGTGAGACTTCAGTTAGAAGTATGCAGAACCATCTAGATCGCTCGTTTCGAGCTATTTAATGCGAGAAACACGTTATCTGGTGTTTTCACCACTCCACAGTGCGTTTGACATGCAGAACCAGCGATATCTTGGTTTTCGTGGGGTTTCAAGCTGAGATATGCATTTTCTGCGATAATATTGGTGAGACTTCAGTCAGAAGTATGCAGAATCTTCGAGAACGCTCTTTTCGAGCTACTTAATGCGCGAAACACGTTTTCTGGTGTTTTCACCACTCCACAGTTCGTTGGATATGCAGAACCGGAGATATCTTGGTTTTCGTGGGGTTTCAAGCTGGGATATGCATTTCCTGCGATAATCTTGGTGAGACTTCTGTCCGAAGTATGCTGAATCATCGAGATCGCTCTTTTCGGGCTAGCTAGTGCGAGAAACACGTTATCTGGTGTTTTCACCACTCCACAGTGCGATTGATATGCAGAACAGTAGATACCTTGGTTTTCGTGGGGTTTCAAGCTGAGATATGCATTTTCTGCGATAATATTGGTGAGACTTCAGTCAGAAGTATGCAGAATCTTCGAGAACGCTCTTTTCGAGCTACTTAATGCGCGAAACACGTTTTCTGGTGTTTTTCACCACTCCACAGTGCGTTTGATATGCAGTACCAGCGATATCTTGGTTTTCGTGGGGTTTCAAGCTGAGATATGCATTTTTTACGATAATCTTGGTGAGACTTCTGTCCGAAGTATGCTGAATCATCGAGATTGCTCTTTTCGAGCTAGCTAGTGCGAGAAACACGTTATCTGGAGTTTTCACCACTCCACAGTGCGTTTGATATGCAGTACCAGCGATATCTTGGTTTTCGTGGGGTTTCAAGCTGAGATATGCATTTTCTGCGATAATCTTGTTGAGACTTCTGTCAGAAGTATGCAGGATTATCGAGAACGCTCTTCTCGAGCTATATAATGCGAGAAACACGTTTTCTGGTGTTTTCACCACTCCACAGTGCGTTTGATATGCAGTACCAGCGATATCTTGGTTTTCGTGGGGTTTCAAGCTGAGATATGCATTTTCTGCGATAATCTTGTTGAGACTTCTGTTAGAAGTATGCAGAATCATCGAGATCGCACTTTTCGAGCTATTTAATGCGAGAAACACGTTATCTGGTGTTTTCACCACTCCACAGTTGGTTTGATATGCAGAACCGGCGATATTTTGGTTTCCGTCGGGTTTCAAGCTGAGATATCCATTTTCTACGATAATCTTGGTGAAACATGTGTCCGAAGTATGCAGGAACATCGAGAGCGCTCTTTCCGAGCTATTCAACGCGAGAAACCCGTTTTCTGGGGTTTTCACCACTCCACAGTTCGTTGGATATGCAGAACAGTAGATACCTTGGTTTTCGTGGGGTTTCAAGCTGAGATATGCATTTTCTGCGAAAATATTGGTGAGACTTCAGGCAGAAGTATGCAGGATCATCGAGAACGCACTTTTCGAGCTACTTAATGCGAGAAACACGTTTTCTGGGGTTTTCACCACTCCACAGTTCGTTGGATATGCAGAACAGTAGATATCTTGGTTTTCGTGGGGTTTCAAGCAGAGATATGCATTTTCTGCGATAATCTTGGTGAGACTTCTGTTAGAAGTATGCAGAATCATCGAGATCGCACTTTTCGAGCTATTTAATGCGAGAAACACGTTATCTGGTGTTTTCACCACTCCACAGTTGGTTTGATATGCAGAACCGGCGATATTTTGGTTTCCGTCGGGTTTCAAGCTGAGATATCCATTTTCTACGATAATCTTGGTGAAACATGTGTCCGAAGTATGCAGGAACATCGAGAGCGCTCTTTCCGAGCTATTCAATGCGAGAAACCCGTTTTCTGGGGTTTTCACCACTCCACAGTGCGTTGGATATGCAGAACGGGAGATATTTTGGTTTTCGTCGGGTTTCAAGCTGAGATATGGATTTTCTACGACAAGCTTTGTGAAACATCTGTCCGATGTATGCAGAAACGTCGAGAGCGCTCTTTTCGAGATACTTAATGCGAGAAACACGTTTTCTGGGGTTTTCACCACTCCACAGTTCGTTGGATATGCAGAACAGTAGATATCTTGGTTTTCGTGGGGTTTCAAGCAGAGATATGCATTTTCTGCGATAATCTTGGTGAGACTTCTGTTAGAAGTATGCAGAATCATCGAGATCGCACTTTTCGAGCTATTTAATGCGAGAAACACGTTATCTGGTGTTTTCACCACTCCACAGTTGGTTTGATATGCAGAACCGGCGATATTTTGGTTTCCGTCGGGTTTCAAGCTGAGATATCCATTTTCTACGATAATCTTGGTGAAACATGTGTCCGAAGTATGCAGGAACATCGAGGGCGCTCTTTCCGAGCTATTCAATGCGAGAAACCCGTTTTCTGGGGTTTTCACCACTCCACAGTTCGTTGGATATGCAGAACAGTAGATACCTTGGTTTTCGTGGGGTTTCAAGCTGAGATATGCATTTTCTGCGAAAATATTGGTGAGACTTCAGGCAGAAGTATGCAGGATCATCGAGAACGCTCTTTTCGAGCTACTTAATGCGAGAAACACGTTTTCTGGTGTTTTCACCACTCCACAGTGCGTTTGATATGCAGAACCGGCGACATCTTGGTTTTCGTGGGGTTTCAAGCTGAGATATGCATTTTCAGCGATAATATTTGTGAGACTTCTGTCCGAAGTATGCTGAAACATCGAGATCGCTCTTTTCGAGCTAGTTAATGCGAGAAAAAACTTATCCGCTGTTTTCACCACTGACACAGTGCGTTTGATATGCAGAACAAGCGATATCTTGGCTTTCGTGGGGTTTCAAGTTGAGATATGCATTTTTTACTATAATCTTGGTGAGACTTCTGTCCGAAGTATGCTGAATCATCGAGAACGCTCTTTTCGAGCTACTTAATACGCGAAACACGTTTTCTGGTGTTTTCACCACTCCACGGTACGTTTGATGTGCAGAACCGGAGATAACTCGGTTTTCGTCGGGTTTCAGGCTGAGATATGCATTTTCTACGATAATCTTGGAGAGACTTCTGTCAGAAGTATGCAGGATCTTCGAGAACTGTCTTTTCGAGCTATTTAATGCGAGAAACACGTTATCTGGTGTTTTCACCACTCCACAGTGCGTTTGATATGCAGTACCAGCGATATCTTGGTTTTCGTGGGGTTTCAAGCTGAGATATGCATTTTTTACGATATTCTTGGTGAGACTTCTGTCCGAAGTATGCAGAACATCGAGATCGCTCTATGCGAGCTATTTAATGCGAGAAACACTTTCTCTGGTTGTTTTCACCACTCCACAGTGCGTTTGATATGCAGAACCGGCAACATCTTGATTTTCGTGAGGTTTCGAGCTGAGATATGCATTTTCTGCGATAATATTGGTGAGACTTCAGTTAGAAGTATGCAGAATCTTCGAGAACGCTCTTTTCGAGCTACTTAATGCGCGAAACACGTTTTCTGGTGTTTTCACCACTCCACGGTACGTTTGATGTGCAGAACCGGAGATAACTCGGTTTTCGTCGGGTTTCAAGCTGAGATATGCATTTTCTACGATAATCTTGGTGAGACTTCTGTCAGAAGTATGCAGGATCTTCGAGAACGCTCTTTTCGAGCTATTTAATGCGAGAAACACGTTATCTGGTGTTTTCACCACTCCACAGTGAGTTTGATATGCAGAACCGGCGATATCTTGATTTTCGTGGTGTTTCCCGCTGAGATATGCATTTTCTGCGATAATCTTGGATATTCTTCTGTGAGAAGGATGCAGAATCACCGAAATCGCTGTTTTCGTGCTGTTTAATGCGAAAAACACGCTTTCTGGTGTTTTCAGCACTTCACAGTGCGTTTGATATGCGGAAACTGCGTTATCTTCGTTTTCGTGGGGTTTCCAGCTGAGACATGCATTATCTGCGATAATCTGGGATATTCTTCTGTGAGAAGTATGGAGAATCACCGAAATCGCAGTTTTCGTGCTATTGAATGCGAAAAACACGTTCTATGGTGTTTTCAGCACTCCACAGTGCGTTTGATATGCCGAAACTGCGATATCTTCGATTTCATTGGGTTTCCAGATGAGATATGCATTTTCTACGATAATCTTGGATATTCTTCTGTGAGAAGTTTGCAGAATCACAGGAATCGCTCTATTCGAGCTATTTAATGCGAGAAACACGTTATCTGGTTGTTTTCACCACTCCACAGTGCGTTTGATATGCAGAACCGGTGACATCTTGATTTTCAAGATGTTTCTAGCTGAGATATGCATTTTCTGCGATAATATTGGTGAGACTTCAGTCAGAAGTATGCAGAATCATCTATATCGCTCGTTTCGAGCTATTTAATGCGAAAAAACAAGTTTTCTGGTGTTTTGACCACTCCACAGTGCGTTTGATATGTAGAGCCGCCGATAACTTGGTTTTCATGGGGTTTCCAGCTGAAATATGCATTTTCTGCGATAATCTTGGTGTTTCATCAATGAGAAGTATGCAGAATCATCGAGAACGCTCGTTTCGAGCTACTTAATGCGAGAAACACGTTATCTGGTGTTTTCACCACTCCACAGTGCGTTTGATTTGCAGAACCAGCGATATCTTGGCTTTCGTGGGGTTTCAAGCTGAGATATGCATTTTTTACGATAATCTTGGTGAGACTTCTGTCCGAAGTATGCTTAATCATCGAGATCGCTCGTTTCGAGCTATTTAATGCGAGAAACACGTTATCTGGTGTTTTCACCTCTCCACAGTGCGTATGATATGCAGAACCGGCGATATCTTGGTTTTCGTGGGGTTTCAAGCTGAGATATGCATTTTCTGCGATAATCTTGGTGAGACTTCTGTCCGAAGTATGCTGAAACATCGAGATCGCTCTTTTCGAGCTAGTTAATGCGAGAAAAAACTTATCCGCTGTTTTCACCACTGACACAGTGCGTTTGATATGCAGAACCAGCGATATCTTGGCTTTCGCGGGGTTTCAAGTTGAGATATGCATTTTTTACGATAATCTTGATGAGACTTCTGTCCGAAGTATGCTGAATCATCGAGATCGCTCTTTTCGAGCTAGCTAGTGCGAGAAACACGTTATCTGGTGTTTTCACCACTCCACAGTGCGTTGGATATGCAGAACCGGAGATATTTTGGTTTTCGTCGGGTTTCAAGCTGAGATATGCATTTTCTACGATAAGCTTGGTAAAACATCTGTCCGAAGTATGCAGAAACATCGAGAGCGCTCTTTTCGAGATATTTAATGCGAGAAACACGTTTTCTGGGGGATTCACCACTCCACAGTTCGTTGGATATGCAGAACAGTAGATACCTTGGTTTTCGTGGGGTTTCAAGCTGAGATATGCATTTTCTGCGATAATCTTGTTGAGACTTCTGCCCGAAGTATGCAGAATCATCGAGATCGCTCTTTTCGAGCTACTTAATCCACGAAACACGTTTTCTGGTGTTTTCACCACTCCACAGTACGTTTGACATGCAGAACCGGAGATATCTTGGTTTCGGTCGGGTTTCCAGCTGAGATATGCATTTTCTACGATAACCCTGGTGAGACTTCTGTCAGAAGAATGCAGAATCTTCGAGAACGCTCTTTTCGAGCTACTTAATGCGCGAAACACGTTTTCTGGTGTTTTCACCACTCCACGGTACGTTTGATGTGCAGAACCGGAGATAACTCGGTTTTCGTCGGGTTTCAAGCTGAGATATGCATTTTCTACGATAATCTTGGTGAGACTTCTGTCAGAAGTATGCAGGATCTTCGAGAACGCTCTTTTCGAGCTATTTAATGCGAGAAACACGTTATCTGGTGTTTTCACCACTCCACAGTGAGTTTGATATGCAGAACCGGCGATATCTTGATTTTCGTGGTGTTTCCCGCTGAGATATGCATTTTCTGCGATAATCTTGGATATTCTTCTGTGAGAAGGATGCAGAATCACCGAAATCGCTGTTTTCGTGCTATTTAATGCGAGAAACACGTTATCTGGTGTTTTCACCACTCCACAGTTGGTTTGATATGCAGAACCGGCGATATTTTGGTTTTCGTCGGGTTTCAAGCTGAGATATGCATTTTCTACGATAATCTTGGTGAAACATCTGTCCGAAGTATGCAGAAACATCGAGGGCGCTCTTTTCGAGCTATTTAATGCGAGAAACTCGTTTTCTGAGGTTTTCACCACTCCACAGTTCGTTGGATATGCAGAACCGGAGATATCTTGGTTTTCGTGGGGTTTGAAGCTGGGATATGCATTTCCTGCGATAATCTTGGTGAGACTTCTGTCCGAAGTATGCTGAGTCATCTAGAACGCTCTTTTCGAGCTATTTAATGCGAGAAACACGTTATCTGGTGTTTTCACCACTCCACAGTGCGTTTGACATGCAGAACCAGCGATATCTTGGTTTTCGTGGGGTTTCAAGCTGAGATATGCATTTTCTGCGATAATATTGGTGAACCTTCAGTCAGAAGTATGCAGAATCTTCGAGAACACTCTTTTCGAGCTACTTAATGCGCGAAACACGTTTTCTGGTGTTTTCACCACTCCACAGTTCGTTGGATATGCAGAACCGGAGATATCTTGGTTTTCGTGGGGTTTCAAGCTGGGATATGCATTTCCTGCGATAATCTTGGTGAGACTTCTGTCCGAAGTATGCTTAATCATCGAGATCGCTCGTTTCGAGCTATTTAATGCGAGAAACACGTTATCTGGTGTTTTCACCTCTCCACAGTGCGTATGATATGCAGAACCGGCGATATCTTGGTTTTCGTGGGGTTTCAAGCTGAGATATGCATTTTCTGCGATAATCTTGGTGAGACTTCTGTCCGAAGTATGCTGAAACATCGAGATCGCTCTTTTCGAGCTAGTTAATGCGAGAAAAAATTTATCCGCTGTTCTCACCACTGACACAGTGCGTTTGATATGCAGAACCAGCGATATCTTGGCTTTCGCGGGGTTTCAAGTTGAGATATGCAGTTTTTACGATAATCTTGATGAGACTTCTGTCCGAAGTATGCTGAATCGTCGAGATCGCTCTTTTCGAGCTAGCTAGTGCGAGAAACACGTTATCTGGTGTTTTCACCACTCCACAGTGCGTTTGATATGCAGAACAGTAGATACCTTGGTTTTCGTGGGGTTTCAAGCTGAGATATGCATTTTCTGCGATAATCTTGTTGAGACTTCTGCCCGAAGTATGCAGAATCATCGAGATCGCTCGTTTCGAGCTACTGAATGCGAGAAACACGTTATCTGGTGATTTCACCACTCCACAGTGCGTTGGATATGCAGAACCGGAGATATTTTGGTTTTCGTCGGGTTTCAAGCTGAGATATGCATTTTCTACGATAAGCTTGGTAAACCATCTGTCCGAAGTATGCAGAAACATCGAGAGCGCTCTTTTCGAGCTATTTAATGCGAGTAACACGTTTTCTGGGGGATTCACCACTCCACAGTTCGTTGGATATGCAGAACAGTAGATATCTTGGTTTTCGTGGGGTTTCAAGCAGAGATATGCATTTTATGCGATTATCTTGGTGAGACTTCTGTTAGAAGTATGCAGAATCATCGAGATCGCGCTTTTCAAGCTATTTAATGCGAGAAACACGTTATCTGGTGTTTTCACCACTCCACAGTTGGTTTGATATGCAGAACCGGCGATATTTTGGTTTTCGTCGGGTTTCAAGCTGAGATATGCATTTTCTACGATAATCTTGGTGAAACATCTGTCCGAAGTATGCTCAAACATCGAGAGCGCTCTTTTCGAGCTATTTAATGCGAGAAACTCGTTTTCTGGGGTTTTCACCACTCCACAGTTCGTTGGATATGCAGAACCGGAGATATCTTGGTTTTCGTGGGGTTTGAAGCTGGGATATGCATTTCCTGCGATAATCTTGGTGAGACTTCTGTCCGAAGTATGCTGAGTCATCTAGAACGCTCTTTTCGAGCTATTTAATGCAAGAAACACGTTATCTGGTGTTTTCACCACTCCACAGTGCGTTTGACATGCAGAACCAGCGATATCTTGGTTTTCGTGGGGTTTCAAGCTGAGATATGCATTTTCTGCGATAATATTGGTGAGACTTCAGTCAGAAGTATGCAGAATCTTCGAGAACGCTCTTTTCGAGCTACTTAATGCGCGAAACACGTTTTCTGGTGTTTTCACCACTCCACAGTTCGTTGGATATGCAGAACCGGAGATATCTTGGTTTTCGTGGGGTTTCAAGCTGGGATATGCATTTCCTGCGATAATCTTGGTGAGACTTCTGTCCGAAGTATGCTGAGTCATGTAGAACGCTCTTTTCGAGCTATTTAATGCGAGAAACACGTTATCTGGTGTTTTCACCACTCCACAGTGCGTTTGATATGCAGTACCAGCGATATCTTGGTTTTCGTGGGGTTTCAAGCTGATATATGCATTTTTTACGATAATCTTGGTGAGACTTCTGTCCGAAGTATGCAGAATCATCGAGATCGCTCTATTCGAGCTATTTAATGCGAGAAACACGTTCTCTGGTTGTTTTCACCATTCCACAGTGCGTTTGATATGCAGTACCAGCGATATCTTGGTTTTCGTGGGGTTTCAAGCTGAGATATGCATTTTTTACGATAATCTTGGTGAGACTTCTGTCCGAAGTATGCTTAATCATCGAGATCGCTCTTTTCGAGCTAGCTAGTGCGAGAAACACGTTATCTGGTGTTTTCACCACTCCACAGTGCGTTTGATATGCAGAACAGTAGATACCTTGGTTTTCGTGGGGTTTCAAGCTGAGATATGCATTTTCTGCGATAATATTGGTGAGACTTCTGTCCGAAGTATGCTGAAACATCGAGATCGCTCTTTTCGAGCTAGTTAATGCGAGAAAAAACTTATCCGCTGTTTTCACCACTGACACAGTGCGTTTGATATGCAGAACCAGCGATATCTTGGCTTTCGCGGGGTTTCAAGTTGAGATATGCATTTTTTACGATAATCTTGATGAGACTTCTGTCCGAAGTATGCTGAATCATCGAGATCGCTCTTTTCGAGCTAGCTAGTGCGAGAAACACGTTATCTGGTGTTTTCACCACTCCACAGTGCGTTTGATATGCAGAACAGTAGATACCTTGGTTTTCGTGGGGTTTCAAGCTGAGATATGCATTTTCTGCGATAATATTGGTGAGACTTCAGTCAGAAGTATGCAGAATCATCTAGAACGCTCTTTTCGAGCTACTTAATCCACGAAACACGTTTTCTGGTGTTTTCACCACTCCACAGTACGTTCGACATGCAGAACCGGAGATATCTTGGTTTCGGTCGGGTTTCCAGCTGAGATATGCATTTTCTACGATAACCCTGGTGAGACTTCTGTCAGAAGAATGCAGAATCTTCGAGAACGCTCTTTTCGAGCTACTTAATGCGCGAAACACGTTTTCTGGTGTTTTCACCACTCCACGGTACGTTTGATGTGCAGAACCGGAGATAACTCGGTTTTCGTCGGGTTTCAAGCTGAGATATGCATTTTCTACGATAATCTTGGTGAGACTTCTGTCAGAAGTATGCAGGATCTTCGAGAACGCTCTTTTCGAGCTATTTAATGCGCGAAACACGTTATCTGGTGTTTTCACCACTCCACAGTGAGTTTGATATGCAGAACCGGCGATATCTTGATTTTCGTGGTGTTTCCCGCTGAGATATGCATTTTCTGCGATAATCTTGGATATTCTTCTGTGAGAAGGATGCAGAATCACCGAAATCGCTGTTTTCGTGCTATTTAATGCGAGAAACACGTTATCTGGTGTTTTCACCACTCCACAGTGCGTTTGATATGCAGAACAGTAGATACCTTGGTTTTCGTGGGGTTTCAAGCTGAGATATGCATTTTCTGCGATAATCTTGTTGAGACTTCTGCCCGAAGTATGCAGAATCATCGAAATCGCTCGTTTCGAGCTACTGAATGCGAGAAACACGTTATCTGGTGTTTTCACCACTCCACAGTGCGTTGGATATGCAGAACCGGAGATATTTTGGTTTTCGTCGGGTTTCAAGCTGAGATATGCATTTTCTACGATAAGCTTGGTAAAACATCTGGCCGTAGTATGCAGAAACATCGAGAGCGCTCTTTTCGAGATATTTAATGCGAGAAACACGTTTTCTGGGGGATTCACCACTCCACAGTTCGTTGGATATGCAGAACAGTAGATATCTTGGTTTTCGTGGGGTTTCAAGCAGAGATATGCATTTTATGCGATTATCTTGGTGAGACTTCTGTTAGAAGTATGCAGAATCATCGAGATCGCGCTTTTCGAGCTATTTAATGCGAGAAACACGTTATCTGGTGTTTTCACCACTCCACAGTTGGTTTGATATGCAGAACCGGCGATATCTTGGTTTTCGTGGGGTTTGAAGCTGGGATATGCATTTCCTGCGATAATCTTGGTGAGACCTCTGTCCGAAGTATGCTGAGTCATCTAGAACGCTCTTTTCGAGCTATTTAATGCGAGAAACACGTTATCTGGTGTTTTCACCACTCCACAGTGCGTTTGACATGCAGAACCAGCGATATCTTGGTTTTCGTGGGGTTTCAAGCTGAGATATGCATTTTCTGCGATAATATTGGTGAGACTTCAGTCAGAAGTATGCAGAATCTTCGAGAACGCTCTTTTCGAGCTACTTAATGCGCGAAACACGTTTTCTGGTGTTTTCACCACTCCACAGTTCGTTGGATATGCAGAACCGGAGATATCTTGGTTTTCGTGGGGTTTCAAGCTGGGATATGCATTTCCTGCGATAATCTTGGTGAGACTTCTGTCCGAAGTATGCTTAACCATCGAGATCGCTCGTTTCGAGCTATTTAATGCGAGAAACACGTTATCTGGTGTTTTCACCTCTCCACAGTGCGTATGATATGCAGAACCGGAGATATCTTGGTTTTCGTGGGGTTTCAAGCTGAGATATGCATTTTCTGCGATAATCTTGGTGAGACTTCTGTCCGAAGTATGCTGAAACATCGAGATCGCTCTTTTCGAGCTAGTTAATGCGAGAAAAAACTTATCCGCTGTTTTCACCACTGACACAGTGCGTTTGATATGCAGAACCAGCGATATCTTGGCTTTCGCGGGGTTTCAAGTTGAGATATGCATTTTTTACGATAATCTTGATGAGACTTCTGTCCGAAGTATGCTTAACCATCGAGATCGCTCTTTTCGAGCTAGCTAGTGCGAGAAACACGTTATCTGGTGTTTTCACCACTCCACAGTGCGTTTGATATGCAGAACAGTAGATACCTTGGTTTTCGTGGGGTTTCAAGCTGAGATATGCATTTTCTGCGATAATATTGGTGAGACTTCAGTCAGAAGTATGCAGAATCATCTAGAACGCTCTTTTCGAGCTACTTAATCCACGAAACACGTTTTCTGGTGTTTTCACCACTCCACAGTTCGTTGGATATGCAGAACCGGAGATATCTTGGTTTTCGTGGGGTTTCAAGCTGGGATATGCATTTCCTGCGATAATCTTGGTGAGACTTCTGTCCGAAGTATGCTTAACCATCGAGATCGCTCTTTTCGAGCTAGCTAGTGCGAGAAACACGTTATCTGGTGTTTTCACCACTCCACAGTGCGTTTGATATGCAGAACAGTAGATACCTTGGTTTTCGTGGGGTTTCAAGCTGAGATATGCATTTTCTGCGATAATATTGGTGAGACTTCAGTCAGAAGTATGCAGAATCATCTAGAACGCTCTTTTCGAGCTACTTAATCCACGAAACACGTTTTCTGGTGTTTTCACCACTCCACAGTACGTTTGACATGCAGAACCGGAGATAACTCGGTTTTCGTCGGGTTTCAAGCTGAGATATGCATTTTCTACGATAATCTTGGTGAGACTTCTGTCAGAAGTATGCAAGATCTCCGAGAACGCTCTTTTCGAGCTATTTAATGCGAGAAACACGTTATCTGGTGTTTTCACCACTCCACGGTACGTTTGATGTGCAGAACCGGAGATAACTCGGTTTTCGTCGGGTTTCAAGCTGAGATATGCATTTTCTACGATAATCTTGGTGAGACTTCTGTCAGAAGTATGCAGGATCTTCGAGAACGCTCTTTTCGAGCTATTTAATGCGAGAAACACGTTATCTGGTGTTTTCACCACTCCACAGTGCGTTTGATATGCAGAACAGTAGATACCTTGGTTTCGGTCGGGTTTCCAGCTGAGATATGCATTTTCTACGATAACCCTGGTGAGACTTCTGTCAGAAGAATGCAGAATCTTCGAGAACGCTCTTTTCGAGCTACTTAATGCGCGAAACACGTTTTCTGGTGTTTTCACCACTCCACGGTACGTTTGATGTGCAGAACCGGAGATAACTCGGTTTTCGTCGGGTTTCAAGCTGAGATATGCATTTTCTACGATAATCTTGGTGAGACTTCTGTCAGAAGTATGCAGGATCTTCGAGAACGCTCTTTTCGAGCTATTTAATGCGAGAAACACGTTATCTGGTGTTTTCACCACTCCACAGTGAGTTTGATATGCAGAACCGGCGATATCATGATTTTCGTGGTGTTTCCCGCTGAGATATTCATTTTCTGCGATAATCTTGGATATTCTTCTGTGAGAAGGATGCAGAATCACCGAAATCGCTGTTTTCGTGCTATTTAATGCGAGAAACACGTTATCTGGTGTTTTCACCACTCCACAGTGCGTTTGATATGCAGAACAGTAGATACCTTGGTTTTCGTGGGGTTTCAAGCTGAGATATGCATTTTCTGCGATAATCTTGTTGAGACTTCTGCCCGAAGTATGCAGAATCATCGAGATCGCTCGTTTCGAGCTACTGAATGCGAGAAACACGTTATCTGGTGTTTTCACCACTCCACAGTGCGTTGGATATGCAGAACCGGAGATATTTTGGTTTTCGTCGGGTTTCAAGCTGAGATATGCATTTTCTACGATAAGCTTGGTAAAACATCTGTCCGAAGTATGCAGAAACATCGAGAGCGCTCTTTTCGAGATATTTAATGCGAGAAACACGTTTTCTGGGGGATTCACCACTCCACAGTTCGTTGGATATGCAGAACAGTAGATATCTTGGTTTTCGTGGGGTTTCAAGCAGAGATATGCATTTTATGCGATTATCTTGGTGAGACTTCTGTTAGAAGTATGCAGAAACATCGAGGGCGCTCTTTTCGAGCTATTTAATGCGAGAAACTCGTTTTCTGGGGTTTTCACCACTCCACAGTTCGTTGGATATGCAGAACCGGAGATATCTTGGTTTTCGTGGGGTTTGAAGCTGGGATATGCATTTCCTGCGATAATCTTGGTGAGACTTCTGTCCGAAGTATGCAGAATCATCGAGATCGCTCTATTCGAGCTATTTAATGCGAGAAACACGTTCTCTGGTTGTTTTCACCATTCCACAGTGCGTTTGATATGCAGTACCAGCGATATCTTGGTTTTCGTGGGGTTTCAAGCTGAGATATGCATTTTCTGCGATAATCTTGGTGACACTTCTGTTAGAAGTATGCAGAATCATCGAGATCGCACTTTTCGAGCTATTTAATGCGAGAAACACGCTATCTGGTGTTTTCACCACTCCACAGTTGGTTTGATATGCAGAACCGGAGATATCTTGGTTTCGGTCGGGTTTCAAACTGAGATATGCATTTTCTGCGATAATCTTGTTGAGACTTCTGTCCGAAGGATGCAGAATCTTCGAGAACGCTCTTTTCGAGCTACTTAATGCGAGAAACACGTTTTCTGGTGTTTTCACCACTCCACAGTGCGTTTGATATGCAGAACCGGCGACATCTGGGTTTTCGTGAGGTTTCAAGCTGAGATATGCATTTTCAGCGATAATCTTGGTGAGACTTCTGTCCGAAGTATGCAGAATCATCGAGAACGCTCTTTTCGAGCTACTTAATGCGAGAAACACGTTTTCTGGTGTTTTCACCACTCCACAGTGCGTTTGATATGCAGAACCGGCGACATCTGGGTTTTCGTGAGGTTTCAAGCTGAGATATGCATTTTCAGCGATAATCTTGGTGAGACTTCTGTCCGAAGTATGCAGAATCATCGAGATCGCTCTTCTCGAGCTATTTAATGCGAGAAACACGTTATCTGGTGTTTTCACCACTCCACAGTGCGTTTGATATGCAGTACCAGCGATATCTTGGTTTTCGTGGGGTTACAAGCTGAGATATGCATTTTCTGCGATAATCTTGTTGAGACTTCTGTCCGAAGGATGCAGAACCATCTAGATCGCTCGTTTCGAGCTATTTAATGCGAGAAACACGTTATCTGGTGTTTTCACCACTCCACAGTGCGTTGGATATGCAGAACGGGAGATATTTTGGTTTTCGTCGAGTTTCAAGCTGAGATATGCATTTTCTACGATAAGCTTGGTGAAACATATGTCCGAAGTATGCAGAAAGGTCGAGAGCGCTCTTTTCGAGCTATTTAATGCGAGAAACACGTTTTCTGGGGTTTTCACCACTCCACAGTTCGTTGGATATGCAGAACAGTAGATATCTTGGTTTTCGTCGGGTTTCAAGCTGAGATATGCATTTTCTACGATAAGCTTGGTGAAACATCTATCCGAAGTATGCAGAAACGTCGAGAGCGCTCTTTTCGAGATACTTAATGCGAGAAACACGTTTTCTGGGGTTTTCACCACTCCACAGTTCGTTGGATATGCAGAACAGTAGATATATTGGTTTTCGTGGGGTTTCAAGCAGAGATATGCATTTTCTGCGATAATCTTGGTGAGACTTCTGTTAGAAGTATGCAGAATCATCGAGATCGCACTATTCGAGCTATTTAATGCGAGAAACACGTTATCTGGTGTTTTCACCACTCCACAGTTGGTTTGATATGCAGAACCGGCGATATATTGGTTTCCGTCGGGTTTCAAGCTGAGATATGCATTTCCTACGATATTCTTGGTGAAACATGTGTCCGAAGTATGCAGAAACATCGAGAGCGCTCTTTTCGAGCTACTCAATGCGAGAAACCCGTTTTCTGGGGTTTTCACCACTCCACAGTTCGTTGGATATGCAGAACCGGAGATATCTTGGTTTTCGTGGGGTTTCAAGCTGAGATATGCATTTCCTGCGATAATCTTGGTGAGACTTCTGTCCGAAGTATGCTGAATCATCGGGATCGCTCTTTCCGAGCTATTTAATGCAAGAAACACGTTCTCTGGTTGTTTTCACCACTCCACAGGTCGTTTGATATGCAGAACAGGCGATATCTTGATTTTCGTGGTGTTTCCAGCTGAGATATGCATTTTCTGCGATAATCTTGGTGGGTCTTTTGTCAGAAGTATGCAGAAACATCGAGAGCGCTCTTTTCGAGATACTTAATCCGAGAAACACGTTTTCTGGGGTTTTCACCACTCCACAGTTCGTTGGATATGCAGAACCGGAGATATTTTGGTTTTCGTCGGGTTTCAAGCTGAGATATGCATTTTCTACGATAAGCTTGGTGAAACATCTGTCCGAAGTATGCAGAAACGTCGAGAGCGCTCTTTTCAAGCTATTTAATGCGAGAAACACGCTATCTGGTGGTTTCACCACTCCACAGTTGGTTTGATATGCAGTACCAGCGATATCTTGGTTTTCGTGGGGTTTCAAGCTGAGATATGCATTTTCTGCGATAATCTTGTTGAGACTTCTGTCCGAAGGATGCAGAACCATCTAGATCGCTCGTTTCGAGCTATTTAATGCGACAAACACGTTATCTGGTGTTTTCACCACTCCACAGTGCGTTGGATATGCAGAACGGGAGATATTTTGGTTTTCGTCGAGTTTCAAGCTGAGATATGCATTTTCTACGATAAGCTTGTTGAAACATATGTCCGAAGTATGCAGAAAGGTCGAGAGCGCTCTTTTCGAGCTATTTAATGCGAGAAACACGTTTTCTGGGGTTTTCACCACTCCACAGTTCGTTGGATATGCAGAACAGTAGATATCTTGGTTTTCGTCGGGTTTCAAGCTGAGATATGCATTTTCTACGTTAAGCTTGGTGAAACATCTATCCGAAGTATGCAGAAACGTCGAGAGCGATCTTTTCGAGATACTTAATGCGAGAAACACGTTTTCTGGGGTTTTCACCACTCCACAGTTCGTTGGATATGCAGAACAGTAGATGTCTTGGTTTTCGTGGGGTTTCAAGCAGAGATATGCATTTTCTGCGATAATCTTGGTGAGACTTCTGTTAGAAGTATGCAGAATCATCGAGATCGCACTTTTCGAGCTATTTAATGCGAGAAACACGTTATCTGGTGTTTTCACCACTCCACAGTTGGTTTGATATGCAGAACCGGCGATATTTTGGTTTCCGTCGGGTTTCAAGCTGAGAAATGCATTTCCTACGATATTATTGGTGAAACATGTGTCCGAAGTATGCAGAAACATCGAGAGCGCTCTTTTCGAGCTATTCAATGCAAGAAACCCGTTTTCTGGGGTTTTCACCACTCCACAGTTCGTTGGATATGCAGAACCGGAGATATCTTGGTTTTCGTGGGGTTTCAAGCTGAGATATGCATTTCCTGCGATAATCTTGGTGAGACTTCTGTCCGAAGTATGCTGAATCATCGGGATCGCTCTTTCCGAGCTATTTAATGCAAGAAACACGTTCTCTGGTTGTTTTCACCACTCCACAGGGCGTTTGATATGCAGTCCAGGCGATATCTTGATTTTCGTGGTGTTTCCAGCTGAGATATGCATTTTCTGCGATAATCTTGGTGGGTCTTTAGTCAGAAGTATGCAGAAACATCGAGAGCGCTCTTTTCGAGATACTTAATGCGAGAAACACGTTTTCTGGGGTTTTCACCACTCCACAGTTCGTTGGATATGCAGAACCGGAGATATTTTGGTTTTCGTCGGGTTTCAAGCTGAGATATGCATTTTCTACGATAAGCTTGGTGAAACATCTGTCCGAAGTATGCAGAAACGTCGAGAGCGCTCTTTTCAAGCTATTTAATGCGAGAAACACGCTATCTGGTGGTTTCACCACTCCACAGTTGGTTTGATATGCAGAACCGTCGATATTTTGGTTTTCGTCGGGTTTCAAGCTGAGATATGCATTTTCTACGACAATCTTGTTGAAACATCTGTCCGAAGTATGCAGAAACATCGTGAGCGCTCTTTTCGAGCTATTTAATGCGAGAAACTCGTTTTCTGGGGTTTTCACCACTCCACAGTTCGTTGGATATGCAGAACCGGAGATATCTTCGTTTTCGTGGGGCTTCAAGATGAGATATGCATTTCCTGCGATATTCTTGGTGAGACTTCTGTCCGAAGTATGCTGAATCATCGAGATCGCTCTTTTCGAGCTATTTAATGCGAGAAACACGTTATCTGGTTGTTTTCACCACTCCACAGTGCGTTTGATTTGCAGAACCAGCGATATCTTGGCTTTCGTGGGGTTTCAAGCTGAGATATGCATTTTTTACGATAATCTTGGTGAGACTTCAGTCCGAAGTATGCTTAATCATCGAGATCGCTCGTTTCGAGCTATTTAATGCGAGAAACACGTTATCTGGTGTTTTCACCTCTCCACAGTGCGTATGATATGCAGAACCGGCGATATCTTAGTTTTCGTGGGGTTTCAAGCTGAGATATGCATTTTCTGCGATAATCTTGGTGAGACTTCTGTCCGCAGTATGCTGAAACATCGAGATCGCTCTTTTCGAGCTAGTTAATGCGAGGAAAAACTTATCCGCTGTTTTCACCACTGACACAGTGCGTTTGATATGCAGAACCAGCGATATCTTGGCTTTCGTGGGGTTTCAAGTTGAGATATGCATTTTTTACGATAATCTTGGTGAGACTTCTGACCGAAGTATGCTGAATCATCGAGATCGCTCTTTTCGAGCTAGCTAGTGCGAGAAACACGTTATCTGGTGTTTTCACCACTCCACAGTGCGTTTGATATGCAGAACAGTAGATACCTTGGTTTTCGTGGGGTTTCAAGCTGAGATATGCATTTTCTGCGATAACATTGGTGAGACTTCAGTCAGAAGTATGCAGAATCATCTAGATCGCTCTTTTCGAGCTACTTAATCCACGAAACACGTATTCTGGTGTTTTCACCACTCCACAGTACGTTTGACATGCAGAACCGGAGATATCTTGGTTTCGGTCGGGTTTCAAGCTGAGATATGCATTTTCTACGATAACCCTGGTGAGACTTCTGTCAGAAGTATGCAGAATCTTCGAGAACGCTCTTTTCGAGCTACTTAATGCGCGAAACACGTTTTCTGGTGTTTTCACCACTCCATGGTACGTTTGATGTGCAGAACCGGAGATAACTCGGTTTTCGTCGGGTTTCAAGCTGAGATATGCATTTTCTACGATAATCTTGGTGAGACTTCTGTCAGAAGTATGCAGGATCTTCGAGAACGCTCTATTCGAGCTATTTAATGCGAGAAACACGTTATCTGGTGTTTTCACCACTCCACAGTGAGTTTGATATGCAGAACCGGCGATATCTTGATTTTCGTGGTGTTTCCCGCTGAGATATGCATTTTCTGCGATAATATTGGTGAGACTTCAGTCAGAAGTATGCAGAATCTTCGAGATCGCGCTTTTCGAGCTATTTAATGCGAGAAACACGTTATCTGGTGTTTTCACCACTCCACAGTTGGTTTGATATGCAGAACCGGCGATATTTTGGTTTTCATGGGGTTTCCAGCTGAAATATGCATTTTCTGCGATAATCTTGGTGTTTCATTTATGAGAAGTATGCAGAATCATCGAGAACGCTCGTTTCGAGCTACTTAATGCGAGAAACACGTTATCTGGTGTTTTCACCACTCCACAGTGCGTTTGATATGCAGAACCAGCGATATCTTGGCTTTCGTGGGGTTTCAAGCTGAGATATGCATTTTTTACGATAATCTTGGTGAGACTTCTGTCCGAAGTATGCTGAATCATCGAGATCGCTCTTTTCGGGCTAGCTAGTGCGAGAAACACGATATCTGGTGTTTTCACCACTCCACAATGCGTTTGATATGTAGAACAGTAGATACCTTGGTTTTCGTGGGGTTTCAAGCTGAGATATGCATTTTATGCGATTATCTTGGTGAGACTTCTGTTGGAAGTATGCTGAATCATCGAGATCGCTCTTTTCGAGCTACTTAATCCACGAAACACGTTTTCTGGTGTTTTCACCACTCCACAGTACGTTTGACATGCAGAACCGGAGATATCTTGGTTTCGGTCGGGTTTCAAGCTGAGATATGCATTTTCTACGATAACCCTGGTGAGACTTCTGTCAGAAGAATGCAGAATCTTCGAGAACGCTCTTTTCGAGTTACTTAATGCGCGAAACACGTTTTCTGGTGTTTTCACCACTCCATGGTACGTTTGATGTGCAGAACCGGAGATAACTCGGTTTTCTTCGGGTTTCAAGCTGAGATATGCATTTTCTACGATAATCTTGGTGAGACATCTGTCAGAAGTATGCAGGATCTTCGAGAACGCTCTTTTCGAGCTATTTAATGCGAGAAACACGTTATCTGGTGTTTTCACCACTCCACAGTGAGTTTGATATGCAGAACCGGCGATATCTTGATTTTCGTGGTGTTTCCCGCTGAGATATGCATTTTCTGCGATAATATTGGTGAGACTTCAGTCAGAAGTATGCAGAATCTTCGAGATCGCGCTTTTCGAGCTATTTAATGCGAGAAACACGTTATCTGGTGTTTTCACCACTCCACAGTTGGTTTGATATGCAGAACCGGCGATATTTTGGTTTTCATGGGGTTTCAAGCTGAGATATGCATTTTCTACGATAATCTTGGTGAGACTTCTGTCAGAAGTATGCAGGATCTTCGAGAACGCTCTTTTCGAGCTATTTAATGCGAGAAACACGTTATCTGGTGTTTTCACCACTCCACAGTGCGTTTGATATGCAGAACCAGCGATATCTTGGCTTTCGTGGGGTTTCAAGCTGAGATATGCATTTTTTACGATCATCTTGGTGAGACTTCTGTCCGAAGTATGCTGAATCATCGAGATCTCTCTTTTCGGGCTAGCTAGTGCGAGAAACACGTTATCTGGTGTTTTCACCACTCCACAGTGCGTTTGATATGCAGAACAGTAGATACCTTGGTTTTCGTGGGGTTTCAAGCTGAGATATGCATTTTATGCGATTATCTTGGTGAGACTTCTGTTGGATGTATGCAGAATCATCGAGATCGCGCTTTTCGAGCTATTTAATGCGAGAAACACGTTATCTGGTGTTTTCACCACTCCACAGTTCGTTGGATATGCAGAACCGGAGATATCTTGGTTTTCGTGGGGTTTCAAGCTGGGATATGCATTTCCTGCGATAATCTTGGTGAGACTTCTGTCCGAAGTATGCTGAGTCATCTAGAACGCTCTTTTCGAGCTATTTAATGCGAGAAACACGTTATCTGGTGTTTTCACCACTCCACAGTGCGTTTGACATGCAGAACCAGCGATATCTTGGTTTTCGTGGGGTTTCAAGCTGAGATATGCATTTTCTGCGATAATATTGGTGAGACTTCAGTCAGAAGTATGCAGAATCTTCGAGAACGCTCTTTTCGAGCTACTTAATGCGCGAAACACGTTTTCTGGTGTTTTCACCACTCCACAGTTCGTTGGATATGCAGAACCGGAGATATCTTGGTTTTCGTGGGGTTTCAAGCTGGGATATGCATTTCCTGCGCTAATCTTGGGGAGACTTCTGTACGAAGTATGCTGAGTCATCTAGAACGTTCTTTTCGAGCTATTTAATGCGAGAAACACGTTATCTGGTGTTTTCACCACTCCACAGTGCGTTTGATATGCAGAACCGGCAATGTTTGGTTTTCGTCGGGTTTCAAGCTGAGATATGCATTTTCTGCGATAATCATGGTGAGACTTCTGTTAGAAGTATGCAGAATCATCGAGATCGCACTCTTCGAGCTATTTAATGCGAGAAACACGATATCTGGTGTTTTCAGCACTCCACAGTGCGTTTGATATGTAGAACCAGCGATATCTGGGTATTCGTGGGGTTTCAAGCTGAGATACGCATTTTCTACTATAATCTTGGTGAGACTTCTGTCCGAAGTATGCAGAATCATCGAGATCGCACTTTTCGAGCTATTTAATGCGAGAAACACGATATCTGGTGTTTTCAGCACTCCACAGTGCGTTTGATATGTAGAACCGCGATATCTGGGTATTCGTGGGGTTTCAAGCTGAGATATGCAATTTCTGCGATAATCTTGGTGAGACTTCTGTCCGAAGTATGCTTAATCATCGAGATCGCTCGTTTCGAGCTATTTAATGCGAGAAACACGTTATCTGGTGTTTTCACCACTCCACAATGCGTATGATATGCAGAACCGGCAATGTTTGGTTTTCGTCGGGTTTCAAGCTGAGATATGCATTTTCTGCGATAATCATGGTGAGACTTCTGTTAGAAGTATGCAGAATCATCGAGATCGCACTTTTCGAGATATTTATTGCGGGAAACACGTTATCTGGTGTTTTCAGCACTCCACAGTGCGTTTTGATATGTAGAACCAGCGATATCTGTGTTTTCGTGGGGTTTCAAGCTGAGATATGCATTTTTTACGATAATCTTGGTGAGACTTCTGTCCGAAGTATGCTTAATCATCGAGATCGCTCGTTTCGACCTATTTCATGCGAGAAACACGTTATCTGGTGTTTTCACCACTACACAGTTCGTTGGATATGCAGAACAGGAGATATCTTGGTTTTCGTGGGGTTTCTAGCAGAGATATGCATTTTCTGCGATAATCTTGGTGAGACTTCAGTCCGAAGGATGCAGAAACATCAAGAGCGCTCTTTTCGAGCTATTTAATGTGAGAAACATGTTTTCGGGGGTTTTCACCACACCACAGTTCGTTGGATATGCAGAACCGGAGATATCTTGGTTTTCGTGGGGTTTCAAGCTGAAATATGCATTTTCTGCGATAATCTTTGTGAGACCTCTGTCCGAAGTATGCAGAAACATCGAGATCGCTCTTTTCGACCTATTTAATGCGAGAAACACGTTTTCTGGTGTTTTCACCACTCCACAGTGCGTTTGATATGCAGAACCAGGGATATCTTGGTTTTTGTGGGGTTTCAAGCTGAGATATGCATTTTTTACGATAATCATGGTGAGACTTCTGACCGAAGTATGCAGAATCATCGAGATCGCACTTTTCGAGCTATTTCATGCGAGAAACACGTTATCTGGTGTTTTCAGCACTCCACAGTGCGTTTGATACGTAGAACCAGCGATATCTGGGTTTTCGTGGGGTTTCAAGCTGAGATATGCATTTTCTGCGATAATCTTGGTGAGTCTTCTGTCCGAAGTGTGCAGAATCATCGAGATCGCTCTTTTGGAGCTATTTAATGCGAGAAACACGTTTTCTGGAGTTTTCACCACACCACAGTTCGTTGGATATGCAGAACAGGTGATATCTTGGTTTTCGAGGGTTTTCAAGCTGAGATATGCATTTTCTGCGATAATCTTGGTGTGACTTCTGTCCGAAATATGCAGAAACATCAAGAGCGCTCTTTGCGAGCTATCTAATGCGAGAAACACGTTTTCTGGGGTTTTCACCACACCACAGTTCGTTGGATGTGCAGAACCGGAGATATCTTGGTTTTCGTGGGGTTTCAAGCTGAGATATGCATTTTCTGCGATAATCTTGGTGAGACCTCTGTCCGAAGTATGCGGAAACATCGAGATCGCTCTTTTCGACCTATTTAATGCGAGAAACACGTTATCTGGTGTTTTCACCAATCCACAGTGCGTTTGATATGCAGAACCAGCGATATCTTGGTTTTCGTGGGGTTTCAAGCTGAGATATGCATTTTTTACGATAATCATGGTGAGACTTCTGTCCGAAGTATGCAGATTCATCGAGATCGCACTTTTCGAGCTATTTAATGCGAGAAACACGTTTTCTGGGGTTTTCACCACTCCACAGTTCGTTGGATATGCAGAACAGGTGATATCTTGGTTTTCGTGGGGTTTCTAGCAGTGATATGCATTTTCTGCGATAATCATGGTGAGACTTCTGTTATAAGTATGCAGAATCATCGAGATCGCACTTTTCGAGCTATTTAAGGCGAGAAACACGTTATCTGGTGTTTTCACCACTCCACAGCGCGTATGATATGCAGAACCGGCGATATCTTGGTTTTCGTGGGGTTTCAAGCTGGGATATGCATTATATGCGATAATCTTGGTGAAAATTCTGTCCGAAGTGTGCAGAATCATCGAGATCGCTCGTTTCGAGCTATTTTATGCGAGAAACACGTTATCTGGTGTTTTCACCACTCCACAGTGCGTATGATATGCAGAACCGACGATATCTTGGTTTTCGTGGGGTTTCAAGCTCAGATATGCATTTTCTGCGATAATCTTGGTGAGACTTCTGTCCGATGTATGCAGAATCATCGCGATCGCTCGTTTCGAGCTATTTAATGCGAGAAACACGTTATCTGGTGTTTTCACCACTCCACAGTGCGTTGGATATGCAGAACCGGAGATATTTTGGTTTTCGTCGGGTTTCAAGCTGAGATATGCATTTTCTACGATAAGCTTGGTGAGACATCTCTCCGAAGTATGCAGAAACATCGGGAGCACTCTTTTCGAGCTTTTTAATGCGAGAAACACGTTATTCGGTGTTTTCACCACTCCACAGTGCGTTTGATATGCAGAACCGGCGATATCTTGGTTTTCGTGGGGTTTCAAGCTGAGATATGCATTTTCTGCGATAATCTTGGTGAAACTTCTGTCCGAAGTATGCTTAATCATCGAGATCGCTCGTTTCGAGCTATTTAATGCATGAAACACGTTATCTGGTGTTTTCACCACTCCACAGTGCGTATGATATGCAGAACCGACGATATCGTGTTTCTCGTGGGGTTTCAAGCTCAGATATGCATTTTCAGCGATAATCTTGGTGAGACTTCTGTCCGAAGTATGCAGAATCATCGAGATCGCACTTTTCGAGCTATTTAATGCGAGCAACACGTTATCTGGTGTTTTCACCACTCCACAGTGCGTTTGATATGCAGAACCGGTGATATCTTGGTTTTTGTGGGGTTTCAAGCTGAGATATGCATTTTTTACGATAATCTTAGTGAGACATCTGTCCGAAGTATGCTTAATCATCGAGATCGCTCTATTCGAGCTATTTAATTCGAGAAACACGTTATCGGGTGTTTTCAGCACTCCACAGTGCGGTTGATATGCAGAACCAGCGATATCTTGGTTTTCGTGGGGTTTCAAGCTGAGATATGCATTTTCTGCGATAATCATGGTGAGACTTCTGTTAGAAGTATGCAGAATCATCGAGATCGCACTTTTCGAGCTATTTATTGCGGGAAACACGTTATCTGGTGTTTTCAGCACTCCACAGTGCGTTTGATATGTAGAACCAGCGATATCTGTGTTTTCGTGGGGTTTCAAGCTGAGATATGCATTTTTTACGATAATCTTGGTGAGACTTCTGTCCGAAGTATGCTTAATCATCGAGATCGCTCGTTTCGACCTATTTCATGCGAGAAACACGTTATCTGGTGTTTTCACCACTACACAGTTCGTTGGATATGCAGAACAGGAGATATCTTGGTTTTCGTGGGGTTTCTAGCAGAGATATGCATTTTCTGCGATAATCTTGGTGAGACTTCAGTCCGAAGGATGCAGAAACATCAAGAGCGCTCTTTTCGAGCTATTTAATGTGAGAAACACGTTTTCGGGGGTTTTCACCACACCACAGTTCGTTGGATGTGCAGAACCGGAGATATCTTGGTTTTCGTGGGGTTTCAAGCTGAAATATGCATTTTCTGCGATAATCTTTGTGAGACCTCTGTCCGAAGTATGCAGAAACATCGAGATCGCTCTTTTCGACCTATTTAATGCGAGAAACACGTTTTCTGGTGTTTTCACCACTCCACAGTGCGTTTGATATGCAGAACCAGGGATATCTTGGTTTTTGTGGGGTTTCAAGCTGAGATATGCATTTTTTACGATAATCATGGTGAGACTTCTGACCGAAGTATGCAGAATCATCGAGATCGCACTTTTCGAGCTATTTCATGCGAGAAACACGTTATCTGGTGTTTTCAGCACTCCACAGTGCGTTTGATACGTAGAACCAGCGATATCTGGGTTTTCGTGGGGTTTCAAGCTGAGATATGCATTTTTTACGATAATCATGGTGAGACTTCTGTCCGAAGTATGCAGATTCATCGAGATCGCACTTTTCGAGCTATTTAATGCGAGAAACACGTTTTCTGGGGTTTTCACCACTCCACAGTTCGTTGGATATGCAGAACAGGAGATATCTTGGTTTTCGTGGGGTTTCTAGCAGTGATATGCATTTTCTGCGATAATCATGGTGAGACTTCTGTTATAAGTATGCAGAATCATCGAGATCGCACTTTTCGAGCTATTTAAGGCGAGAAACACGTTATCTGGTGTTTTCACCACTCCACAGCGCGTATGATATGCAGAACCGGAGATATTTTGGTTTTCGTCGGGTTTCAAGCTGAGATATGCATTTTCTACGATAAGCTTGGTGAGACATCTCTCCGAAGTATGCAGAAACATCGGGAGCACTCTTTTCGAGCTTTTTAATGCGAGAAACACGTTATTCGGTGTTTTCACCACTCCACAGTGCGTTTGATATGCAGAACCGGCGATATCTTGGTTTTCGTGGGGTTTCAAGCTGAGATATGCATTTTCTGCGATAATCTTGGTGAAACTTCTGTCCGAAGTATGCTTAATCATCGAGATCGCTCGTTTCGAGCTATTTAATGCATGAAACACGTTATCTGGTGTTTTCACCACTCCACAGTGCGTATGATATGCAGAACCGACGATATCGTGTTTCTCGTGGGGTTTCAAGCTCAGATATGCATTTTCAGCGATAATCTTGGTGAGACTTCTGTCCGAAGTATGCAGAATCATCGAGATCGCACTTTTCGAGCTATTTAATGCGAGCAACACGTTATCTGGTGTTTTCACCACTCCACAGTGCGTTTGATATGCAGAACCGGTGATACCTTGGTTTTTGTGGGGTTTCAAGCTGAGATATGCATTTTTTACGATAATCTTAGTGAGACATCTGTCCGAAGTATGCTTAATCATCGAGAGCGCTCTATTCGAGCTATTTAATTCGAGAAACACGTTATCGGGTGTTTTCAGCACTCCACAGTGCGGTTGATATGCAGAACCAGCGATATCTTGGTTTTCGTGGGGTTTCAAGCTGAGATATGCAATTACTGCGATAATCTTGGTGAGACTTCTGTCCGAAGTATGCTTAATCATCGAGATCGCTCGTTTCGAGCTATTTAATGCAAGAAACACGTTATCTGGTGTTTTCACCACTCCACAGTGCGTATGATATGCAGAACCGACGACATCTTGGTTTTCGTGGGGTTTCAAGCTCAGATATGCATTTTCTGCGACAATCTTGGTGAGACTTATATCCGAAGTATGCAGAGTCATCGAGATCGTATTTTTCGAGCTATTTAATGCGAGAAACACGTTTTCTGGGGTTTTCACCACTCGACAGTTCGTTGGATATATAGAACAGGAGATATCTTGGTTTTCGTGGGGTTTCTAGCAGAGATATGCATTTTCAGCGATAATCTTGGTGAGACTTCTGTCCGAAGTATGCAGAATCATCGAGATCGCACATTTCGAGCAATTTAATGCGAGCAACACGTTATCTGGTGTTTTCACCACTCCACAGTGCGTTTGATATGCAGAACCGTTGATATCTTGGTTTTTGTGGGGTTTCAAGCTGAGATATGCATTTTTTACGATAATCTTAGTGAGACATCTGTCCGAAGTATGCTTAATCATCGAGATCGCTCTATTCGAGCTATTTAATGCGAGAAACACGTTATCGGGTGTTTTCAGCACTCCACAGTGCGGTTGATATGCAGAACCAGCGATATCTTGGTTTTTCGTGGGGTTTCAAGCTGAGATATGCATTTTCTGCGATAATCTTGGTGAGTCTTCTGTCCGAAGTGTGCAGAATCATCGAGATCGCTCTTTTCGAGCTATTTAATGCGAGAAACACGTTTTCTGGGGTTTTCACCACGCCACAAAGCGTTTGATATGCAGTACCAGCGATATCTTGGTTTTCGTGGGGTTTCAAGCTGAGATATGCATTTTTTACGATAATCTTGGTGAGTCTTCTGTCCGAAGTGTGCAGAATCATCGAGATCGCTCTATTCGAGCTATTTAATGCGAGAAACACGTTATCTGGTGTTTTCAGCACTCCACGGTGCGTTTGATATGCAGAACCAGCGATATCCTGCTTTTCGTGGGGATTCAAACTGAGATATGCAATTTCTGCGATAATCTTGGTGAGACTTCTGTCCGAAGTATGCAGAATCATCGAGATCGCTCGTTTCGAGCTATTTAATGCGAGAAACACGTTATCTGGTGTTTTCACCACTCCACAGTGCGTATGATATGCAGAACCGACGATATCTTGGTTTTCGTGGGGTTTCAAGCTCAGATATTCATTTTCAGCGATAATCTTGGTGTGACTTCTATCCGAAGTATGCAGAGTCATCGAGATCGTATTTTTCGAGCTATTTAATGCGAGAAACTCGTTTTCTGGGGTTTTCACCACTCCACAGTTCGTTGGATATGCAGAACAGGAGATATCTTGGTTTTCGTGGGGTATCTAGCAGAGATATGCATTTTCTGCGATAATCATGGTGAGACTTCTGTTAGAAGTATGCATAATCATCGAGATCGCACATTTCGATCTATTTAATGCGAGAAACACGTTGTCTGGTGTTTTCACCACTCCACAGTTGGTTTGATATGCAGAACAGGTGATATCTTGGTTTTCGAGGGGTTTCAAGCTGAGATATGCATTTTCTGCGATAATCTTGGTGAGTCTTCTGTCCGAAGTGTGCAGAATCATCGAGATCGCTCTTTTCGAGCTATTTAATGCGAGAAACACGTTTTCTGGGGTTTTCACCACGCCACAATGCGTTTGATATGCAGAACCGGCGATATCTTGGTTTTCGTGGGGTTTCAAGCTGAGATATGCATTTTCTGCGATAATCTTGGTGAAACTTCTGTCCGAAGTATGCTTAATCATCGAGATCGCTCGTTTCGAGCTATTTAATGCATGAAACACGTTATCTGGTGTTTTCACCACTCCACAGTGCGTATGATATGCAGAACCGACGATATCGTGTTTCTCGTGGTGTTTCAAGCTCAGATATGCATTTTCAGCGATAATCTTGGTGAGACTTCTGTCCGAAGTATGCAGAATCATCGAGATCGCAGTTTTCGAGCTATTTAATGCGAGCAACACGTTATCTGGTGTTTTCACCACTCCACAGTGCGTTTGATATGCAGAACCGGTGATATCTTGGTTTTTGTGGGGTTTCAAGCTGAGATATGCATTTTTTACGATAATCTTAGTGAGACATCTGTCCGAAGTATGCTTAATCATCGAGATCGCTCTATTCGAGCTATTTAATTCGAGAAACACGTTATCGGGTGTTTTCAGCACTCCACAGTGCGGTTGATATGCAGAACCAGCGATATCTTGGTTTTCGTGGGGTTTCAAGCTAAGATATGCAATTACTGCGATAATCTTGGTGAGACTTCTGTCCGAAGTATGCTTAATCATCGAGATCGCTCGTTTCGAGCTATTTAATGCAAGAAACACGTTATCTGGTGTTTTCACCACTCCACAGTGCGTATGATATGCAGAACCGACGACATCTTGGTTTTCGTGGGGTTTCAAGCTCAGATATGCATTTTCTGCGACAATCTTGGTGAGACTTATATCCGAAGTATGCAGAGTCATCGAGATCGTATTTTTCGAGCTATTTAATGCGAGAAACACGTTTTCTGGGGTTTTCACCACTCGACAGTTCGTTGGATATACAGAACAGGAGATATCTTGGTTTTCGTGGGGTTTCTAGCAGAGATATGCATTTTCAGCGATAATCTTGGTGAGACTTCTGTCCGAAGTATGCAGAATCATCGAGATCGCACATTTCGAGCTATTTAATGCGAGCAACACGTTATCTGGTGTTTTCACCACTCCACAGTGCGTTTGATATGCAGAACCGTTGATATCTTGGTTTTTGTGGGGTTTCAAGCTGAGATATGCATTTTTTACGATAATCTTAGTGAGACATCTGTCCGAAGTATGCTTAATCATCGAGATCGCTCTATTCGAGCTATTTAATGCGAGAAACACGTTATCGGGTGTTTTCAGCACTCCACAGTGCGGTTGATATGCAGAACCAGCGATATCTTGGTTTTTCGTGGGGTTTCAAGCTGAGATATGCATTTTCTGCGATAATCTTGGTGAGTCTTCTGTCCGAAGTGTGCAGAATCATCGAGATCGCTCTTTTCGAGCTATTTAATGCGAGAAACACGTTTTCTGGGGTTTTCACCACGCCACAAAGCGTTTGATATGCAGTACCAGCGATATCTTGGTTTTCGTGGGGTTTCAAGCTGAGATATGCATTTTTTACGATAATCTTGGTGAGTCTTCTGTCCGAAGTGTGCAGAATCATCGAGATCGCTCTATTCGAGCTATTTAATGCGAGAAACACGTTATCTGGTGTTTTCAGCACTCCACAGTGCGTTTGATATGCAGAACCAGCGATATCCTGCTTTTCGTGGGGATTCAAGCTGAGATATGCAATTTCTGCGATAATCTTGGTGAGACTTCTGTCCGAAGTATGCAGAATCATCGAGATCGCTCTATTCGAGCTATTTAATGCGAGAAACACGTTATCGGGTGTTTTCAGCACTCCACAGTGCGGTTGATATGCAGAACCGACGATATCTTGGTTTTCGTGGGGTTTCAAGCTGAGATATGCATTTTCTGCGATAATCTTGGTGAGACTTCTGTCCGAAGTATGCTGAATCATCGAGATCGCTCTTTTCGAGATAGTTAATGCGAGAAAAACCTTATCTGGTGTTTTCACCACTCCACAGTGCGTTTCATATGCAGAACCAGCGATATCTTGGCTTTCGTGGGGTTTCAAGCTGAGATATGCATTTTTTACGATAATCTTGAAGAGACTTCTGTCCGAAGTATGCAGAATCATCGAGATCGCTCTTTTCGAGCTATTTAAGGCGAGAAACACGTTATCTGGTGTTTTCAGCACTCCACAGTGCGTTTGATATGCAGAACAGGAGATATCTTGGTTTTCGTGGGGTATCTAGCAGAGATATGCATTTTCTGCGATAATCATGGTGAGACTTCTGTTAGAAGTATGCATAATCATCGAGATCGCACATTTCGATCTATTTAATGCGAGAAACACGTTGTCTGGTGTTTTCACCACTCCACAGTTGGTTTGATATGCAGAACAGGTGATATCTTGGTTTTCGAGGGGTTTCAAGCTGAGATATGCATTTTCTGCGATAATCTTGGTGAGTCTTCTGTCCGAAGTGTGCAGAATCATCGAGATCGCTCTTTTCGAGCTATTTAATGCGAGAAACACGTTTTCTGGGGTTTTCACCACGCCACAATGCGTTTGATATGCAGAACCGGCGATATCTTGGTTTTCGTGGGGTTTCAAGCTGAGATATGCATTTTCTGCGATAATCTTGGTGAAACTTCTGTCCGAAGTATGCTTAATCATCGAGATCGCTCGTTTCGAGCTATTTAATGCATGAAACACGTTATCTGGTGTTTTCACCACTCCACAGTGCGTATGATATGCAGAACCGACGATATCGTGTTTCTCGTGGGGTTTCAAGCTCAGATATGCATTTTCAGCGATAATCTTGGTGAGACTTCTGTCCGAAGTATGCAGAATCATCGAGATCGCACTTTTCGAGCTATTTAATGCGAGCAACACGTTATCTGGTGTTTTCACCACTCCACAGTGCGTTTGATATGCAGAACCGGTGATATCTTGGTTTTTGTGGGGTTTCAAGCTGAGATATGCATTTTTTACGATAATCTTAGTGAGACATCTGTCCGAAGTATGCTTAATCATCGAGATCGCTCTATTCGAGCTATTTAATTCGAGAAACACGTTATCGGGTGTTTTCAGCACTCCACAGTGCGGTTGATATGCAGAACCAGCGATATCTTGGTTTTCGTGGGGTTTCAAGCTGAGATATGCAATTACTGCGATAATCTTGGTGAGACTTCTGTCCGAAGTATGCTTAATCATCGAGATCGCTCGTTTCGAGCTATTTAATGCAAGAAACACGTTATCTGGTGTTTTCACCACTCCACAGTGCGTATGATATGCAGAACCGACGACATCTTGGTTTTCGTGGGGTTTCAAGCTCAGATATGCATTTTCTGCGACAATCTTGTTGAGACTTATATCCGAAGTATGCAGAGTCATCGAGATCGTATTTTTCGAGCTATTTAATGCGAGAAACACGTTTTCTGGGGTTTTCACCACTCGACAGTTCGTTGGATATACAGAACAGGAGATATCTTGGTTTTCGTGGGGTTTCTAGCAGAGATATGCATTTTCAGCGATAATCTTGGTGAGACTTCTGTCCGAAGTATGCAGAATCATCGAGATCGCACATTTCGAGCTATTTAATGCGAGCAACACGTTATCTGGTGTTTTCACCACTCCACAGTGCGTTTGATATGCAGAACCGTTGATATCTTGGTTTTTGTGGGGTTTCAAGCTGAGATATGCATTTTTTACGATAATCTTAGTGAGACATCTGTCCGAAGTATGCTTAATCATCGAGATCGCTCTATTCGAGCTATTTAATGCGAGAAACACGTTATCGGGTGTTTTCAGCACTCCACAGTGCGGTTGATATGCAGAACCAGCGATATCTTGGTTTTTCGTGGGGTTTCAAGCTGAGATATGCATTTTCTGCGATAATCTTGGTGAGTCTTCTGTCCGAAGTGTGCAGAATCATCGAGATCGCTCTTTTCGAGCTATTTAATTCGAGAAACACGTTTTCTGGGGTTTTCACCACGCCACAAAGCGTTTGATATGCAGTACCAGCGATATCTTGGTTTTCGTGGGGTTTCAAGCTGAGATATGCATTTTTTACGATAATCTTGGTGAGTCTTCTGTCCGAAGTGTGCAGAATCATCGAGATCGCTCTATTCGAGCTATTTAATGCGAGAAACACGTTATCTGGTGTTTTCAGCACTCCACAGTGCGTTTGATATGCAGAACCAGCGATATCCTGCTTTTCGTGGGGATTCAAGCTGAGATATGCAATTTCTGCGATAATCTTGGTGAGACTTCTGTCCGAAGTATGCAGAATCATCGAGATCGCTCTATTCGAGCTATTTAATGCGAGAAACACGTTATCGGGTGTTTTCAGCACTCCACAGTGCGGTTGATATGCAGAACCGACGATATCTTGGTTTTCGTGGGGTTTCAAGCTGAGATATGCATTTTCTGCGATAATCTTGGTGAGACTTCTGTCCGAAGTATGCTGAATCATCGAGATCGCTCTTTTCGAGATAGTTAATGCGAGAAAAACCTTATCTGGTGTTTTCACCACTCCACAGTGCGTTTCATATGCAGAACCAGCGATATCTTGGCTTTCGTGGGGTTTCAAGCTGAGATATGCATTTTTTACGATAATCTTGAAGAGACTTCTGTCCGAAGTATGCAGAATCATCGAGATCGCTCTTTTCGAGCTATTTAAGGCGAGAAACACGTTATCTGGTGTTTTCAGCACTCCACAGTGCGTTTGATATGCAGAACCAGCGATATCCTGGTTTTCGTGGGGATTCAAGCTGAGTTATGCATTTTCTGCGATAATCTTGGTGAGACTTCTGTCCGAAGTATGCTTAATCATCGAGATCGCTGTATTCGAGCTATTTAATTCGAGAAACACGTTATCTGGAGTTTTCACCACTCCACAGTGCGTATGATATGCAGTACCGACGTTATCTTGGTTTTCGTGGGGTTTCAAGCTCAGATATGCATTTTCTGCGATAATCTTTGTGAGACTTCTGTCCGAAGTATGCTTAATCATCGAGATCGCTCTATTCGAGCTATTTAATTCGAGAAACACGTTATCTGGTGTTTTCAGCACTCCACAGTGCGTTTGATATGCAGAGCCAGCGATATCTTGGTTTTCGTGGGGATTCAAGCTGCGATATGCAATTTCTGCGATAATCTTGGTGAGACTTCTGTCCGAAGTATGCTTAATCATCGAGATCGCTCGCTTCCAGCTATTTAATGTGAGAAACTCGTTTTCTGGTGTTTTCACCACTCCACAGTGAGTTGGATATGCAGAACCGGAGATATTTTGGTTTTCGTCGGGTTTCAAGCTGAGATATGCATTTTCTACGATAAGCTTGGTGAGACATCTGTCCGAAGTATGCAGAAACATCGAGATCGCTCTTTTCGAGCTATTTAATGCGAGAAACAAGTTATCTGGTGTTTTCACCACTCCACAGTGCGTTTGATATGCAGAACCGGTGATATCTTGGTTTTTGTGGGGTTTCAAGCTGAGATATGCATTTTTTACGATAATCTTAGTGAGACATCTGTCCGAAGTATGCTTAATCATCGAGATCGCTCTATTCGAGCTATTTAATGCGAGAAACACGTTATCGGGTGTTTTCAGCACTCCACAGTGCGGTTGATATGCAGAACCAGCGATATCTTGGTTTTCGAGGGGTTTCAAGCTGAGATATGCAATTACTGCGATAATCTTGGTGAGACTTCTGTCCGAAGTATGCTTAATCATCGCGATCGCTCGTTTCGAGCTATTTAATGCGAGAAACACGTTATCTGCTGTTTTCACCACTCCACAGTGCGTATGATATGCAGAACCGACGACATCTTGGTTTTCGTGGGGTTTCAAGCTCAGATATGCATTTTCTGCGACAATCTTGGTGAGACTTATATCCGAAGTATGCAGAGTCATCGAGATCGTATTTTTCGAGCTATTTAATGCGAGAAACACGTTTTCTGGGGTTTTAACCACTCGACAGTTCGTTGGATATGCAGAACAGGAGATATCTTGGTTTTCGTGGGGTTTCTAGCAGAGATATGCATTTTCAGCGATAATCTTGGTGAGACTTCTGTCCGAAGTATGCAGAATCATCGAGATCGCACATTTCGAGCTATTTAATGCGAGCAACACGTTATCTGGTGTTTTCACCACTCCACAGTGCGTTTGATATGCAGAACCGGAGATATCTTGGTTTTTGTGGGGTTTCAAGCTGAGATATGCATTTTTTACGATAATCGTAGTGAGACATCTGTCCGAAGTATGCTTAATCATCGAGATCGCTCTATTCGAGCTATTTAATGCGAGAAACACGTTATCTGGTGTTTTCAGCACTCCACAGTGCGTATGATATGCAGAACCGACGATATCTTGTTTTCGTGGGGTTTCAAGCTGAGATATGCATTTTCTGCGATAATCTTGGTGAAACTTCTGTCCGAAGTATGCTTAATCATCGAGATCGCTCTATTCGAGCTATTTAATGCGAGAAACACGTTATCGGGTGTTTTCAGCACTCCACAGTGCGGTTGATATGCAGAACCAGCGATATCTTGGTTTTCGTGGGGTTTCAAGCTGAGATATGCAATTACTGCGATAATCTTGGTGAGACTTCTGTCCGAAGTATGCTTAATCATCGAGATCGCTCGTTTCGAGCTATTTAATGCAAGAAACACGTTATCTGGTGTTTTCACCACTCCACAGTGCGTATGATATGCAGAACCGACGACATCTTGGTTTTCGTGGGGTTTCAAGCTCAGATATGCATTTTCTGCGACAATCTTGGTGAGACTTATATCCGAAGTATGCAGAGTCATCGAGATCGTATTTTTCGAGCTATTTAATGCGAGAAACACGTTTTCTGGGGTTTTCACCACTCGACAGTTCGTTGGATATGCAGAACAGGAGATATCTTGGTTTTCGTGGGGTTTCTAGCAGAGATATGCATTTTCAGCGATAATCTTGGTGAGACTTCTGTCCGAAGTATGCAGAATCATCGAGATCGCACATTTCGAGCTATTTAATGCGAGCAACACGTTATCTGGTGTTTTCACCACTCCACAGTGCGTTTGATATGCAGAACCGGTGATATCTTGGTTTTTGTGGGGTTTCAAGCTGAGATATGCATTTTTTACGATAATCTTAGTGAGACATCTGTCCGAAGTATGCTTAATCATCGAGATCGCTCTATTCGAGCTATTTAATGCGAGAAACACGTTATCGGGTGTTTTCAGCACTCCACAGTGCGGTTGATCTGCAGAACCAGCGATATCTTGGTTTTTCGTGGGGTTTCAAGCTGAGATATGCATTTTCTGCGATAATCTTGGTGAGTCTTCTGTCCGAAGTGTGCAGAATCATCGAGATCGCTCTATTCGAGCTATTTAATGCGAGAAACACGTTATCTGGTGTTTTCAGCACTCCACAGTGCGTTTGATATGCAGAACCAGCGATATCCTGCTTTTCGTGGGGATTCAAGCTGAGATATGCAATTTCTGCGATAATCTTGGTGAGACTTCTGTCCGAAGTATGCAGAATCATCGAGATCGCTCGTTTCGAGCTATTTAATGCGAGAAACACGTTATCTGGTGTTTTCACCACTCCACAGTGCGTATGATATGCAGAACCGACGATATCTTGGTTTTCGTGGGGTTTCAAGCTCAGATATTCATTTTCTGCGATAATCTTGGTGTGACTTCTATCCGAAGTATGCAGAGTCATCGAGATCGTATTTTTCGAGCTATTTAATGCGAGAAACTCGTTTTCTGGGGTTTTCACCACTCCACAGTTCGTTGGATATGCAGAACAGGAGATATCTTGGTTTTCGTGGGGTATCTAGCAGAGATATGCATTTTCTGCGATAATCATGGTGAGACTTCTGTTAGAAGTATGCATAATCATCGAGATCGCACATTTCGATCTATTTAATGCGAGAAACACGTTATCGGGAGTTTTCAGCACTCCACAGTGCGGTTGATATGCAGAACCAGCGATATCTTGGTTTTTCGTGGGGTTTCAAGCTGAGATATGCATTTTCTGCGATAATCTTGGTGAGTCTTCTGTCCGAAGTGTGCAGAATCATCGAGATCGCTCTATTCGAGCTATTTAATGCGAGAAACACGTTATCTGGTGTTTTCAGCACTCCACAGTGCGTTTGATATGCAGAACCAGCGATATCCTGCTTTTGGTGGGGATTCAAGCTGAGATATGCAATTTCTGCGATAATCTTGGTGAGACTTCTGTCCGAAGTATGCAGAATCATCGAGATCGCTCGTTTCGAGCTATTTAATGCGAGAAACACGTTATCTGGTGTTTTCACCACTCCACAGTGCGTATGATATGCAGAACCGACGATATCTTGGTTTTCGTGGGGTTTCAAGCTCAGATATTCATTTTCTGCGATAATCTTGGTGTGACTTCTATCCGAAGTATGCAGAGTCATCGAGATCGTATTTTTCGAGCTATTTAATGCGAGAAACTCGTTTTCTGGGGTTTTCACCACTCCACAGTTCGTTGGATATGCAGAACAGGAGATATCTTGGTTTTCGTGGGGTATCTAGCAGAGATATGCATTTTCTGCGATAATCATGGTGAGACTTCTGTTAGAAGTATGCATAATCATCGAGATCGCACATTTCGATCTATTTAATGCGAGAAACACGTTGTCTGGTGTTTTCACCACTCCACAGTTGGTTTGATATGCAGAACAGGTGATATCTTGGTTTTCGGGGGGTTTCAAGCTGAGATATGCATTTTCTGCGATAAACTTGGTGAGACTTCTGTCCGAAGTATGCTGAATCATCGAGATCGCTCTTTTCGAGATAGTTAATGCGAGAAAAACCTTATCTGGTGTTTTCACCACTCCACAGTGCGTTTCATATGCAGAACCAGCGATATCTTGGCTTTCGTGGGGTTTCAAGCTGAGATATGCATTTTTTACGATAATCTTGAAGAGACTTCTGTCCGAAGTATGCAGAATCATCGAGATCGCTCTTTTCGAGCTATTTAAGGCGAGAAACACGTTATCTGGTGTTTTCAGCACTCCACAGTGCGTTTGATATGCAGAACCAGCGATATCCTGGTTTTCGTGGGGATTCAAGCTGAGTTATGCATTTTCTGCGATAATCTTGGTGAGACTTCTGTCCGAAGTATGCTTAATCATCGAGATCGCTCTATTCGAGCTATTTAATTCGAGAAACACGTTATCTGGAGTTTTCACCACTCCACAGTGCGTATGATATGCAGTACCGACGTTATCTTGGTTTTCGTGGGGTTTCAAGCTCAGATATGCATTTTCTGCGATAATCTTTGTGAGACTTCTGTCCGAAGTATGCTTAATCATCGAGATCGCTCTATTCGAGCTATTTAATTCGAGAAACACGTTATCTGGTGTTTTCAGCACTCCACAGTGCGTTTGATATGCAGAGCCAGCGATATCTTGGTTTTCGTGGGGATTCAAGCTGCGATATGCAATTTCTGCGATAATCTTGGTGAGACTTCTGTCCGAAGTATGCTTAATCATCGAGATCGCTCGCTTCCAGCTATTTAATGTGAGAAACTCGTTTTCTGGTGTTTTCACCACTCCACAGTGCGTTGGATATGCAGAACCGGAGATATTTTGGTTTTCGAGGGGTTTCAAGCTGAGATATGCAATTACTGCGATAATCTTGGTGAGACTTCTGTCCGAAGTATGCTTAATCATCGAGATCGCTCGTTTCGAGCTATTTAATGCGAGAAACACGTTATCTGGTGTTTTCACCACTCCACAGTGCGTATGATATGCAGAACCGACGACATCTTGGTTTTCGTGGGGTTTCAAGCTCAGATATGCATTTTCTGCGACAATCTTGGTGAGACTTATATCCGAAGTATGCAGAGTCATCGAGATCGTATTTTTCGTGCTATTTAATGCGAGAAACACGTTTTCTGGGGTTTTAACCACTCGACATTTCGTTGGATATGCAGAACAGGAGATATCTTGGTTTTCGTGGGGTTTCTAGCAGAGATATGCATTTTCAGCGATAATCTTGGTGAGACTTCTGTCCGAAGTATGCAGAATCATCGAGATCGCACATTTCGAGCTATTTAATGCGAGCAACACGTTATCTGGTGTTTTCACCACTCCACAGTGCGTTTGATATGCAGAACCGGTGATATCTTGGTTTTCGAGGGGTTTCAAGCTGAGATATGCATTTTCTGCGATAAACTTGGTGAGACTTCTGTCCGAAGTATGCTGAATCATCGAGATCGCTCTTTTCGAGATAGTTAATGCGAGAAAAACCTTATCTGGTGTTTTCACCACTCCACAGTGCGTTTCATATGCAGAACGAGCGATATCTTGGCTTTCGTGGGGTTTAAAGCTGAGTTATGCATTTTTTACGATAATCTTGAAGAGACTTCTGCCCGAAGTATGCAGAATCATCGAGATCGCTCTTTTCGAGCTATTTAAGGCGAGAAACACGTTATCTGGTGTTTTCAGCACTCCACAGTGCGTTTGATATGCAGAACCAGCGATATCCTGGTTTTCGTGGGGATTCAAGCTGAGATATGCATTTTCTGCGATAATCTTGGTGAGACTTCTGTCCGAAGTATGCTTAATCATCGAGATCGCTCTATTCGAGCTATTTAATTCGAGAAACACGTTATCTGGAGTTTTCACCACTCCACAGTGCGTATGATATGCAGTACCGACGTAATCTTGGTTTTCGTGGGGTTTCAAGCTCAGATATGCATTTTCTGCGATAATCTTTGTGAGTCTTCTGTCCGAAGTATGCTTAATCATCGAGATCGCTCTATTCGAGCTATTTAATTCGAGAAACACGTTATCTGGTGTTTTCAGCACTCCACAGTGCGTTTGATATGCAGAGCCAGCGATATCTTGGTTTTCGTGGGGATTCCAGCTGCGATATGCAATTTCTGCGATAATCTTGGTGAGACTTCTGTCCGAAGTATGCGTAATCATCGAGTTCGCTCGCTTCCAGCTATTTAATGTGAGAAACTCGTTTTCTGGTGTTTTCACCACTCCACAGTGCGTTGGATATGCAGAACCGGAGATATTTTGGTTTTCGTCGGGTTTCAAGCTGAGATATGCATTTTCTACGATAATCTTGGTGAGACTTCTGTCCGAAGTATGCAGAATCATCGAGATCGCTCTTTTCGAGCTATTTAATGCGAGAAACAAGTTATCTGGTGTTTTCACCACTCCACAGTGCGTTTGATATGCAGAACCTGCGATATCTGGGTTTTTGTGCGGTTTCAAGCTGAGTTATGCATTTTTTACGATAAGCTTGGTGAGACATCTGTCCGAAGTATGCAGAAACATCGAGAGCACTCTTTTCGAGCTATTTAATGCGAGAAACTCGTTTTCTGGGGTTTTCACCACTCCACAGTGCGTTGGATATGCAGAACCGGAGATATTTTGGTTTTCGTCGGGTTTCAAGCTGAGATATGCATTTTCTACGATAAGCTTGGTGAGACATCTGTCCGAAGTATGCAGAAACATCGAGAGCGCTCTTTTCGAGCTATTTAATGCGAGAAACTCGTTTTCTGGGGTTTTCACCACTCCACAGTGCGTTGGATATGCAGAACCGGAGATATTTTGGTTTTCGTCGGGTTTCAAGCTGAGATATGCATTTTCTACGATAAGCTTGGTGAGACATCTGTCCGAAGTATGCAGAAACATCGAGAGCGCCCTTTTCGAGCTATTTAATGCGAGCAACAAGTTATCTGGTGTTTTCACCACTCCACAGTGCGTTTGATATGCAGAACCGGAGATATCTTGGTTTTCGTGGGGTTTCAAGCTGAGTTATGCATTTTTTACGATAAGCTTGGTGAGACATCTGTCCGAAGTATGCAGAAACATCGAGAGCGCTCTTTTCGCGCTATTTAATGCGAGAAACTCGTTTTCTGGTGTTTTCACCACTCCACAGTGCGTTTCATATGCAGAACCAGCGATATCTTGGCTTTCGTGGGGTTTAAAGCTGAGTTATGCATTTTTTACGATAATCTTGAAGAGACTTCTGCCCGAAGTATGCAGAATCATCGAGATCGCTCTTTTCGAGCTATTTAAGGCGAGAAACACGTTATCTGGTGTTTTCAGCACTCCACAGTGCGTTTGATATGCAGAACCAGCGATATCCTGGTTTTCGTGGGGATTCAAGCTGAGATATGCATTTTCTGCGATAATCTTGGTGAGACTTCTGTCCGAAGTATGCTTAATCATCGAGATCGCTCTATTCGAGCTATTTAATTCGAGAAACACGTTATCTGGAGTTTTCACCACTCCACAGTGCGTATGATATGCAGTACCGACGTAATCTTGGTTTTCGTGGGGTTTCAAGCTCAGATATGCATTTTCTGCGATAATCTTTGTGAGTCTTCTGTCCGAAGTATGCTTAATCATCGAGATCGCTCTATTCGAGCTATTTAATTCGAGAAACACGTTATCTGGTGTTTTCAGCACTCCACAGTGCGTTTGATATGCAGAGCCAGCGATATCTTGGTTTTCGTGGGGATTCCAGCTGCGATATGCAATTTCTGCGATAATCTTGGTGAGACTTCTGTCCGAAGTATGCGTAATCATCGAGTTCGCTCGCTTCCAGCTATTTAATGTGAGAAACTCGTTTTCTGGTGTTTTCACCACTCCACAGTGCGTTGGATATGCAGAACCGGAGATATTTTGGTTTTCGTCGGGTTTCAAGCTGAGATATGCATTTTCTACGATAATCTTGGTGAGACTTCTGTCCGAAGTATGCAGAATCATCGAGATCGCTCTTTTCGAGCTATTTAATGCGAGAAACAAGTTATCTGGTGTTTTCACCACTCCACAGTGCGTTTGATATGCAGAACCTGCGATATCTGGGTTTTTGTGCGGTTTCAAGCTGAGTTATGCATTTTTTACGATAAGCTTGGTGAGACATCTGTCCGAAGTATGCAGAAACATCGAGAGCACTCTTTTCGAGCTATTTAATGCGAGAAACTCGTTTTCTGGGGTTTTCACCACTCCACAGTGCGTTGGATATGCAGAACCGGAGATATTTTGGTTTTCGTCGGGTTTCAAGCTGAGATATGCATTTTCTACGATAAGCTTGGTGAGACATCTGTCCGAAGTATGCAGAAACATCGAGAGCGCTCTTTTCGAGCTATTTAATGCGAGAAACTCGTTTTCTGGGGTTTTCACCACTCCACAGTGCGTTGGATATGCAGAACCGGAGATATTTTGGTTTTCGTCGGGTTTCAAGCTGAGATATGCATTTTCTACGATAAGCTTGGTGAGACATCTGTCCGAAGTATGCAGAAACATCGAGAGCGCCCTTTTCGAGCTATTTAATGCGAGCAACAAGTTATCTGGTGTTTTCACCACTCCACAGTGCGTTTGATATGCAGAACCGGAGATATCTTGGTTTTCGTGGGGTTTCAAGCTGAGTTATGCATTTTTTACGATAAGCTTGGTGAGACATCTGTCCGAAGTATGCAGAAACATCGAGAGCGCTCTTTTCGCGCTATTTAATGCGAGAAACTCGTTTTCTGGGGTTTTCACCACTCCACAGTGCGTTGGATATGCAGAACCGGAGATATTTTGGTTTTCCTCGGGTTTCAAGCTGAGATATGCATTTTCTACGATAAGCTAGGTGAGACATCTGTACGACGTATGCAGAAACATCGAGAGCGCTCTTTTCGAGCTATTTAATGCGAGAAACTCGTTTTCTGGGGTTTTCACCACTCCACAGCTCGTTGGATATGCGGAACCGGAGATATCTTGGTTTTCGTGGGGTTTCAAGCTGAGATATGCATTTTCTGCCATAATCTTGGTGAGACTTCTGTCCGAAGTATGCAGAATCATCGAGATCGCTCTTTTCGAGCTATTTAATGCGAGAAACAAGTTATCTGGTGTTTTCACCACTCCACAGTGCGTTTGATATGCAGAACCTGCGATATCTTGGTTTTCGTGGGGTTTCAAGCTCAGATATGCATTTTCTGCGATAATCTTGGTGAGACTTCTGTCCGAAGTATGCAGAGTCATCGAGATCGTACTTTTCGAGCTATTTAATGCGAGAAACACGTTTTCTGGGGTTTTCACCACTCCACAGTTCGTTGGATATGCAGAACAGGAGATATCTTGGTTTTCGTGGGGTTTCTGGCAGAGATATGCATTTTCTGCGATAATCATGGTGAGACTTCTGTTAGAAGTATGCAGAATCTTCGAGAACGCTCGTTTCGAGCTACTTAATGCACGAAACACGTTTTCTGGTGTTTTCACCACTCCACAGTGCGTTTGATATGTAGAGACGCCGACAACTTGGTTTTCGTGGGGTTTCCAGCTGAAATATGCATTTTCTGCGATAATCTTGGTGTTTCATCTATGAGAGGTATGCAGAATCATCGAGAACGCTCTTTTCGAACTAGCTAATGCGAGAAACACGTTTTCTGGTGTTTTCACCACTCCACAGTGTGTTTGATATGCAGAACAGTAGATATCTTGGTTTTCGTGGGGTTTCAAGCTGAGATATGCATTTTCTGCGATAAGCTTGGTGTAACATCTGTCCGAAGTATGTAGAAACATCGAGAGCGCTCTTTTCGAGCTATTTAATGCGAGATTCACGTTATCTGGTGTTTTCACCACTCCACAGTGCGTTTGATATGCAGAACCGGAGATATCTTGGTTTCGGTCGGGTTTCAAGCTGAGATATGCATTTTCTACGATAATCCTGGTGAGACTTCGTCAGAAGTATGCAGAATCTTCGAGAACGCTCTTTTCGAGCTACTTAATGCGCGAAACACGTTTTCTGGTGTTTTCACCACTCCACGGTACGTTTGATGTGCAGAACCGGAGATAACTCGGTTTTCGTCGGTTTTCAAGCTGAGATATGCATTTTCTACGATAATCTTGGTGAGACTTCTGTCCGAAGTATGCAGAAACATGGAGAGCGCTCTTTTCGAGCTATTTAATGCGAGAAACACGTTTTCTGGGGTTTTCACCACTCCACAGTTCGTTGGATATGCAGAACCGGAGATATCTTGGTTTTCGTGGGGTTTCAAGTTGAGATATGCATTTTCTGCGATAATCTTGGTGAGACTTCTGTCCGAAGTATGCAGAATCATCGAGATCGCTCTTTTCGAGCTATTTAATGCGAGAAACAAGTTATCTGGTGTTTTCACCACTCCACAGTGCGTTTGATATGCAGAACCTGCGATATCTTGGTTTTCGTGGGGTTTCAAGCTCAGATATGCATTTTCTGCGATAATCTTGGTGAGACTTCTGTCCGAAGTAGTCTGAAACATCGAGATCGCTCTTTTCGAGCTAGTTAATGCGAGAAGAACCTTATCCGGTGTTTTCACCACTCCACAGTGCGTTTGATATGCAGAACCGGCGATATCTTGGTTTTCGTGGGGTTTCAAGCTGAGATATGCATTTTCTGCGATAATCTTGGTGAGACCTCTGTCCGAAGTATGCTGAATCATCGAGATCGCTCTTTTCGAGCTAGGTAGTGCGAGAAACACGTTTTCTGGGGTTTTCACCACTCCACAGTTCGTTGGATACGCAGAACAGTAGATATCTTGGTTTTCGTGGCGTTTCAAGCAGAGATATGCATTTTCTGCGATAATCTTGGTGGGTCTTTTGTCAGAAGTATGCAGAATCATCTACATCGCTCTTTTCGAGCTACTTAATGCACGAAACACGTTTTCTGGTGTTTTCACCACACCACAGTACGTTTGACATGCAGAACCGGAGATATCTTGGTTTCGGTCGGGTTTCAAGCTGAGATATGCATTTTCTACGATAATCCTGGTGAGACTTCGTCAGAAGTATGCAGAATCTTCGAGAACGCTCTTTTCGAGCTACATAATGCGCGAAACACGTTTTCTGGTGTTTTCACCACTCCACGGTACGTTTGATGTGCAGAACCGGAGATAACTCGGTTTTCGTCGGGTTTCAAGCTGAGATATGCATTTTCTACGATAATCTTGGTGAGACTTCTGTCAGAAGTATGCAGGAACTTCGAGAACGCTCTTTTCGAGCTATTTAATGCGAGAAACACTTTATCTGGTGTTTTCACCACTCCACAGTGCGTTTGATATGCAGTACCAGCGATATCTTGGTTTTCTTGGGGTTTCAAGCTGAGATATGCATCTTATACGATAATCTTGGTGAGACTTCTGTCCGAAGTATGCAGAATCATCGAGATCGCACTATTCGAGCTATTTAATGCGAGAAACACGTTCTCTGGTTGTTTTCACCACTCCACAGTGCGTTTGATATGCAGAACCGGCAACATCTTGATTTTCGTGAGGTTTCGAGCTGAGATATGCATTTTCTGCGATAATATTTGTGAGACTTCAGTCAGAAGCATGCAGAATCATCTAGATCGCTCTTTTCGAGCTACTTAATGCGCGAAATACGTTTTCAGGTGTTTTCACCACTCCACGGTACGTTTGATATGCAGAACCGGAGATAACTCGGTTTTCGTCGGGTTTCAAGCTGAGATATGCATTTTCTACGATAATCTTGGTGAGACTTCTGTCCGAAGTATGCTGAAACATCGAGATCGCTCTTTTCGAGCTAGTTAATGCGACAAAAACCTTATCCGGTGTTTTCACCACTCCACAGTGCGTTTGATATGCAAAACCGGCGATATCTTGGTTTTCGTGGGGTTTCAAGCTGAGGTATGCATTTTCTGCGATAATCTTGGTGTTTCATCTATGAGAGGTATGCAGAATCATCGAGAACGCTCTTTTCGAGCTAGCTAATGCGAGAAACACGTTTTCTGGTGTTTTCACCACTCCACAGTGTGTTTGATATGCAGAACAGTAGATATCTTGGTTTTCGTGGGGTTTCAAGCTGAGATATGCATTTTCTGCGATAAGCTTGGTGTAACATCTGTCCGAAGTATGTAGAAACATCGAGAGCGCTCTTTTCGAGCTATTTAATGCGAGAAACACGTTTTCTGGGGTTTTCACCACTCCACAGTTCGTTGGATATGCAGAACCGGAGATATCTTGGTTTTCGTGGGGTTTCAAGCTGAGATATGCATTTTCTGCGATAAGCTTGGTGAGACTTTTGTCCGAAGTATGCTTAATCATCGAGATCGCTCGTTTCGAGCTATTTAATGCGAGAAACACGTTATCTGGTGTTTTCACCACTCCACAGTGCGTATGATATGCAGAACCGGCGATATCTTGGTTTTCGTGGGGTTTCAAGCTGACATATGCATTTTCTGCGATAATCTTGGTGAGACTTCTGTCCGAAGTAGTCTGAAACATCGAGATCGCTCTTTTCGAGCTAGTTAATGCGAGAAGAACCTTATCCGGTGTTTTCACCACTCCACAGTGCGTTTGATATGCAGAACCGGCGATATCTTGGTTTTCGTGGGGTTTCAAGCTGAGATATTCATTTTCTGCGATAATCTTGGTGAGACTTCTGACCGAAGTATGCTGAATCATCGAAATCGCTCTTTTCGAGCTAGTTAGTGCGAGAAACACGTTTTCTGGGGTTTTCACCACTCCACAGTTCGTTGGATACGCAGAACAGTAGATATCTTGGTTTTCGTTGGGTTTCAAGCAGAGATATGCATTTTCTGCGATAATCTTGGTGGGTCTTTTGTCAGAAGTATGCAGAATCATCTACATCGCTCTTTTCGAGCTACTTAATGCACGAAACACGTTTTCTGGTGTTTTCACCACACCACAGTACGTTTGACATGCAGAACCGGAGATATCTTGGTTTCGGTCGGGTTTCAAGCTGAGATATGCATTTTCTACGATAATCCTGGTGAGACTTCGTCAGAAGTATGCACAATCTTCGAGAACGCTCTTTTCGAGCTACTTAATGCGCGAAACACGTTTTCTGGTGTTTTCACCACTCCACGGTACGTTTGATGTGCAGAACCGGAGATAACTCGGCTTTCGTCGGGTTTCAAGCTGAGATATGCATTTTCTACGATAATCTTGGTGAGACTTCTGTCAGAAGTATGCAGGAACTTCGAGAACGCTCTTTTCGAGCTATTTAATGCGAGAAACACGTTATCTGGTGTTTTCACCACTCCACGGTACGTTTGATGTGCAGAACCGGAGATAACTCGGTTTTCGTGGTATTTGCAGCAGAGATATGCATTTTCTGCGTTAATCTTGGTGGGTCTTTTGTCGGAAGTATGCAGAATCATCTAGATCGCTCTTTTCGAGCTACTTAATGCGCGAAATACGTTTTCTGGTGTTTTCACCACTCCACGGTACGTTTGATGTGCAGAACCGGAGATAACTCGGTTTTCGTCGGGTTTCAAGATGAGTAATGCATTTTCTACGATAATCTTGGTGAGACTTCTGTCAGAAGTATGCAGGAACTTCGAGAACGCTCTGTTCGAGCTATTTAATGCGAGAAACACGTTATGTGGTGTTTTCACCACTCCACAGTGCGTTTGATATGCAGTACCAGCGATATCTTGGTTTTCTTGGGGTTTCAAGCTGAGATATGCATCTTATACGATAATCTTGGTGAGACTTCTGTCCGAAATATGCAGAATCATCGAGATCGCACTATTCAAGCTATTTAATGCGAGAAACACGTTCTCTGGTTGTTTTCACCACTCCACAGTGCGTTTGATATGCAGAACCGGCAACATCTTGATTTTCGTGAGGTTTCGAGCTGAGATATGCATTTTCTGCGATAATATTGGTGAGACTTCAGTCAGAAGCATGCAGAATCATCTAGATCGCTCTTTACGAGCTACTTAATGCACGAAACACGTTTTCTGGTGTTTTCACCACTCCACAGTACGTCTGACATGCAGAACCGGAGATATCTTGGTTTCGGTCGGGTTTCAAGCTGAGATATGCATTTTCTACGATAATCCTGGTGAGACTTCTGTCAGAAGTATGCAGAATCTTCGAGAACGCTCTTTTCGAGCTACTTAATGCGCGAAATACGTTTTCAGGTGTTTTCACCACTCCACGGTACGTTTGATATGCAGAACCGGAGATAACTCGGTTTTCGTCGGGTTTCAAGCTGAGATATGCATTTTCTACGATAATCTTGGTGAGACTTCTGTCCGAAGTATGCTGAAACATCGAGATCGCTCTTTTCGAGCTAGTTAATGCGACAAAAACCTTATCCGGTGTTTTCACCACTCCACAGTACGTTTGATATGCAATACCGGCGATATCTTGGTTTTCGTGGGGTTTCAAGCTGAGGTATGCATTTTCTGCGATAATCTTGGTGAGACTTCTGTTAGAAGTATGCAGAATCACCGAGATCGCACTTTTCGAGCTATTTAATGCGAGAAACGCGTTATCTGGTGTTTTCACCACTCCACAGTTGGTTTGATATGCATAACCGGCGATATTTTGGTTTTCGTCGGGTTTCAAGCTGAGATATGCATTTTCTACGATAATCTTGGTGAAACATCTGTCCGCAGTATGCAGACACATCGAGAGCGCTCTTTACGAGCTATTTAATGCGAGAAACTCGTTTTCTGGGGTTTTCACCACTCCACAGTTCGTTGGATATGCAGAACCGGAGATACCTTGGTTTTCGTGGGGTTTCAAGCTGAGATATGCATTTCCTGCGATAACCTTGGTGAGACTCCTGTCCGAAATATGCTGAATCATCGAGATCGCTCTTTTCGAGCTACTTAATGCACGAAACACGTTTTCTGGTGTTTTCACCACTCCACAGTACGTTTGACATGCAGAACCGGAGATATCTTGGTTTCGGTCGGGTTTCAAGCTGAGATATGCATTTTCTACGATAATCTTGGGGAAACATCTGTCCGAAGTATGCAGAAACATCGAGAGCGCTCATTTCGAGCTATTTAATGCGAGAAACTCGTTTTCTGGTGTTTTCACCACTCCACGGTACGTTTGATGTGCAGAACCGGAGATAACTCGGTTTTCGTGGTGTTTGCAGCTGAGATATGCATTTTCTGCGTTAATCTTGGTGGGTCTTTTGTCGGAAGTATGCAGAATCTTCGAGAACGCTCTTTTCGAGCTACATAATGCGAGAAACACGTAATCTGGTGTTTTCACCACTCCACAGTGCGTATGATATGCAGAACCGGCGATATTTTGGTTTCCGTGGGGTTTCAAGGTGAGATATGCATTTTCTGCGATAATCTTGGTGAGACTTCTGTTAGAAGTATGCAGAATCATCGAGAGCGCTCTTTTCGAGCTATTTAATGCGAGAAACTCGTTTTCTGGGGTTTTCACCACTCCACAGTTCGTTGGATATGCAGAACCGGAGATATCTTGGTTTTGGTGGGGTTTCAAGTTGAGATATGCATTTCCTTTGATAATCTTGGTGAGACTCCTGTCCGAAATATGCTGAATCATCGAGATCGCTCTTTTCGAGCTATTTAATGCGAGAAACACGTTCTCTGGTTGTTTTCACCACTCCACAGTGCGTTTGATATGCAGAACAGGCGATATCTTGATTTTCGTGGTGTTTCCAGCTGAGATATGCATTTTCTGCGATAATCTTGGTGGGTCTTTTGTCAGAAGTATGCAGAATCAACTAGATCTCTCTTTTCGAGCTACTTAATGCACGAAACACGTTTTCTGGTGTTTTCACCACTCCACAGTGCGTTTGATATGCAGAACAGGCGATATCTTGATTTTCGTGGTGTTTCCAGCTGAGATATGCATTTTCTACGATAATCCTGGTGAGACTTCTGTCAGAAGTATGCAGAATCTTCGAGAACGCTCTTTTCGAGCTACTTAATGCGCGAAACACGTAATCTGGTGTTTTCACCACTCCACAGTGCGTATGATATGCAGAACCGGCGATATTTTGGTTTCCGTGGGGTTTCAAGGTGAGATATGCATTTTCTGCGATAATCTTGGTGAGACTTCTGTCCGAAGTATGCTGAAACATCGAGATCGCTCTTTTCGTGCTAGTTAATGCGAGAAAAACCTTATCCCGTGTTTTCACCACTCCACAGTGCGTTTGAAATGCAGAACCGGCGATATTTTGGTTTCCGGGGGGTTTCAAGGTGAGATATGCATTTTCTGCGATAATCTTGGTGAGACTTCTGTCCGAAGTAGTCTGAAACATCGAGATCGCTCTTTTCGAGCTATTTAATGCGAGAAACAAGTTATCTGGTGTTTTCACCACTCCACAGTGCGTTTGATATGCAGAACCTGCGATATCTTGGTTTTCGTGGGGTTTCAAGCTCAGATATGCATTTTCTGCGATAATCTTGGTGAGACTTCTGTCCGAAGTAGTCTGAAACATCGAGATCGCTCTTTTCGAGCTAGTTAATGCGAGAAGAACCTTATCCGGTGTTTTCACCACTCCACAGTGCGTTTGATATGCAGAACCGGCGATATCTTGGTTTTCGTGGGGTTTCAAGCTGAGATATGCATTTTCTGCGATAATCTTGGTGAGACCTCTGTCCGAAGTATGCTGAATCATCGAGATCGCTCTTTTCGAGCTAGGTAGTGCGAGAAACACGTTTTCTGGGGTTTTCACCACTCCACAGTTCGTTGGATACGCAGAACAGTAGATATCTTGGTTTTCGTGGCGTTTCAAGCAGAGATATGCATTTTCTGCGATAATCTTGGTGGGTCTTTTGTCAGAAGTATGCAGAATCATCTACATCGCTCTTTTCGAGCTACTTAATGCACGAAACACGTTTTCTGGTGTTTTCACCACACCACAGTACGTTTGACATGCAGAACCGGAGATATCTTGGTTTCGGTCGGGTTTCAAGCTGAGATATGCATTTTCTACGATAATCCTGGTGAGACTTCGTCAGAAGTATGCAGAATCTTCGAGAACGCTCTTTTCGAGCTACATAATGCGCGAAACACGTTTTCTGGTGTTTTCACCACTCCACGGTACGTTTGATGTGCAGAACCGGAGATAACTCGGTTTTCGTCGGGTTTCAAGCTGAGATATGCATTTTCTACGATAATCTTGGTGAGACTTCTGTCAGAAGTATGCAGGAACTTCGAGAACGCTCTTTTCGAGCTATTTAATGCGAGAAACACTTTATCTGGTGTTTTCACCACTCCACAGTGCGTTTGATATGCAGTACCAGCGATATCTTGGTTTTCTTGGGGTTTCAAGCTGAGATATGCATCTTATACGATAATCTTGGTGAGACTTCTGTCCGAAGTATGCAGAATCATCGAGATCGCACTATTCGAGCTATTTAATGCGAGAAACACGTTCTCTGGTTGTTTTCACCACTCCACAGTGCGTTTGATATGCAGAACCGGCAACATCTTGATTTTCGTGAGGTTTCGAGCTGAGATATGCATTTTCTGCGATAATATTTGTGAGACTTCAGTCAGAAGCATGCAGAATCATCTAGATCGCTCTTTTCGAGCTACTTAATGCGCGAAATACGTTTTCAGGTGTTTTCACCACTCCACGGTACGTTTGATATGCAGAACCGGAGATAACTCGGTTTTCGTCGGGTTTCAAGCTGAGATATGCATTTTCTACGATAATCTTGGTGAGACTTCTGTCCGAAGTATGCTGAAACATCGAGATCGCTCTTTTCGAGCTAGTTAATGCGACAAAAACCTTATCCGGTGTTTTCACCACTCCACAGTGCGTTTGATATGCAAAACCGGCGATATCTTGGTTTTCGTGGGGTTTCAAGCTGAGGTATGCATTTTCTGCGATAATCTTGGTGTTTCATCTATGAGAGGTATGCAGAATCATCGAGAACGCTCTTTTCGAGCTAGCTAATGCGAGAAACACGTTTTCTGGTGTTTTCACCACTCCACAGTGTGTTTGATATGCAGAACAGTAGATATCTTGGTTTTCGTGGGGTTTCAAGCTGAGATATGCATTTTCTGCGATAAGCTTGGTGTAACATCTGTCCGAAGTATGTAGAAACATCGAGAGCGCTCTTTTCGAGCTATTTAATGCGAGAAACACGTTTTCTGGGGTTTTCACCACTCCACAGTTCGTTGGATATGCAGAACCGGAGATATCTTGGTTTTCGTGGGGTTTCAAGCTGAGATATGCATTTTCTGCGATAAGCTTGGTGAGACTTTTGTCCGAAGTATGCTTAATCATCGAGATCGCTCGTTTCGAGCTATTTAATGCGAGAAACACGTTATCTGGTGTTTTCACCACTCCACAGTGCGTATGATATGCAGAACCGGCGATATCTTGGTTTTCGTGGGGTTTCAAGCTGAGATATGCATTTTCTGCGATAATCTTGGTGAGACTTCTGTCCGAAGTAGTCTGAAACATCGAGATCGCTCTTTTCGAGCTAGTTAATGCGAGAAGAACCTTATCCGGTGTTTTCACCACTCCACAGTGCGTTTGATATGCAGAACCGGCGATATCTTGGTTTTCGTGGGGTTTCAAGCTGAGATATTCATTTTCTGCGATAATCTTGGTGAGACTTCTGACCGAAGTATGCTGAATCATCGAAATCGCTCTTTTCGAGCTAGTTAGTGCGAGAAACACGTTTTCTGGGGTTTTCACCACTCCACAGTTCGTTGGATACGCAGAACAGTAGATATCTTGGTTTTCGTTGGGTTTCAAGCAGAGATATGCATTTTCTGCGATAATCTTGGTGGGTCTTTTGTCAGAAGTATGCAGAATCATCTACATCGCTCTTTTCGAGCTACTTAATGCACGAAACACGTTTTCTGGTGTTTTCACCACACCACAGTACGTTTGACATGCAGAACCGGAGATATCTTGGTTTCGGTCGGGTTTCAAGCTGAGATATGCATTTTCTACGATAATCCTGGTGAGACTTCGTCAGAAGTATGCACAATCTTCGAGAACGCTCTTTTCGAGCTACTTAATGCGCGAAACACGTTTTCTGGTGTTTTCACCACTCCACGGTACGTTTGATGTGCAGAACCGGAGATAACTCGGCTTTCGTCGGGTTTCAAGCTGAGATATGCATTTTCTACGATAATCTTGGTGAGACTTCTGTCAGAAGTATGCAGGAACTTCGAGAACGCTCTTTTCGAGCTATTTAATGCGAGAAACACGTTATCTGGTGTTTTCACCACTCCACGGTACGTTTGATGTGCAGAACCGGAGATAACTCGGTTTTCGTGGTATTTGCAGCAGAGATATGCATTTTCTGCGTTAATCTTGGTGGGTCTTTTGTCGGAAGTATGCAGAATCATCTAGATCGCTCTTTTCGAGCTACTTAATGCGCGAAATACGTTTTCTGGTGTTTTCACCACTCCACGGTACGTTTGATGTGCAGAACCGGAGATAACTCGGTTTTCGTCGGGTTTCAAGATGAGTAATGCATTTTCTACGATAATCTTGGTGAGACTTCTGTCAGAAGTATGCAGGAACTTCGAGAACGCTCTGTTCGAGCTATTTAATGCGAGAAACACGTTATGTGGTGTTTTCACCACTCCACAGTGCGTTTGATATGCAGTACCAGCGATATCTTGGTTTTCTTGGGGTTTCAAGCTGAGATATGCATCTTATACGATAATCTTGGTGAGACTTCTGTCCGAAATATGCAGAATCATCGAGATCGCACTATTCAAGCTATTTAATGCGAGAAACACGTTCTCTGGTTGTTTTCACCACTCCACAGTGCGTTTGATATGCAGAACCGGCAACATCTTGATTTTCGTGAGGTTTCGAGCTGAGATATGCATTTTCTGCGATAATATTGGTGAGACTTCAGTCAGAAGCATGCAGAATCATCTAGATCGCTCTTTACGAGCTACTTAATGCACGAAACACGTTTTCTGGTGTTTTCACCACTCCACAGTACGTCTGACATGCAGAACCGGAGATATCTTGGTTTCGGTCGGGTTTCAAGCTGAGATATGCATTTTCTACGATAATCCTGGTGAGACTTCTGTCAGAAGTATGCAGAATCTTCGAGAACGCTCTTTTCGAGCTACTTAATGCGCGAAATACGTTTTCAGGTGTTTTCACCACTCCACGGTACGTTTGATATGCAGAACCGGAGATAACTCGGTTTTCGTCGGGTTTCAAGCTGAGATATGCATTTTCTACGATAATCTTGGTGAGACTTCTGTCCGAAGTATGCTGAAACATCGAGATCGCTCTTTTCGAGCTAGTTAATGCGACAAAAACCTTATCCGGTGTTTTCACCACTCCACAGTACGTTTGATATGCAATACCGGCGATATCTTGGTTTTCGTGGGGTTTCAAGCTGAGGTATGCATTTTCTGCGATAATCTTGGTGAGACTTCTGTTAGAAGTATGCAGAATCACCGAGATCGCACTTTTCGAGCTATTTAATGCGAGAAACGCGTTATCTGGTGTTTTCACCACTCCACAGTTGGTTTGATATGCATAACCGGCGATATTTTGGTTTTCGTCGGGTTTCAAGCTGAGATATGCATTTTCTACGATAATCTTGGTGAAACATCTGTCCGCAGTATGCAGACACATCGAGAGCGCTCTTTACGAGCTATTTAATGCGAGAAACTCGTTTTCTGGGGTTTTCACCACTCCACAGTTCGTTGGATATGCAGAACCGGAGATACCTTGGTTTTCGTGGGGTTTCAAGCTGAGATATGCATTTCCTGCGATAACCTTGGTGAGACTCCTGTCCGAAATATGCTGAATCATCGAGATCGCTCTTTTCGAGCTACTTAATGCACGAAACACGTTTTCTGGTGTTTTCACCACTCCACAGTACGTTTGACATGCAGAACCGGAGATATCTTGGTTTCGGTCGGGTTTCAAGCTGAGATATGCATTTTCTACGATAATCTTGGGGAAACATCTGTCCGAAGTATGCAGAAACATCGAGAGCGCTCATTTCGAGCTATTTAATGCGAGAAACTCGTTTTCTGGTGTTTTCACCACTCCACGGTACGTTTGATGTGCAGAACCGGAGATAACTCGGTTTTCGTGGTGTTTGCAGCTGAGATATGCATTTTCTGCGTTAATCTTGGTGGGTCTTTTGTCGGAAGTATGCAGAATCTTCGAGAACGCTCTTTTCGAGCTACATAATGCGAGAAACACGTAATCTGGTGTTTTCACCACTCCACAGTGCGTATGATATGCAGAACCGGCGATATTTTGGTTTCCGTGGGGTTTCAAGGTGAGATATGCATTTTCTGCGATAATCTTGGTGAGACTTCTGTTAGAAGTATGCAGAATCATCGAGAGCGCTCTTTTCGAGCTATTTAATGCGAGAAACTCGTTTTCTGGGGTTTTCACCACTCCACAGTTCGTTGGATATGCAGAACCGGAGATATCTTGGTTTTGGTGGGGTTTCAAGTTGAGATATGCATTTCCTTTGATAATCTTGGTGAGACTCCTGTCCGAAATATGCTGAATCATCGAGATCGCTCTTTTCGAGCTATTTAATGCGAGAAACACGTTCTCTGGTTGTTTTCACCACTCCACAGTGCGTTTGATATGCAGAACAGGCGATATCTTGATTTTCGTGGTGTTTCCAGCTGAGATATGCATTTTCTGCGATAATCTTGGTGGGTCTTTTGTCAGAAGTATGCAGAATCAACTAGATCTCTCTTTTCGAGCTACTTAATGCACGAAACACGTTTTCTGGTGTTTTCACCACTCCACAGTGCGTTTGATATGCAGAACAGGCGATATCTTGATTTTCGTGGTGTTTCCAGCTGAGATATGCATTTTCTACGATAATCCTGGTGAGACTTCTGTCAGAAGTATGCAGAATCTTCGAGAACGCTCTTTTCGAGCTACTTAATGCGCGAAACACGTAATCTGGTATTTTCACCACTCCACAGTGCGTATGATATGCAGAACCGGCGATATTTTGGTTTCCGTGGGGTTTCAAGGTGAGATATGCATTTTCTGCGATAATCTTGGTGAGACTTCTGTCCGAAGTATGCTGAAACATCGAGATCGCTCTTTTCGTGCTAGTTAATGCGAGAAAAACCTTATCCCGTGTTTTCACCACTCCACAGTGCGTTTGAAATGCAGAACCGGCGATATTTTGGTTTCCGGGGGGTTTCAAGGTGAGATATGCATTTTCTGCGATAATCTTGGTGAGACTTCTGTCCGAAGTATGCTGAATCATCGAGATCGCTCTTTTCGAGCTAGTTAGTGCGAGAAACACGTTATCTGGTGATTTCACCACTCCACAGTGCGTTTGATATGCAGAACAGTAGATATCTTGGTTTTCGTGGGGTTTCAAGCTGAGATATGCATTTTCTGCGATAATCTTGTTGAGACTTCTGTCCGAAGTATGCAGAATCATCGAGATCGCTCGTTTCGAGCTACTTAATGCGAGAAACACGTTTTCTGGTGTTTTCACCACTCCACAGTACGTTTGACATGCTGAACCAGAGATATCTTGGTTTCGGTCGGGTTTCAAGCTGAGATATGCATTTTCTACGATAATCCTGATGAGACTTCTGTCAGAAGTATGCAGACTCTTCGAGAACGCTCTTTTCGAGCTACTTAATGCGCGAAATACGTTTTATGGTGTTTTCACCACTCCACGGTACGTTTGATGTGCAGAACCGGAGATAACTCAGTTTTCGTCGGGTTTCAAGCTGAGATATGCATTTTCTACGATAATCCTGATGAGACTTCTGTCAGAAGTATGCAGAATCTTCGAGAACGCTCTTTTCGAGCTACTTAATGCGCGAAATACGTTTTCTGGTGTTTTCACCACTCCACGGTACGTTTGATGTGCAGAACCGGAGATAACTCAGTTTTCGTCGGGTTTCAAGCTGAGATATGCATTTTCTACGATAATCTTGGTGAGACTTCTGTCAGAAGTATGCAGGATCTTCGAGAACGCTCTTTTCGAGCTATTTAATGCGAGAAACACGTTATCTGGTGTTTTCACCACTCCATAGTGCGTATGATATGCAGAACCGGCGATATCTTGGTTTTCGTGGGGTTTCAAGCTGAGATATGCATTTTCTGCGATAATCTTGTTGAGACTTCCGTCCGAAGTATGCAGAATCATCGAGATCGCTCGTTTCGAGCTATTTAATGCGAGAAACACGTTATCTGGTGTTTTCACCACTCCACAGTGCGTTTGATATGCAGAACCGGCGATATCTTGGTTTTCGTGGGGTTTCAAGCTGAGATATGCATTTTCTGCGATAATCTTGGTGAGACTTCTGTCCGAAGTATGCTGAAACATCGAGATCGCTCTTTTCCAGCTAGTTAATGCGAGAAAAACCTTATCCGGTGTTTTCACCACTCCGCAGTGCGTTTGATATGCAAAACCGGCGATATATTGGTTTTCGTGGGGTTTCAAGCTGAGATATGCATTTTCTGCGATAAGCTTGGTGAGACTTCTGTTAGAAGTATGCAGAATCATCGAGAGCGCTCTTCTCGAGCTATTTAATGCGAGAAACTCGTTTTCTGGGGTTTTCACCACTCCACAGTTCGTTGGACATGCAGAACCGGAGATATCTTGGTTTTCGTGGGGTTTCAAGTTGAGATATGCATTTCCTTTGATAATCTTGGTGAGACTCCTGTCCGAAATATGCTGAATCATCGAGATCGCTCTTTTCGAGCTATTTAATGCGAGAAACACGTTCTCTGGTTGTTTTCACCACTCCACAGTGCGTTTGATATGCAGAACAGGCGATATCTTGATTTTCGTGGTGTTTCCAGCTGAGATATGCATTTTCTGCGATAATCTTGGTGGGTCTTTTGTCAGAAGTATGCAGAATCAACTAGATCTCTCGTTTCGCGCTACTTAATGCACGAAACACGTTTTCTGGTGTTTTCACCACTCCACAGTGCGTTTGATATGCAGAACAGGCGATATCTTGATTTTCGTGGTGTTTCCAGCTGAGATATGCATTTTCTACGATAATCCTGGTGAGACTTCTGTCAGAAGTATGCAGAATCTTCGAGAACGCTCTTTTCGAGCTACTTAATGCGCGAAACACGTTTTCTGGTGTTTTCACCACTCCACGGTACGTTTGATGTGCAGAACCAGAGATAACTCGGTTTTCGTCGGGTTTCAAGCTGAGATATGCATTTTCTACGATAATCTTGGTGAGACTTCTGTCAGAAGTATGCAGGAACTTCGAGAACGCTCTTTTCGAGCTATTTAATGCGAGAAACACGTAATCTGGTGTTTTCACCACACCACAGTGCGTATGATATGCAGAACCGGCGATATCTTGGTTTTCGTGGGGTTTCAAGCTGAGATATGCATTTTCTGCGATAATCTTGTTGAGACTTCCGTCCGAAGTATGCAGAATCATCGAGATCGCTCGTTTCGAGCTATTTAATGCGAGAAACACGTTATCTGGTGTTTTCACCACTCCACAGTGCGTTTGATATGCAGAACCGGCGATATCTTGGTTTTCGTGGGGTTTCAAGCTGAGATATCCATTTTCTGCGATAATCTTGTTGAGACTTCCGTCCGAAGTATGCAGAATCATCGAGATCGCTCGTTTCGAGCTATTTAATGCGAGAAACACGTTATCCGGTGTTTTCACCACTCCACAGTGCGTTTGATATGCAGAACCGGCGATATCTTGGTTTTCGTGGGGTTTCAAGCTGAGATATGCATTTTCTGCGATAATCTTGGTGAGACTTCTGTCCGAAGTATGCTGAAACATCGAGATCGCTCTTTTCCAGCTAGTTAATGCGAGGAAAACCTTATCCGGTGTTTTCACCACTCCGCAGTGCGTTTGATATGCAAAACCGGCGATATATTGGTTTTCGTGGGGTTTCAAGCTGAGATATGCATTTTCTGCGATAATCTTGGTGAGACTTCTGTTAGAAGTATGCAGAATCATCGAGAGCGCTCTTCTCGAGCTATTTAATGCGAGAAACTCGTTTTCTGGGGTTTTCACCACTCCACAGTTCGTTGGATATGCAGAACCGGAGATATCTTGGTTTTCGTGGGGTTTCAAGTTGAGATATGCATTTCCTTTGATAATCTTGGTGAGACTCCTGTCCGAAATATGCTGAATCATCGAGATCGCTCTTTTCGAGCTATTTAATGCGAGAAACACGTTCTCTGGTTGTTTTCACCACTCCACAGTGCGTTTGATATGCAGAACAGGCGATATCTTGATTTTCACGGTGTTTCCAGCTGAGATATGCATTTTCTGCGATAATCTTGGTGGGTCTTTTGTCAGAAGTATGCAGAATCAACTAGATCTCTCGTTTCGAGCTACTTAATGCACGAAACACGTTTTCTGGTGTTTTCACCACTCCACAGTGCGTTTGATATGCAGAACAGGCGATATCTTGATTTTTGTGGTGTTTCCAGCTGAGATATGCATTTTCTACGGTAATCCTGGTGAGACTTCTGTCAGAAGTATGCAGAATCTTCGAGAACGCTCTTTTCGAGCTACTTAATGCGCGAAACACGTTTTCTGGTGTTTTCACCACTCCACGGTACGTTTGATGTGCAGAACCGGAGATAACTCGGTTTTCGTCGGGTTTCAAGCTGAGATATGCATTTTCTACGATAATCTTGGTGAGACTTCTGTCAGAAGTATGCAGGAACTTCGAGAACGCTCTTTTCGAGCTATTTAATGCGAGAAACACGTAATCTGGTGTTTTCACCACACCACAGTGCGTATGATATGCAGAACCGGCGATATTTTGGTTTCCGTGGGGTTTCAAGGTGAGATATGCACTTTCTGCGATAATCTTGGTGAGACTTCTGTCCGAAGTATGCTGGAACATCGAGATCGCTCTTTTCGTGCTAGCTAATGCGACAAAAACCTTATCCCGTGTTTTCACCACTCCACAGTGCGTTTGATATGCAGAACCGGCGATATCTTGGTTTTCGTTGGGTTTCAAGCTGAGATATGCATTTTCTGCGATAATCTTGGTGGGTCTTTTGTCAGAAGTATGCAGAATCAACTAGATCTCTCGTTTCGAGCTACTTAATGCACGAAACACGTTTTCTGGTGTTTTCACCACTCCACAGTGCGTTTGATATGCAGAACCGGCGATATCTTGGTTTTCGTTGGGTTTCAAGCTGAGATATGCATTTTCTGCGATAATCTTGGTGATACTTCTGTCCGAAGTATGCTGAATCATCGAGATCGCTCTTTTCGAGCTAGTTAGTGCGAGAAACACGTTATCTGGTGATTTCACCACTCCACAGTGCGTTTGATATGCAGAACCGGCGATATCTTGATTGTCGTGGTGTTTCCAGCTGAGATATGCATTTTCTACGATAATGTTGGTGAGACTTCTGTCAGAAGTATGCAGAATCTTCGAGAACGCTCTTTTCGAGCTACTTAATGCGCGAAACACGTTTTCTGGTGTTTTCACCACTCCACGGTACGTTTGATGTGCAGAACCGAAGATAACTCGGTTTTCGTCGGGTTTCAAGCTGAGATATGCATTTTCTACGATAATCTTGGTGAAACATCTGTCCGAAGTATGCAGAAACATCGAGAGCGCTCTTTTCGAGCTACCTAATGCACGAAACACGTTTTCTGGTTTTTTTCACCACTCCACGGTACGTTTGATGTGCAGAACCGGAGATAACTCGGTTTTCGTGGTGTTTCCAGCTGAGACATGCATTTTCTGCGATAATCTTGGTGGGTCTTTTGTCAGAAGTATGCAGAACCTTCGAGAACGCTGTTTTCGAGCTACTTAATGCGCGAAACACGTTTTCTGGTGTTTTCACCACTCCACGGTACGTTTGATGTGCAGAACCGGAGATAACTCGGTTTTCGTCGGGTTTCAAGCTGAGATATGCATTTTCTACGATAATCTTGGTGAGACTTCTGTCCCAAGTATGCAGAATCATCGATATCGCGCTTTTCGAGCTATGTAATGCGAGAAACACGTTATGTGGTGTTTTCACCACTCCACAGTGCGTTTGATATGCAGAACCGGCGACATCTTGGTTTTCGTGGGGTTTCAAGCTGAGATATGCATTTTCTGCGATAATCTTGGTGAGACTTCTGTCCGAAGTATGCTGAATCATCGAGAGCGCTCTTTTCGAGCTACTTAATGCACGAAATACGTTTTCTGGTGTTTTCACCACTCCACGGTACGTTTGATGTGCAGAACCGGAGATAACTCAGTTTTCGTCGGGTTTCAAGCTGAGATATGCATTTTCTACGATAATCTTGGTGAGACTTCTGTCAGAAGTATGCAGGATCTTCGAGAACGCTCTTTTCGAGCTATTTAATGCGAGAAACATGTTATCTGGTGTTTTCACCACTCCATAGTGCGTATGATATGCAGAACCGGCGATATCTTGGTTTTCGTGGGGTTTCAAGCTGAGCTATGCATTTTCTGCGATAATCTTGTTGAGACTTCTGTCAGAAGTATGCAGGATCTTCGAGAACGCTCTTTTCGAGCTATTTAATGCGAGAAACACGTTATCTGGTGTTTTCACCACTCCCTAGTGCGTATGATATGCAGAACCGGCGATATCTTGGTTTTCGTGGGGTTTCAAGCTGAGATATGCATTTTCTGCGATAATCTTGTTGAGACTTCCGTCCGAAGTATGCAGAATCATCGAGATCGCTCGTTTCGAGCTATTTAATGCGAGAAACACGTTATCTGGTGTTTTCACCACTCCACAGTGCGTTTGATATGCAGAACCGGCGATATCTTGGTTTTCGTGGGGTTTCAAGCTGAGATATGCATTTTCTGCGATAATCTTGGTGAGACTTCTGTCCGAAGTATGCTGAAACATCGAGATCGCTCTTTTCCAGCTAGTTAATGCGAGAAAAACCTTATCCGGTGTTTTCACCACTCCGCAGTGCGTTTGATATGCAAAACCGGCGATATATTGGTTTTCGTGGGGTTTCAAGCTGAGATATGCATTTTCTGCGATAATCTTGGTGAGACTTCTGTTAGAAGTATGCAGAATCATCGAGAGCGCTCTTCTCGAGCTATTTAATGCGAGAAACTCGTTTTCTGGGGTTTTCACCACTCCACAGTTCGTTGGATATGCAGAACCGGAGATATCTTGGTTTTCGTGGGGTTTCAAGTTGAGATATGCATTTCCTTTGATAATCTTGGTGAGACTCCTGTCCGAAATATGCTGAATCATCGAGATCGCTCTTTTCGAGCTATTTAATGCGAGAAACACGTTCTCTGGTTGTTTTCACCACTCCACAGTGCGTTTGATATGCAGAACTGGCGATATCTTGATTTTCGTGGTGTTTCCAGCTGAGATATGCATTTTCTGCGATAATCTTGGTGGGTCTTTTGTCAGAAGTATGCAGAATCAACTAGATCTCTCGTTTCGAGCTACTTAATGCACGAAACACGTTTTCTGCTGTTTTCACCACTCCACAGTGCGTTTGATATGCAGAACAGGCGATATCTTGATTTTCGTGGTGTTTCCAGCTGAGATATGCATTTTCTACGATAATCCTGGTGAGACTTCTGTCAGAAGTATGCAGAATCTTCGAGAACGCTCTTTTCGAGCTACTTAATGCGCGAAACACGTTTTCTGGTGTTTTCACCACTCCACGGTACGTTTGATGTGCAGAACCGGAGATAACTCGATTTCGTCGGGTTTCAAGCTGAGATATGCATTTTCTACGATAATCTTGGTGAGACTTCTGTCAGAAGTATGCAGGAACTTCGAGAACGCTCTTTTCGAGCTATTTAATGCGAGAAACACGTAATCTGGTGTTTTCACCACACCACAGTGCGTATGATATGCAGAACCGGCGATATTTTGGTTTCCGTGGGGTTTCAAGGTGAGATATGCATTTTCTGCGATAATCTTCGTGAGACTTCTGTCCGAAGTATGCTGAAACATCGAGATCGCTCTTTTCGTGCTAGCTAATGCGACAAAAACCTTATCCCGTGTTTTCACCACTCCACAGTGCGTTTGATATGCAGAACCGGCGATATCTTGGTTTTCGTTGGGTTTCAGCTGAGATATGCATTTTCTGCGATAATCTTGGTGATACTTCTGTCCGAAGTATGCTGAATCATCGAGATCGCTCTTTTCGAGCTAGTTAGTGCGAGAAACACGTTATCTGGTGATTTCACCACTCCACAGTGCGTTTGATATGCAGAACCGGCGATATCTTGATTTTCGTGGTGTTTCCAGCTGAGATATGCATTTTCTACGATAATGTTGGTGAGACTTCTGTCAGAAGTATGCAGAATCTTCGAGAACGCTCTTTTCGAGCTACTTAATGCGCGAAACACGTTTTCTGGTGTTTTCACCACTCCACGGTACGTTTGATGTGCAGAACCGAAGATAACTCGGTTTTCGTCGGGTTTCAAGCTGAGATATGCATTTTCTACGATAATCTTGGTGAAACATCTGTCCGAAGTATGCAGAAACATCGAGAGCGCTCTTTTCGAGCTACCTAATGCACGAAACACGTTTTCTGGTGTTTTCACCACTCCACGGTACGTTTGATGTGCAGAACCGGAGATAACTCGGTTTTCGTGGTGTTTCCAGCTGAGATATGCATTTTCTGCGATAATCTTGGTGGGTCTTTTGTCAGAAGTATGCAGAATCATCTAGATCGCTCTTTTCGAGCTACTTAATGCACGAAACACGTTTTCTGGTGTTTTCACCACTCCACAGTGCGTTTGATATGCTGTACCAGCGATATCTTGGTTTTCGTGGGGTTTCAAGCTGAGATATGCATTTTATACGATAATCCTGGTGAGACTTCTGTCAGAAGTATGCAGAACCTTCGAGAACGCTGTTTTCGAGCTACTTAATGCGCGAAACACGTTTTCTGGTGTTTTCACCACTCCACGGTACGTTTGATGTGCAGAACCGGAGATAACTCGGTTTTCGTCGGGTTTCAAGCTGAGATATGCATTTTCTACGATAATCTTGGTGAGACTTCTGTCCGAAGTATGCTGAATCATCGAGATCGCTCTTTTCGAGCTAGTTAGTGCGAGAAACACGTTTTCTGGGGTTTTCACCACTCCACAGTTCGTTGGATATGCAGAACAGTAGATATCTTGGTTTTCGTGGGGTTTCAAGCAGAGATATCGCATTTTCTGCGATAATCTTGGTGTGACTTCTGTTAGAAGTATGCAGAATCATCGAGATCGCACTTTTCGAGCTATTTAATGCGAGAAACACGTTATCTGGTGTTTTCACCACTCCACAGTTGGTTTGATATGCAGAACCGGCGATATTTTGGTTTTTGTCGGGTTTCAAGCTGAGATATGCATTTTCTACGATAATCTTGGTGAAACATCTGTCCGAAGTATGCAGAAACATCGAGAGCGCTCTTTTCGAGCTACTTAATGCACGAAACACGTTTTCTGGTGTTTTCACCACTCCACGGTACGTTTGATGTGCAGAACCGGAGATAACTCGGTTTTCGTGGTGTTTCCAGCTGAGATATGCATTTTCTGCGATAATCTTGGTGGGTCTTTTGTCAGAAGTATGCAGAATCATCTAGATCGCTCTTTTCGAGCTACTTAATGCACGAAACACGTTTTCTGGTGTTTTCACCACTCCACAGTACGTTTGACATGCAGAACCGGAGATATCTTGGTTTCGGTCGGGTTTCAAGCTGAGATATGCATTTTCTACGATAATCCTGGTGAGACTTCGTCAGAAGTATGCAGAATCTTCGAGAACGCTCTTTTCGAGCTACTTAATGCGCGAAACACGTTTTCTGGTGTTTTCACAACTCCACGGTACGTTTGATGTGCAGAACCGGAGATAACTCGGTTTTCGTCGGGTTTCAAGCTGAGATATGCATTTTCTACGATAATCCTGGTGAGACTTCTGTCAGAAGTATGCAGAAACTTCGAGATCGCACTTTTCGAGCTATTTAATGCGAGAAACACGTTATCTGGTGTTTTCACCACTCCACAGTGCGTTTGATATGCAGAACCGGCGATATCTTGGTTTTCGTGGGGTATCAAGCTGAGATATGCATGTTTTACGATAATCTTGGTGAGACTTCTGTCCGAAGTATGCAGAATCATCGAGATCGCGCTTTTCGAGCTATGTAATGCGAGAAACACGTTATCTGGTGCTTTCACCACTCCACAGTTGGTTTGATATGCAGAACCGGCGATATCTTGATTTTCGTGGTGTTTCCAGCTGAGATATGCATTTTCTACGTTAATGTTGGTGAGACTGCTGTCAGAAGTATGCAGAATCTTCGAGAACGCTCTTTTCGAGCTACTTAATGCGCGAAACACGTTTTCTGGTGTTTTCACCACTCCACGGTACGTTTGATGTGCAGAACCGGAGATAACTCGGTTTTCGTCGGGTTTCAAGCTGAGATATGCATTTTCTACGATAATCCTGGTGAGACTTCTGTCAGAAGTATGCAGAATCTTCGAGATCGCACTTTTCGAGCTATTTAATGCGAGAAACACGTTATCTGGTGTTTTCACCACTCCACAGTGCGTTTGATATGCAGAACCGGCGATATCTTGGTTTTCGTGGGGTATCAAGCTGAGATATGCATGTTTTACGATAATCTTGGTGAGACTTCTGTCCGAAGTATGCAGAATCATCGAGATCGCGCTTTTCGAGCTATGTAATCCGAGAAACACGTTATCTGGTGTTTTCACCACTCCACAGTTGGTTTGATATGCAGAACCGGAGATAACTCGGTTTTCGTCGGGTTTCAAGCTGAGATATGCATTTTCTCCGATAATCCTGGTCAGACTTCTGTCAGAAGTATGCAGAATCTGCGAGATCGCACTTTTCGAGCTATTTAATGCGAGAAACACGTTATCTGGTGTTTTCACCACTCCACAGTACGTTTGACATGCAGAACGGGAGATATCTTGGTTTCGGTCGGGTTTCAAGCTGAGATATGCATTTTCTACGATAATCCTGGTGAGACTTCTGTCAGAAGTATGCAGAATCTTCGAGATCGCAGTTTTCGAGCTATTTAATGCGAGAAACACGTTATCTGGTGTTTTCACCACTCCACAGTGCGTTTGATATGCAGAACCGGCGATATCTTGGTTTTCGTGGGGTTTCAAGCTGAGATATGCATTTTCTGCGATAATCTGGGTGAGACTTCTGTCCGAAGTATGCTGAAACATCGAGATCGCTCTTTTCCAGCTAGTTAATGCGAGAAAAACCTTATCCGGTGTTTTCACCACTCCGCAGTGCGTTTGATATGCAAAACCGGCGATATATTGGTTTTCGTGGGGTTTCAAGCTGAGATATGCATTTTCTGCGATAATCTTGGTGAGACTTCTGTTAGAAGTATGCAGAATCATCGAGAGCGCTCTTCTCGAGCTATTTAATGCGAGAAACTCGTTTTCTGGGGTTTTCACCACTCCACAGTTCGTTGGATATGCAGAACCGGAGATATCTTGGTTTTCGTGGGGTTTCAAGTTGAGATATGCATTTCCTTTGATAATCTTGGTGAGACTCCTGTCCGAAATATGCTGAATCATCGAGATCGCTCTTTTCGAGCTACTTAATGCGAGAAACACGTTTTCTGGTGTTTTCACCACTCCACAGTGCGTTTGATATGCAGAACCGGCGATATCTTGATTTTCGTGGTGTTTCCAGCTGCGATATGCATTTTCTACGATAATGTTGGTGAGACTTCTGTCAGAAGTATGCAGAATCTTCGAGAACGCTCTTTTCGAGCTACTTAATGCGCGAAACACGTTTTCTGGTGTTTTCACCACTCCACGGTACGTTTGATGTGCAGAACCGGAGATAACTCGGTTTTCGTGGTGTTTCCAGCTGAGATATGCATTTTCTGCGATAATCTTGGTGAAACATCTGTCCGAAGTATGCAGAAACATCGAGAGCGCTCTTTTCGAGCTACCTAATGCACGAAACACGTTTTCTGGTGTTTTCACCACTCCACGGTACGTTTGATGTGCAGAACCGGAGATAACTCGGTTTTCGTGGTGTTTCCAGCTGAGATATGCATTTTCTGCGATAATCTTGGTGGGTCTTTTGTCAGAAGTATGCAGAATCATCTAGATCGCTCTTTTCGAGCTACTTAATGCACGAAACACGTTTTCTGGTGTTTTCACCGCTCCACAGTGCGTTTGATATGCAGTACCAGCGATATCTTGGTTTTCGTGGGGTTTCAAGCTGAGATATGCATTTTATACGATAATCCTGGTGAGACTTCTGTCAGAAGTATGCAGAACCTTCGAGAACGCTGTTTTCGAGCTACTTAATGCGCGAAACACGTTTTCTGGTGTTTTCACCACTCCACGGTACGTTTGATGTGCAGAACCGGAGATAACTCGGTTTTCGTCGGGTTTCAAGCTGAGATATGCATTTTCTACGATAATCTTGGTGAGACTTCTGTCCCAAGTATGCAGAATCATCGATATCGCGCTTTTCGAGCTATGTAATGCGAGAAACACGTTATGTGGTGTTTTCACCACTCCACAGTGCGTTTGATATGCAGAACCGGCGACATCTTGGTTTTCGTGGGGTTTCAAGCTGAGATATGCATTTTCTCCGATAACCTTGGTGATACTTCTGTCCGAAGTATGCTGAAACATCGATATCGCTCTTTTCGAGCTAGTTAATGCGAGAAGAACCTTATCCGGTGTTTTCACCACTCCACAGTGCGTTTGATATGCAGAACCGGCGATATCTTGGTTTTCGTGGGGTTTCAAGCTGAGATATGCATTTTCTGCGATAATCTTGGTGAGACTTCTGTCCGAAGTATGCTGAATCATCGAGATCGCTCTTTTCGAGCTAGTTAGTGCGAGAAACACGTTTTCTGGGGTTTTCACCACTCCACAGTTCGTTGGATATGCAGAACAGTAGATATCTTGGTTTTCGTGGGGTTTCAAGCAGAGATATGCATTTTCTGCGATAATCTTGGTGTGACTTCTGTTAGAAGTATGCAGAATCATCGAGATCGCACTTTTCGAGCTATTTAATGCGAGAAACACGTTATCTGGTGTTTTCACCACTCCACAGTTGGTTTGATATGCAGAACCGGCGATATTTTGGTTTTTGTCGGGTTTCAAGCTGAGATATGCATTTTCTACGATAATCTTGGTGAAACATCTGTCCGAAGTATGCAGAAACATCGAGAGCGCTCTTTTCGAGCTACTTAATGCACGAAACACGTTTTCTGGTGTTTTCACCACTCCACGGTACGTTTGATGTGCAGAACCGGAGATAACTCGGTTTTCGTGGTGTTTCCAGCTGAGATATGCATTTTCTGCGATAATCTTGGTGGGTCTTTTGTCAGAAGTATGCAGAATCATCTAGATCGCTCTTTTCGAGCTACTTAATGCATGAAACACGTTTTCTGGTGTTTTCACCACTCCACAGTACGTTTGACATGCAGAACCGGAGATATCTTGGTTTCGGTCGGGTTTCAGGCTGAGATATGCATTTTCTACGATAATCCTGGTGAGACTTCGTCAGAAGTATGCAGAATCTTCGAGAACGCTCTTTTCGAGCTACTTAATGCGGGAAACACGTTTTCTGGTGTTTTCACCACTCCACGGTACGTTTGATGTGCAGAACCGGAGATAACTCGGTTTTCGTCGGGGTTCAAGCTGAGATATGCATTTTCTACGATAATCCTGGTGAGACTTCTGTCAGAAGTATGCAGAATCTTCGAGATCGCACTTTTCGAGCTATTTAATGCGAGAAACACGTTATCTGGTGTTTTCACCACTCCACAGTGCGTTTGATATGCAGAACCGGCGATATCTTGGTTTTCGTGGGGTATCAAGCTGAGATATGCATGTTTTACGATAATCTTGGTGAGACTTCTGTCCGAAGTATGCAGAATCATCGAGATCGCGCTTTTCGAGCTATGTAATGCGAGAAACACGTTATCTGGTGTTTTCACCACTCCACAGTTGGTTTGATATGCAGAACCGGCGATATCTTGATTTTCGTGGTGTTTCCAGCTGAGATATGCATTTTCTACGTTAATGTTGGTGAGACTTCTGTCTGAAGTATGCAGAATCTTCGAGAACGCTCTTTTCGAGCTACTTAATGCGCGAAACACGTTTTCTGGTGTTTTCACCACTCCACGGTACGTTTGATGTGCAGAACCGGAGATAACTCGGTTTTCGTCGGGTTTCAAGCTGAGATATGCATTTTCTACGATAATGTTGGTGAGACTTCTGTCAGAAGTATGCAGAATCTTCGAGAACGCTCTTTTCGAGCTACTTAATGCGCGGAGCACGTTTTCTGGAGTTTTCACCACTCCACAGTTGGTTTGATATGCAGAACCGGCGATATCTTGATTTTCGTGGTGTTTCCAGCTGAGATATCCATTTTCTACGATAATGTTGGTGAGACTTCTGTCAGAAGTATGCAGAATCTTCGAGAACGCTCTTTTCGAGCTACTTAATGCGCGAAACACGTTTTCTGGTGTTTTCACCACTCCACAGTTGGTTTGATATGCAGAACCGGCGATATTTTGGTTTTCGTGGGGTATCAAGCTGAGATATGCATGTTTTACGATAATCTTGGTGAGACTTCTGTCCGAAGTATGCAGAATCATCGAGATCGCGCTTTTCGAGCTATGTAATGTGAGAAACACGTTATCTGGTGTTTTCACCACTCCACAGTTGGTTTGATATGCAGAACCGGAGATAACTCGGTTTTCGTCGGGTTTCAAGCTGAGATATGCATTTTCTACGATAATCCTGGTGAGACTTCTGTCAGAAGTATGCAGAATCTTCGAGATCGCACTTTTCGAGCTATTTAATGCGAGAAACACGTTATCTGGTGTTTTCACCACTCCACAGTACGTTTGACATGCAGAACCGGAGATATCTTGGTTTCGGTCGGGTTTCAAGCTGAGATATGCATTTTCTACGATAATCCTGGTGAGACTTCTGTCAGAAGTATGCAGAATCTTCGAGATCGCACTTTTCGAGCTATTTAATGCGAGAAACACGTTATCTGGTGTTTTCACCACTCCACAGTGCGTTTGATATGCAGAACCGGCGATATCTTGGTTTTCGTGGGGTATCAAGCTGAGATATGCATATTTTACGATAATCTTGGTGAGACTTCTGTCAGAACTATGCAGAATCTTCGAGAACGCTCTTTTCGAGCTACTTAATGCGCGAAACACGTTTTCTGGTGTTTTCACCACTCCACGGTACGTTTGATGTGCAGAACCGGAGATAACTCGGTTTTCGTCGGGTTTCAAGCTGAGATATGCATTTTCTACGATAATCTTGGTGAGACTTCTGTCCGAAGTATGCAGAATCATCGAGATCGCGCTTTTCGAGCTATGTAATGCGAGAAACACGTCATCTGGTGTTTTCACCACTCCACAGTGCGTTTGATATGCAGAACCGGCGACATCTTGGTTTTCGTGGTGTATCAAGCTGAGATATGCATGTTTTACGATAAGCTTGGTGAGACTTCTGTCCGAAGTATGCAGAATCATCGAGATCCCGCTTTTCGAGCTATGTAATGCGAGAAACACGTTATCTGGTGTTTTCACCACTCCACAGTTGGTTTGATATGCAGAACCGGAGATAACTCGGTTTTCGTCGGGTTTCAAGCTGAGATATGCATTTTCTACGATAATCCTGGTGAGACTTCTGTCAGAAGTATGCAGAATCTTCGAGATCGCACTTTTCGAGCTATTTAATGCGAGAAACACGTTATCTGGTGTTTTCACCACTCCACAGTACGTTTGACATGCAGAACCGGAGATATCTTGGTTTCGGTCGGGTTTCAAGCTGAGATATGCATTTTCTACGATAATCCTGGTGAGACTTCTGTCAGAAGTATGCAGAATCTTCGAGATCGCACTTTTCGAGCTATTTAATGCGAGGAACACGTTATCTGGTGTTTTCACCACTCCACAGTGCGTTTAATATGCAGAACAGGCGATATCTTGATTTTCGTGGTGTTTCCAGCTGAGATATGCATTTTCTGCGATAATCTTGGTGGGTCTTTTGTCAGAAGTATGCAGAATCAACTAGATCTCTCTTTTCGAGCTACTTAATGCACGAAACACGTTTTCTGGTGTTTTCACCACTCCACAGTGCGTTTGATATGCAGAACAGGCGATATCTTGATTTTCGTGGTGTTTCCAGCTGAGATATGCATTTTCTACGATAATCCTGGTGAGACTTCTGTCAGAAGTATGCAAAATCTTCGAGAACGCTCTTTTCGAGCTACTTAATGCGCGAAACACGTTTTCTGGTGTTTTCACCACTCCACGGTACGTTTGATGTGCAGAACCGGAGATAACTCGGTTTTCGTCGGGTTTCAAGCTGAGATATGCATTTTCTACGATAATCTTGGTGAGACTTCTGTCAGAAGGATGCAGGAACTTCGAGAACGCTCTTTTCGAGCTATTTAATGCGAGAAACACGTAATCTGGTGTTTTCACCACACCACAGTGCGTATGATATGCAGAACCGGCGATATTTTGGTTTCCGTGGGGTTTCAAGGTGAGATATGCATTTTCTGCGATAATCTTGGTGAGACTTCTGTCAGAAGTATGCAGAATCAACTAGATCGCTCTTTTCGAGCTACTTAATGCACGAAACACGTTTTCTGGTGTTTTCACCACTCCACAGTACGTTTGACATGCAGAACCGGAGATATTTTGGTTTTCGTGGGGTTTCAAGGTGAGATATGCATTTTCTGCGATAATCTTGGTGAGACTTCTGTCCGAAGTATGCTGAAACATCGAGATCGCTCTTTTCGTGCTAGTTAATGCGAGAAAAACCTTATCCGGTGTTTTCACCACTCCACAGTGCGTTTGATATGCAGAACCGGCGATATCTTGGTTTTCGTGGGGTTTCAAGCTGAGATATGCATTTTCTGCGATAATCTTGGTGAGACTTCTGTCCGAAGTATGCTAAATCATCGAGATCGCGCTTTTCGAGCTATGTAATGCGAGAAACACGTTATCTGGTGTTTTCACCACTCCACAGTTGGTTTCATATGCAGAACCGGCGATATCTTGATTTTCGTGGTGTTTCCAGCTGAGATATGCATTTTCTACGATAATCCAGGTGAGACTTCTGTCAGAAGTATGCAGTATCTTCGAGAACGCTCTTTTCGAGCTACTTAATGCGCGAAACACGTTTTCTGGTGTTTTCACCACTCCACGGTACGTTTGATGTGCAGAACCGAAGATAACTCGGTTTTCGTCGGGTTTCAAGCTGAGATATGCATTTTCTACGATAATCTTGGTGAAACATCTGTCCGAAGTATGCAGAAACATCGAGAGGATTCTTTTCGAGCTACTTAATGCACGAAACACGTTTTCTGGTGTTTTCACCACTCCACGGTACGTTTGATGTGCAGAACCGGAGATAACTCGGTTTTCGTGGTGTTTCCAGCTGAGATATGCATTTTCTGCGATAATCTTGGTGGGTCTTTTGTCAGAAGTATGCAGAATCATCTAGATCGCTCTTTTCGAGCTACTTAATGCACGAAACACGTTTTCTGGTGTTTTCACCACTCCACAGTACGTTTGACATGCAGAACCGGAGATATCTTGGTTTCGGTCGGGTTTCAAGCTGAGATATGCATTTTCTACGATAATCCGGGTGAGTCTTCGTCAGAAGTATGCAGAATCTTCGAGAACGCTCTTTTCGAGCTACTTAGTGCGCGAAACACGTTTTCTGGTGTGTTCACCACTCCACGGTACGTTTGATGTGCAGAACCGGAGATAACTCGGTTTTCGTCGGGTTTCAAGCTGAGATATGCATTTTCTACGATAATCCGGGTGAGTCTTCGTCAGAAGTATGCAGAATCTTCGAGAACGCTCTTTTCGTGCTAGTTAATGCGAGAAAAACCTTATCCGGTGTTTTCACCACTCCACAGTGCGTTTGATATGCAGAACCGGCGATATCTTGGTTTTCGTGGGGTTTCAAGCTGAGATATGCATTTTCTGCGATAATCTTGGTGAGACTTCTGTCCGAAGTATGCTAAATCATCGAGATCGCGCTTTTCGAGCTATGTAATGCGAGAAACACGTTATCTGGTGTTTTCACCACTCCACAGTTGGTTTCATATGCAGAACCGGCGATATCTTGATTTTCGTGGTGTTTCCAGCTGAGATATGCATTTTCTACGATAATCCTGGTGAGACTTCTGTCAGAAGTATGCAGTATCTTCGAGAACGCTCTTTTCGAGCTACTTAATGCGCGAAACACGTTTTCTGGTGTTTTCACCACTCCACGGTACGTTTGATGTGCAGAACCGAAGATAACTCGGTTTTCGTCGGGTTTCAAGCTGAGATATGCATTTTCTACGATAATCTTGGTGAAACATCTGTCCGAAGTATGCAGAAACATCGAGAGGGCTCTTTTCGAGCTACTTAATGCACGAAACACGTTTTCTGGTGTTTTCACCACTCCACGGTACGTTTGATGTGCAGAACCGGAGATAACTCGGTTTTCGTGGTGTTTCCAGCTGAGATATGCATTTTCTGCGATAATCTTGGTGGGTCTTTTGTCAGAAGTATGCAGAATCATCTAAATCTCTCTTTTCGAGCTACTTAATGCACGAAACACGTTTTCTGGTGTTTTCACCACTCCACAGTACGTTTGACATGCAGAACCGGAGATATCTTGGTTTCGGTCGGGTTTCAAGCTGAGATATGCATTTTCTACGATAATCCGGGTGAGTCTTCGTCAGAAGTATGCAGAATCTTCGAGAACGCTCTTTTCGAGCTACTTAATGCGCGAAACACGTTTTCTGGTGTGTTCACCACTCCACGGTACGTTTGATGTGCAGAACCGGAGATAACTCGGTTTTCGTCAGGTTTCAAGCTGAGATATGCATTTTCTACGATAATCTTGGTGATACTTCTGTCTCAAGTATGCAGAATCATCGATATCGCGCTTTTTGAGCTATGTAATGCGAGAAACACGTTATGTGGTGTTTTCACCACTCCACAGTGCGTTTGATATGCAGAACCGGAGATAACTCGGTTTTCGTGGTGTTTCCAGCTGAGATATGCATTTTCTGCGATAATCTTGGTGGGTCTTTTGTCAGAAGTATGCAGAATCATCTAGATCGCTCTTTTCGAGCTACTTAATGCACGAAACACGTTTTCTGGTGTTTTCACCACTCCACAGTACGTTTGACATGCAGAACCGGAGATATCTTGGTTTCGGTCGGGTTTCAAGCTGAGATATGCATTTTCTACGATAATCCGGGTGAGACTTCGTCAGAAGTATGCAGAATCTTCGAGAACGCTCTTTTCGAGCTACTTAATGCGCGAAACACCTTTTCTGGTGTGTTCACCACTCCACGGTACGTTTGATGTGCAGAACCGGAGATAACTCGGTTTTCGTCGGGTTTCAAGCTGAGATATGCATTTTCTACGATAATCTTGGTGAGACTTCTGTCCCAAGTATGCAGAATCATCGATATCGCGCTTTTCGAGCTATGTAATGCGAGAAACACGTTATGTGGTGTTTTCACCACTCCACAGTGCGTTTGATATGCAGAACCGGCGACATCTTGGTTTTCGTGGGGTTTCAAGCTGAGATATGCATTTTCTGCGATAATCTTGGTGAGACTTCTGTCCGAAGTATGCTGAATCATCGAGATCGCACTTTTCGAGCTATTTGATGCGACAAAAACCTTATCCGATGTTTTCACCACTCCACAGTGCGTTTGATATGCAAAACCGGCGATATCTTGGTTTTCGTGGGGTTTCAAGCTGAGGTATGCATTTTCTGCGATAATCTTGGTGAGACTTCTGTTAGAAGAATGCAGAATCATCGAGAGCGCTCTTTTCGAGCTATTTAATGCGAGAAACTCGTTTTCTGGGGTTTTCACCACTCCACAGTTCGTTGGATATGCAAAACCGGCGATATCTTGGTTTTCGTGGGGTTTCAAGCTGAGATATGCATTTTCTACGATAATCCTGGTGAGACTTCTGTCAGAAGTATGCAGAATCTTCGAGAACGCTCTTTTCGAGCTACTTAATGCGCGAAACACGTTTTCTGGTGTTTTCACCACTCCACGGTACGTTTGATGTGCAGAACCGGAGATAACTTGGTTTTCGTCGGGTTTCAAGCTGAGATATGCATTTTCTACGATAATCTTGGTGAGACTTCTGTCAGAAGTATGCAGGAACTTCGAGAACGCTCTTTTCGAGCTATTTAATGCGAGAAACACGTAATCTGGTGTTTTCACCACTCCACAGTGCGTATGATATGCAGAACCGGCGATATTTTGGTTTCCGTGGGGTTTCAAGTTGAGATATGCATTTTCTGCGATAATCTTGGTGAGACTTCTGTCCGAAGTATGCTGAAACATCGAGATCGCTCTTTTCGTGCTAGTTAATGCGAGAAAAACCTTATCCCGTGTTTTCACCACTCCACAGTGCGTTTGATATGCAGAACCGGCGATATCTTGGTTTTCGTTGGGTTTCAAGCTGAGATATGCATTTTCTGCGATAATCTTGGTGATACTTCTGTCCGAAGTATGCTGAATCATCGAGATCGCTCTTTTCGAGCTAGTTAGTGCGAGAAAAACGTTCTCTGGTTGTTTTCACCACTCCACAGTGCGTTTGATATGCAAAACCGGCGATATCTTGGTTTTCGTGGGGTTTCAAGCTGAGATATGCATTTTCTGCGATAATCTTGGTGAGACTTCTGTCCGAAGTATGCTGAATCATCGAGATCGCGCTTTTCGAGCTATGTAATGCGAGAAACACGTTATCTGGTGTTTTCACCACTCCACAGTTGGTTTGATATGCAGAACCGGCAATATCTTGATTTTCGTGGTGTTTCCAGCTGAGATATGCATTTTCTACGATAATGTTGGTGAGACTTCTGTCAGAAGTATGCAGAATCTTCGAGATCGCTCTTTTCGAGCTAGTTAATGCGAGAAAAACCTTATCCGGTGTTTTCACCACTCCACAGTGCGTTTGATATGCAGAACAGGCGATATCTTGATTTTCGTGGTGTTTCCAGCTGAGATATGCATTTTCTGCGATAATCTTGGTGGGTCTTTTGTCGGAAGTATGCAGAATCAACTAGATCGCTCTTTTCGAGCTACTTAATGCACGAAACACGTTTTCTGGTGTTTTCACCACTCCACAGTACGTTTGACATGCAGAACCCGAGATATCTTGGTTTCGGTCGTGTTTCAAGCTGAGATATGCATTTTCTACGATAATCTTGGTGAAACATCTGTCCGAAGTATGCAGAAACATCGAGAGCGCTCTTTTCGAGCTATTTAATGCGAGAAACTCGTTTTCTGGTGTTTTCACCACTCCACGGTACGTTTGATGTGCAGAACCGGAGATAACTCGGTTTTCGTGGGGTTTCAAGCTGAGATATGCATTTTCTGCGATAATCTTGGTGAGACTTCTGTCCGAAGTATGCTGAATCATCGAGATCGCGCTTTTCGAGCTATGTAATGCGAGAAACACGTTATCTGGTGTTTTCACCACTCCACAGTTGGTTTGATATGCAGAACCGGCAATATCTTGATTTTCGTGGTGTTTCCAGCTGAGATATGCATTTTCTACGATAATGTTGGTGAGACTTCTGTCAGAAGTATGCAGAATTTTCGAGATCGCTCTTTTCGAGCTAGTTAATGCGAGAAAAACCTTATCCGGTGTTTTCACCACTCCACAGTGCGTTTGATATGAAAAACCGGCGATATCTTGGTTTTCGTGGGGTTTCAAGCTGAGATATGCATTTCCTTTGATAATCTTGGTGAGACTCCTGTCCGAAATATGCTGAATCATCGAGATCGCTCTTTTCGAGCTATTTAATGCGAGAAAAACGTTCTCTGGTTGTTTTCACCACTCCACAGTGCGTTTGATATGCAGAACCGGCGTCATCTTGGTTTTCGTGGGGTTTCAAGCTGAAATATGCATTTTCTGCGATAATCTTGGTGAGACTTCTGTCCGAAGTATGCTGAAACATCGATATCGCTCTTTTCGAGCTAGTTAATGCGGGAAGAACCTTATCCGGTGTTTTCACCACTCCACAGTCCGTTTGATATGCAGAACCGGAGATATCTTGGTTTTCGTGGGGTTTCAAGATGAGATATGCATTTCCTGCGAATATCTTGGTGAGACTTCTGTCCGAAGTATGCTGAATCATCGAGATCGCTCTTCTCGAGCTATTTAATGCGAGAAACACGTTCTCTGGTTGTTTTCACCACTCCACAGTGCGTTTGATATGCAGAACAGGCGATATCTTGATTTTCGTGGGGTTTCAAGGTGAGATATGCATTTTCTGCGATAACCTTGGTGAGACTTCTGTCCGAAGTATGCTGAAACATCGAGATCGCTCTTTTCGTGCTAGTTAATGCGAGAAAAACCTTATCCGGTGTTTTCACCACTCCACAGTGCGTTTGATATGCAGAACCGGCGATATCTTGGTTTTCGTGGGGTTTCAAGCTGAGATATGCATTTTCTGCGATAATCTTGGTGAGACTTCTGTCCGAAGTATGCTGAATCATCGAGACCGCGCTTTTCGAGCTATGTAATGCGAGAAACACGTTATCTGGTGTTTTCACCACTCCACAGTTGGTTTGATATGCAGAACCGGCGATATCTTGATTTTCGTGGTGTTTCCAGCTGAGATATGCATTTTCTACGATAATGTTGGTGAGACTTCTGTCAGAAGTATGCAGAATCTTCGAGAACGCTCTTTTCCAGCTACTTAATGCGCGAAACACGTTTTCTGGTGTTTTCACCACTCCACGGTACGTTTGATGTGCAGAACCGGAGATAACTCGGTTTTCGTCGGGTTTCAAGCTGAGATATGCATTTTCTACGATAATTTTGGTGAGACTTCTGTCCCAAGTATGCAGAATCATCGAGATCGCGCTTTTCGAGCTATGTAATGCGAGAAACACGTTATCTGGTGTTTTCACCACTCCACAGTGCGTTTGATATGCAGAACCGGCGTCATCTTGGTTTTCGTGGGGTTTCAAGCTGAAATATGCATTTTCTGCGATAATCTTGGTGAGACTTCTGTCCGAAGTATGCTGAAACATCGATATCGCTCTTTTCGAGCTAGTTAATGCGAGAAGAACCTTATCCGGTGTTTTCACCACTCCACAGTGCGTTTGATATGCAGAACCGGAGATATCTTGGTTTTCGTGGGGTTTCAAGATGAGATATGCATTTCCTGCGAATATCTTGGTGAGACTTCTGTCCGAAGTGTGCTGAATCATCGAGATCACTCTTCTCGAGCTATTTAATGCGAGAAACACGTTCTCTGGTTGTTTTCACCACTCCACAGTGCGTTTGATATGCAGAACAGGCGATATCTTGATTTTCGTGGTGTTTCCAGCTGAGATATGCATTTTCTACGATAATCCTGGTGAGACTTCGTCAGAAGTATGCAGAATCTTCAAGAACGCTCTTTTCGAGCTACTTAATGCGGGAAACACGTTTTCTGGTGTTTTTACCACTCCACGGTACGTTTGATGTGCAGAACCGGAGATAACTCGGTTTTCGTCGGGTTTCAAGCTGTGATATGCATTTTCTGCGATAATCTTGGTGAGACTTCTGTCCGAAGTATGCTGAATCATCGAGATCGCTCTTTTCGAGCTAGTTAGTGCGAGAAACACGTTTTCTGGGGTTTTCACCACTCCACAGTTCGTTGGATATGCAGAACAGTAGATATCTTGGTTTTCGTGTGGTTTCAAGCAGAGATATGCATTTTCTGCGATAATCTTGGTGTGACTTCTGTTAGAAGTATGCAGAATCATCGAGATCGCACTTTTCGAGCTATTTAATGCGAGAAACACGTTATCTGGTGTTTTCACCACTCCACAGTTGGTTTGATATGCAGAACCGGCGATATTTTGGTTTTCGTCGGGTTTCAAGCTGAGATATGCATTTTCTACGATAATCTTGGTGAAACATCTGTCCGAGGTATGCAGAAACATCGAGAGCGCTCTTTTCGAGCTACTTAATGCACGAAACACGTTTTCTGGTGTTTTCACCACTCCACGGTACGTTTGATGTGCAGAACCGGAGATATCTTGGTTTTCGTGGGGTTTCAAGCTGAGATATGCATTTTCTGCGATAATCTTGGTGAGACTTCTGTCCGAAGTATGCTGAATCATCGAGATCGCGCTTTTCGAGCTATGTAATGCGAGAAACACGTTATCTGGTGTTTTCACCACTCCACAGTTGGTTTGATATGCAGAACCGGCGATATCTTGATTTTCGTGGTGTTTCCAGCTGAGATATGCATTTTCTACGATAATGTTGGTGAGACTTCTGTCAGAAGTATGCAGAATCTTCGAGAACGCTCTTTTCCAGCTACTTAATGCGCGAAACACGTTTTCTGGTGTTTTCACCACTCCACGGTACGTTTGATGTGCAGAACCGGAGATAACTCGGTTTTCGTCGGGTTTCAAGCTGAGATATGCATTTTCTACGATAATTTTGGTGAGACTTCTGTCCCAAGTATGCAGAATCATCGAGATCGCGCTTTTCGAGCTATGTAATGCGAGAAACACGTTATCTGGTGTTTTCACCACTCCACAGTGCGTTTGATATGCAGAACCGGCGTCATCTTGGTTTTCGTGGGGTTTCAAGCTGAAATATGCATTTTCTGCGATAATCTTGGTGAGACTTCTGTCCGAAGTATGCTGAAACATCGATATCGCTCTTTTCGAGCTAGTTAATGCGAGAAGAACCTTATCCGGTGTTTTCACCATTCCACAGTGCGTTTGATATGCAGAACCGGAGATATCTTGGTTTTCGTGGGGTTTCAAGATGAGATATGCATTTCCTGCGAATATCTTGGTGAGACTTCTGTCCGAAGTATGCTGAATCATCGAGATCACTCTTCTCGAGCTATTTAATGCGAGAAACACGTTCTCTGGTTGTTTTCACCACTCCACAGTGCGTTTGATATGCAGAACAGGCGATATCTTGATTTTCGTGGTGTTTCCAGCTGAGATATGCATTTTCTACGATAATCCTGGTCAGACTTCGTCAGAAGTATGCAGAATCTTCGAGAACGCTCTTTTCGAGCTACTTAATGCGGGAAACACGTTTTCTGGTGTTTTTACCACTCCACGGTACGTTTGATGTGCAGAACCGGAGATAAAACGGTTTTCGTCGGGTTTCAAGCTGTGATATGCATTTTCTACGATAATCTTGGTGAGACTTCTGTCCCAAGTGTGCAGAATCATCGAGATCGCGCTATTCGAGCTATGTAATGCGAGAAACACGTTATGTGGTGTTTTCCCCACTCCACAGTGCGTTTGATATGCAGAACCGGCGACATCTTGGTTTTCGTGGGGTTTCAAGCTGAGATATGCATTTTCTGCGATAATCTTGGTGAGACTTCTGTCCGAAGTATGCTGAATCATCGAGATCGCTCTTTTCGAGCTAGTTAGTGCGAGAAACACGTTTTCTGGGGTTTTCACCACTCCACAGTTCGTTGGATATGCAGAACAGTAGATATCTTGGTTTTCGTGTGGTTTCAAGCAGAGATATGCATTTCCTGCGAATATCTTGGTGAGACTTCTGTCCGAAGTATGCTGAATCATCGAGATCGCTCTTCTCGAGCTATTTAATGCGAGAAACACGTTCTCTGGTTGTTTTCACCACTCCACAGTGCGTTTGATATGCAGAACAGGCGATATCTTGATTTTCGTGGGGTTTCAAGGTGAGATATGCATTTTCTGCGATAACCTTGGTGAGACTTCTGTCCGAAGTATGCTGAAACATCGAGATCGCTCTTTTCGTGCTAGTTAATGCGAGAAAAACCTTATCCGGTGTTTTCACCACTCCACAGTGCGTTTGATATGCAGAACCGGCGATATCTTGGTTTTCGTGGGGTTTCAAGCTGAGAAATGCATTTTCTGCGATAATCTTGGTGAGACTTCTGTCCGAAGTATGCTGAATCATCGAGATCACTCTTCTCGAGCTATTTAATGCGAGAAACACGTTCTCTGGTTGTTTTCACCACTCCACAGTGCGTTTGATATGCAGAACAGGCGATATCTTGATTTTCGTGGTGTTTCCAGCTGAGATATGCATTTTCTACGATAATCCTGGTGAGACTTCGTCAGAAGTATGCAGAATCTTCGAGAACGCTCTTTTCGAGCTACTTAATGCGGGAAACACGTTTTCTGGTGTTTTCACCACTCCACAGTTGGTTTGATATGCAGAACCGGCGATATTTTGGTTTTCGTCGGGTTTCAAGCTGAGATATGCATTTTCTACGATAATCTTGGTGAAACATCTGTCCGAGGTATGCAGAAACATCGAGAGCGCTCTTTTCGAGCTACTTAATGCACGAAACACGTTTTCTGGTGTTTTCACCACTCCACGGTACGTTTGATGTGCAGAACCGGAGATAACTCGGTTTTCGTGGTGTTTCCAGCTGAGATATGCATTTTCTGCGATAATCTTGGTGGGTCTTTTGTCAGAAGTATGCAGAATCATCTAGATCGCTCTTTTCGAGCTACTTAATGCACGAAACACGTTTTCTGGTGTTTTCACCACTCCACAGTACGTTTGACATGCAGAACCGGAGATATCTTGCTTTCGGTCGGGTTTCAAGCTGAGATATGCATTTTCTACGATAATCCTGGTGAGACTTCTGTCCGAAGTATGCTGAAACATCGATATCGCTCTTTTCGAGCTAGTTAATGCGAGAAGAACCTTATCCGGTGTTTTCACCACTCCACAGTGCGTTTGATATGCAGAACCGGCGATATCTTGGTTTTCGTGGGGTTTCAAGCTGAGATATGCATTTTCTACGATAATCCTGGTGAGACTTCGTCAGAAGTATGCAGAAACATCGAGAGCGCTCTTTTCGAGCTATTTAATGCGAGAAACTCGTTTTCTGGTGTTTTCACCACTCCACGGTACGTTTGATGTGCAGAACCGGAGATAACTCGGTTTTCGTGGTGTTTCCAGCTGAGATATGCATTTTCTGCGATAATCTTGGTGGGTCTTTTGTCAGAAGTATGCAGAATCATCTAGATCGCTCTTTTCGAGCTACTTAATGCACGAAACACGTTTTCTGGTGTTTTCACCACTCCACAGTACGTTTGACATGCAGAACCGGAGATATCTTGCTTTCGGTCGGGTTTCAAGCTGAGATATGCATTTTCTACGATAATCCTGGTGAGACTTCTGTCCGAAGTATGCTGAAACATCGATATCGCTCTTTTCGAGCTAGTTAATGCGAGAAAAACCTTATCCGGTGTTTTCACCACTCCACAGTGCGTTTGATATGCAGAACCGGCGATATCTTGGTTTTCGTGGGGTTTCAAGCTGAGATATGCATTTTCTGCGATAATCTTGGTGAGACTTCTGTCCGAAGAATGCTGAATCATCGAGATCGCTCTTTTCGAACTAGTTAGTGCGAGAAACACGTTTTCTGGGGTTTTCACCACTCCACGGTACGTTTGATGTGCAGAACCGGAGATAACTCGGTTTTCGTGGTGTTTCCAGCTGAGATATGCATTTTTTGCGATAATCGTGGTGGGTCTTTTGTCAGAAGTATGCAGAATCATCTAGATCGCTCTTTTCGAGCTACTTAATGCACGAAACACGTTTTCTGGTGTTTTCACCACTCCACACTACGTTTGACATGCAGAACCGGAGGTATCTTGGTTTCGGTCGGGTTTCAAGCTGAGATATGCATTTTCTACGATAATCCTGGTGACACTTCGTCAGAAGTATGCAGAAACATCGAGAGCGCTCTTTTCGAGCTATTTAATGCGAGAAACTCGTTTTCTGGTGTTTTCACCACTCCACGGTACGTTTGATGTGCAGAACCGGAGATAACTCGGTTTTCGTCGGGTTTCAAGCTGAGATATGCATTTTCTGCGATAACCTTGGTGAGACTTCTGTCCGAAGTATGCTGAAACATCGAGATCGCTCTTTTCGTGCTAGTTAATGCGAGAAAAACCTTATCCGGTGTTTTCACCACTCCACAGTGCGTTTGATATGCAGAACCGGCGATATCTTGATTTTCGTGGTGTTTCCAGCTGAGATATGCATTTTCTACGATAATCCTGGTGAGACTTCGTCAGAAGTATGCAGAATCTTCGAGAACGCTCTTTTCGAGCTACTTAATGCACGAAACACGTTTTCTGGTGTTTTCACCACTCCACACTACGTTTGATGTGCAGAACCGGAGATAACTCGGTTTTCGTCGGGTTTCAAGCTGTGATATGCATTTTCTACGATAATCTTGGTGAGACATCTGTCCCAAGTGTGCAGAATCATCGAGATCGCGCTTTTCGAGCTATGTAATGCGAGAAACACGTTATCTGGTGTTTTCACCACTCCACAGTTGGTTTGATATGCAGAACCGGCGATATCTTGGTTTCGGTCGGGTTTCAAGCTGAGATATGCATTTTCTACGATAATCCTGGTGAGACTTCGTCAGAAGTATGCAGAGTCTTCGAGAGCGCTCTTTTCGAGCTACTTAATGCGTGAAACACGTTTTCTGGTGTTTTTACCACTCCACGGTACGTTTGATGTGCAGAACCGGAGATAACTCGGTTTTCGTCGGGTTTCAAGCTGAGATATGCATTTTCTGCGATAATCTTGGTGAGACTTCTGTCCGAAGAATGCTGAATCATCGAGATCGCTCTTTTCGAGCTAGTTAGTGCGAGAAACACGTTTTCTGGGGTTTTCACCACTCCACGGTACGCTTGATGTGCAGAACCGGAGATAACTCGGTTTTCGTGGTGTTTCCAGCTGAGATATGCATTTTCTGCGATAATCGTGGTGGGTCTTTTGTCAGAAGTATGCAGAATCATCTAGATCGCTCTTTTCGAGCTACTTAATGCACGAAACACGTTTTCTGGTGTTTTCACCACTCCACACTACGTTTGACATGCAGAACCGGAGGTATCTTGGTTTCGGTCGGGTTTCAAGCTGAGATATGCATTTTCTACGATAATCCAGGTGAGACTTCGTCAGAAGTATGCAGAAACATCGAGAGCGCTCTTTTCGAGCTATTTAATGCGAGAAACTCGTTTTCTGGTGTTTTCACCACTCCACGGTACGTTTGATGTGCAGAACCGGAGATAACTCGGTTTTCGTCGGGTTTCAAGCTGAGATATGCATTTTCTACGATAATCTTGGTGAGACTTCTGTCAGAAGTATGCAGGATCTTCGAGAACGCTCTTTTCGAGCTATTTAATGCGAGAAACACGTTTTCTGGTGTTTTCACAACTCCACGGTACGTTTGATGTGCAGAACCGGAGATAACTCGGTTTTCGTCGGGTTTCAAGCTGAGATATGCATTTTCTACGATAATCTTGGTGAGACTTCTGTCCCAAGTATGCAGAATCATCGAGATCGCGCTTTTCGAGCTATGTAATGCGAGAAACACGTTATGTGGTGTTTTCACCACTCCACAGTGCGTTTGATATGCAGAACCGGCGACATCTTGGATTTCGTGGGGTTTCAAGCTGAGATATGCATTTTCTGCGATAATCTTGGTGAGACTTCTGTCCGAAGTATGCTGAAACATCGATATCGCTCTTTTCGAGCTAGTTAATGCGAGAAGAACCTTATCCGGTGTTTTCACCACTCCACAGTGCGTTTGATATGCAGAACCGGCGATATCTTGGTTTTCGTGTGGTTTCAAGGTGAGATATGCATTTTCTGCGATAACCTTGGTGAGACTTCTGTCCGAAGTATGCTGAAACATCGAGATCGCTCTTTTCGTGCTAGTTAATGCGAGAAACACGTTATCTGGTGTTTTCACCACTCCACAGTTGGTTTGATATGCAGAACCGGCGATATTTTGGTTTTCGTCGGGTTTCAAGCTGAGATATGCATTTTCTGCGATAATCTTGGTGAGACTTCTGTCCGAAGAATGCTGAATCATCGAGATCGCTCTTTTCGAGCTAGTTAGTGCGAGAAACACGTTTTCTGGGGTTTTCACCACTCCACGGTACGTTTGATGTGCAGAACCGGAGATAACTCGGTTTTCGTGGTGTTTCCAGCTGAGATATGCATTTTCTGCGATAATCGTGGTGGGTCTTTTGTCAGAAGTATGCAGAATCATCTAGATCGCTCTTTTCGAGCTACTTAATGCACGAAACACGTTTTCTGGTGTTTTCACCACTCCACACTACGTTTGACATGCAGAACCGGAGGTATCTTGGTTTCGGTCGGGTTTCAAGCTGAGATATGCATTTTCTACGATAATCCTGGTGAGACTTCGTCAGAAGTATGCAGAAACATCGAGAGCGCTCTTTTCGTGCTAGTTAATGCGAGAAACACGTTATGTGGTGTTTTCACCACTCCACAGTGCGTTTGATATGCAGAACCGGCGATATCTTGGTTTTCGTGGGGTTTCAAGCTGAGAAATGCATTTTCTGCGATAATCTTGGTGAGACTTCTGTCCGAAGTATGCTGAATCATCGAGATCACTCTTCTCGAGCTATTTAATGCGAGAAACACGTTCTCTGGTTGTTTTCACCACTCCACAGTGCGTTTGATATGCAGAACAGGCGATATCTTGGTTTTCGTCGGGTTTCAAGCTGAGATATGCATTTTCTACGATAATCTTGGTGAAACATCTGTCCGAGGTATGCAGAAACATCGAGAGCGCTCTTTTCGAGCTACTTAATGCACGAAACACGTTTTCTGGTGTTTTCACCACTCCACGGTACGTTTGATCTGCAGAACCGGAGATAACTCGGTTTTCGTGGTGTTTCCAGCTGAGATATGCATTTTCTGCGATAATCTTGGTGGGTCTTTTGTCAGAAGTATGCAGAATCATCTAGATCTCTCTTTTCGAGCTACTTAATGCACGAAACACGTTTTCTGGTGTTTTCACCACTCCACAGTACGTTTGACATGCAGAACCGGAGATATCTTGCTTTCGGTCGGGTTTCAAGCTGAGATATGCATTTTCTACGATAATCCTGGTGAGACTTCTGTCCGAAGTATGCAGAAACATCGATATCGCTCTTTTCGAGCTAGTTAATGCGAGAAGAACCTTATCCGGTGTTTTCACCACTCCACAGTGCGTTTGATATGCAGAACCGGCGATATCTTGGTTTTCGTGGGGTTTCAAGCTGAGATATGCATTTTCTGCGATAATCTTGGTGAGACTTCTGTCCGAAGTATGCTGAATCATCGAGATCGCTCTTTTCGAGCTAGTTAGTGCGAGAAACACGTTTTCTGGGGTTTTCACCACTCCACAGTTCGTTGGATATGCAGAACAGTAGATATCTTGGTTTTCGTGTGGTTTCAAGCAGAGATATGCATTTTCTGCGATAATCTTGGTGTGACTTCTGTTAGAAGTATGCAGAATCATCGAGATCGCACTTTTCGAGCTATTAAATGCGAGAAACACGTTATCTGGTGTTTTCACCACTCCACAGTTGGTTTGATATGCAGAACCGGCGATATTTTGGTTTTCGTCGGGTTTCAAGCTGAGATATGCATTTTCTACGATAATCTTGGTGAAACATCTGTCCGAGGTATGCAGAAACATCGAGAGCGCTCTTTTCGAGCTACTTAATGCACGAAACACGTTTTCTGGTGTTTTCACCACTCCACGGTACGTTTGATGTGCAGAACCGGAGATAACTCGGTTTTCGTGGTGTTTCCAGCTGAGATATGCATTTTCTGCGATAATCTTGGTGGGTCTTTTGTCAGAAGTATGCAGAATCATCTAGATCGCTCTTTTCGAGCTACTTAATGCACGAAACACGTTTTCTGGTGTTTTCACCACTCCACAGTACGTTTGACATGCAGAACCGGAGATATCTTGGTTTCGGTCGGGTTTCAAGCTGAGATATGCATTTTCTACGATAATCCTGGTGAGACTTCGTCAGAAGTATGCAGAGTCTTCGAGAACGCTCTTTTCGAGCTACTTAATGCGTGAAACACGTTTTCTGGTGTTTTCACCACTCCACGGTACGTTTGATGTGCAGAACCGGAGATAACTCGGTTTTCGTCGGGTTTCAAGCTGAGATATGCATTTTCTGCGATAATCTTGGTGAGACTTCTGTCCGAAGAATGCTGAATCATCGAGATCGCTCTTTTCGAGCTAGTTAGTGCGAGAAACACGTTTTCTGGGGTTTTCACCACTCCACGGTACGCTTGATGTGCAGAACCGGAGATAACTCGGTTTTCGTGGTGTTTCCAGCTGAGATATGCATTTTCTGCGATAATCGTGGTGGGTCTTTTGTCAGAAGTATGCAGAATCATCTAGATCGCTCTTTTCGAGCTACTTAATGCACGAAACACGTTTTCTGGTGTTTTCACCACTCCACACTACGTTTGACATGCAGAACCGGAGGTGTCTTGGTTTCGGTCGGGTTTCAAGCTGAGATATGCATTTTCTACGATAATCCTGGTGAGACTTCGTCAGAAGTATGCAGAAACATCGAGAGCGCTCTTTTCGAGCTATTTAATGCGAGAAACTCGTTTTCTGGTGTTTTCACCACTCCACGGTACGTTTGATGTGCAGAACCGGAGATAACTCGGTTTTCGTCGGGTTTCAAGCTGAGATATGCATTTTCTACGATAATCTTCGTGAGACTTCTGTCAGAAGTATGCAGGATCTTCGAGAACGCTCTTTTCGAGCTATTTAATGCGAGAAACACGTTTTCTGGTGTTTTCACAACTCCACGGTACGTTTGATGTGCAGAACCGGAGATAACTCGGTTTTCGTCGGGTTTCAAGCTGAGATATGCATTTTCTACGATAATTTTGGTGAGACTTCTGTCCCAAGTATGCAGAATCATCGAGATCGCGCTTTTCGAGCTATGTAATGCGAGAAACACGTTATCTGGTGTTTTCACCACTCCACAGTGCGTTTTATATGCAGAACCGGCGACATCTTGGTTTTCGTGGGGTTTCAAGCTGAGATATGCATTTTTTGCGATAATCTTGGTGAGACTTCTGTCCGAAGTATGCTGAAACATCGATATCGCTCTTTTCGAGCTAGTTAATATGAGAAGAACCTTATCCGGTGTTTTCACCACTCCACAGTGCGTTTGATATGCAGAACCGGAGATATCTTGGTTTTCGTGGGGTTTCAAGTTGAGATATGCATTACCTGCGATAATCTTGGTGAGACTTCTGTCCGAAGTATGCTGAATCATCGAGATCGCTCTTCTCGAGCTATTTAATGCGAGAAACACGTTCTCTGGTGTTTTCACCACTCCACAGTACGTTTGACATGCAGAACCGGAGATATCTTGGTTTCGGTCGGGTTTCAAGCTGAGATATGCATGTTTTACGATAATCTTGGTGAGACTTCTGTCCGAAGTATGCAGAATCTTCGAGAACGCTCTTTTCGAGCTACTTAATGCGCGAAATACGTTTTCTGGTGTTTTCACCACTCCACGGTACGTTTGATGTGCAGAACCGGAGATAACTCGGTTTTCGTCGGGTTTCAAGCTGAGATATGCATTTTCTGCGACAATCTTGGTGAGACTTCTCTCCGAAGTATGCTGAAACATCGAGATCGCTCTTTTCGAGCTAGTTAATGCGAGAAAAACCTTATCCGGTGTTTTCACCACTCCACAGTGCGTTTGATATGCAAAACCGGCGATATCTTGGTTTTCGTGGGGTTTCAAGCTGAGATATGCATTTTCTACGATAATCCTGGTGAGACTTCTGTCAGAAGTATGCAGAATCTTCGAGAACGCTCTTTTCGAGCTATTTAATGCGAGAAACACGTTATCTGGTGTTTTCACCACTCCACAGTGCGTATGATATCCAGAACCGGCGATATCTTGATTTTCGTGGGGTTTCAAGCTGAGATATGCATTTTCTGCGATAATCTTGGTGAGACTTCTGTTAGAAGTATGCAGAATCATCGAGATCGCACTTTTCGAGCTATTTAATGCGAGAAACACGTTATCTGGTGTCTTCACCACTCCACAGTTGGTTTGATATGCAGAACCGGCGATATTTTGGTTTTCGTCGGGTTTCAAGCTGAGATATGCATTTTCTACGATAATCTTGGTGAAACATCTGTCCGAAGTATGCAGAAATATCGAGTGCGCTCGTTTCGAGCTATTTAATGCGAGAAACTCGTTTTCTCGTGTTTTCACTACTCCACAGTTCGTTGGATATGCAGAACCGGAGATATCTTGGTTTCGGTCGGGTTTCAAGCTGAGATATGCATTTTCTGCGATAATCTTGGTGAGACTTCTGTCCGAAGTATGCTGAAACATCGAGATCGCTCTTTTCGAGCTAGTTAATGCGAAAAAAACCTTATCCGGTGTTTTCACCACTCCACAGTGCGTTTGATATGCAAACCCGGCGATATCTTGGTTTTCGTGGGGTTTCAAGCTGAGATATGCATTTTCTGCGATTATCTTGGTGAGACTTCTGTTAGAAGTATGCAGAATCATCGAGATCGCACTTTTCGAGCTATTTAATGCGAGAAACACGTTATCTGGTGTTTTCACCACTCCACAGTTGGTTTGATATGCAGAACCGGCGATATTTTGGTTTTCGTCGGGTTTCAAGCTGAGATATGCATTTTCTACGATAATCTTGGTGAATCATCTGTCCGAAGTATGCAGAAACATCGAGAGCGCTCTTTTCGAGCTATTTAATGCGAGAAACTCGTTTTCTGGGGTTTTCACCACTCCACAGTTCGTTGGATATGCAGAACAGGAGATATCCTGGTTTTCGTGGGGTTTCAAGCTGAGATATGTATTTCCTGCGATAATCTTGGTGAGACTCCTGTCCGAAATATGCTGACACATCGAGATCGCTCTTTTCGTGCTAGTTAATGCGAGAAAAACCTTCTCCGGTGTTTTCACCACTCCACAGTGCGTTTGATATGCGCAACCGGCGATATCTTGGTTTTCGTGGGGTTTCAAGCTGAGATATGCATTTTCCGCGATAATCTTGGTGAGACTTCTGTCCGAAGTATGCAGAAACATCGAGAGCGCTCTTTTCGAGCTATTTAATGCGAGAAACTCGTTTTCTCGTGTTTTCACTACTCCACAGTTCGTTGGATATGCAGAACCGGAGATATCTTGGTTTCGGTCGGGTTTCAAGCTGAGATATGCATTTTCTGCGATAATCTTGGTGAGACTTCTGTCCGAAGTATGCTGAAACATCGTGATCGCTCTTTTCGAGCTAGTTAATGCGAGAAAAACCTTATCCGGTGTTTTCACCACTCCACAGTGCGTTTGATATGCAAACCCGGCGATATCTTGGTTTTCGTGGGGTTTCAAGCTGAGATATGCATTTTCTGCGATTATCTTGGTGAGACTTCTGTTAGAAGTATGCAGAATCATCGAGATCGCACTTTTCGAGCTATTTAATGCGAGAAACACGTTATCTGGTGTTTTCACCACTCCACAGTTGGTTTGATATGCAGAACCGGCGATATTTTGGTTTTCGTCGGGTTTCAAGCTGAGATATGCATTTTCTACGATAATCTTGGTGAATCATCTGTCCGAAGTATGCAGAAACATCGAGAGCGCTCTTTTCGAGCTATTTAATGCGAGAAACTCGTTTTCTGGGGTTTTCACCACTCCACAGTTCGTTGGATATGCAGAACAGGAGATATCCTGGTTTTCGTGGGGTTTCAAGCTGAGATATGTATTTCCTGCGATAATCTTGGTGAGACTCCTGTCCGAAATATGCTGACACATCGAGATCGCTCTTTTCGTGCTAGTTAATGCGAGAAAAACCTTCTCCGGTGTTTTCACCACTCCACAGTGCGTTTGATATGCGGAACCGGCGATATCTTGGTTTTCGTGGGGTTTCAAGCTGAGATATGCATTTTCCGCGATAATCTTGGTGAGACTTCTGTCCGAAGTATGCAGAAACATCGAGAGCGCTCTTTTCGAGCTATTTAATGCGAGAAACACGTTATCTGGGGTTTTCACCACACCACAGTTGGTTTGATATGCAGAACCGGCGATATTTTGGTTTTCGTCGGGTTTCAAGCTGAGATATGCATTTTCTACGATAATCTTGGTGAAACATCTGTCCGAAGTGTGCAGAAACATCGAGAGCGCTCTTTTCGAGCTATTTAATGCGAGAAACTCGTTTTCTGGGGTTATCACCACTCCACAGTACGTTGGATATGCAGAACCGGAGATACCTTGGTTTTCGTGGGGTTTCAAGCTGAGATATGCATTTCCTGCGATAATCTTGGTGAGACTCCTGTCCGAAATATGCTGAATCATCGAGATCGCTCTTTTCGAGCTACTTAATGCACGAAACACGTTTTCTGGTGTTTTCACCACTCCACAGTACGTTTGACATGCAGAACCGGAGATATCTTGGATTCGGTCGGGTTTCAAGCTGAGATATGCATTTTCTACGATAATCTTGGTGAAACATCTGTCCGAAATATGCAGAAACATCGAGAGCGCTCATTTCGACCTATTTAATGCGAGAAACTCGTTTTCTGGTGTTTTCACCACTCTACGGTACGTTTGATGTGCAGAACCGGAGATTACTCGGTTTTCGTGGTGTTTCCAGCTGAGATATGCATTTTCTGCGATAATCTTGGTGGGTCTTTTGTCAGAAGTATGCAGAATCATCTAGATCGCTCTTTTCGAGCTACTTAATGCACGAAACACGTTTTCTGGTGTTTTCACCACTACACAGTACGTTTGACATGCAGAACCGGAGATATCTTGGTTTCGGTCGGGTTTCAAGCTGAGATATGCATTTTCTACGATAATCCTGATGAGACTTCTGTCAGAAGTATGCAGAATCTTCGAGAACGCTCTTTTCGAGCTATTTAATGCGAGAAACACGTTATCTGGTGTTTTCACCACTCCACAGTGCGTATGATATGCATAACCGGCGATATCTTGGTTTTCGTGGGGTTTCAAGCTGAGATATGCATTTTCTGCGATAATCTTGGTGAGACTTCTGTCCGAACTATGCTGAAACATCGAGATCGCTCTTTTCGAGCTAGTTAATGCGAGAAAAACCTTATCCGGTGTTTTCACCACTCCACAGTGCGTTTGATATGCAAAACCGGCGATATATTGGTTTTCGTGGGGTTTCAAGCTGAGATATGCATTTTCTGCGATAATCTTGGTGAGACTTCTGTTAGAAGTATGCAGAATCATCGAGATCCCACTTTTCGAGCTATTTAATGCGAGAAACACGTTATCTGGTGTTTTCACCACTCCACAGTTGGTTTGATATGCAGAACAGGAGATATCTTGGTTTTCGTGGGGTTTCAAGCTGAGATATGCATTTTCTGCGATAATCTTGGTGAGACTTCTGTCCGAAGTATGCTGAAACATCGAGATCGCTCTTTTTGAGCTAGTTAATGCGAGAAAAACCTTTTCCGGTGTTTTCACCACTCCACAGTGCGTTTGATATGCAAAACCGGCGATATATTGGTTTTCGTGGGGTTTCAAGCTGAGATATGCATTTTCTGCGATAATCTTGGTGAGACTTCTGTTAGAAGTATGCAGAATCATCGAGATCGCACTTTTCGAGCTATTTAATGCGAGAAACACGTTATCTGGTGTCTTCACCACTCCACAGTTGGTTTGATATGCAGAACCGGCGATATTTTGGTTTTCGTCGGGTTTCAAGCTGAGATATGCATTTTCTACGATAATCTTGGTGAAACATCTGTCCGAAGTATGCAGAAACATCGAGTGCGCTCGTTTCGAGCTATTTAATGCGAGAGACTCGTTTTCTCGGGTTTTCACTACTCCACAGTTCGTTGGATATGCAGAACCGGAGATATCTTGGTTTCGGTCGGGTTTCAAGCTGAGATATGTATTTTCTGCGATAATCTTGGTGAGACTTCTGTCCGAAGTATGCTGAAACATCGTGATCGCTCTTTTCGAGCTAGTTAATGCGAGAAAAACCTTATCCGGTGTTTTCACCACTCCACAGTGCGTTTGATATGCAAACCCGGCGATATCTTGGTTTTCGTGGGGTTTCAAGCTGAGATATGCATTTTCTGCGATTATCTTGGTGAGACTTCTGTTAGAAGTATGCAGAATCATCGAGATCGCACTTTTCGAGCTATTTAATGCGAGAAACACGTTATCTGGTGTTTTCACCACTCCACAGTTGGTTTGATATGCAGAACAGGAGATATCTTGGTTTTCGTGGGGTTTCAAGCTGAGATATGCATTTTCTGCGATAATCTTGGTGAGACTTCTGTCCGAAGTATGCTGAAACATCGAGATCGCTCTTTTTGAGCTAGTTAATGCGAGAAAAACCTTATCCGGTGTTTTCACCACTCCACAGTGCGTTTGATATGCAAAACCGGCGATATATTGGTTTTCGTGGGGTTTCAAGCTGAGATATGCATTTTCTGCGATAATCTTGGTGAGACTTCTGTTAGAAGTATGCAGAATCATCGAGATCGCACTTTTCGAGCTATTTAATGCGAGAAACACGTTATCTGGTGTATTCACCACTCCACAGTTGGTTTGATATGCAGAACCGGCGATATTTTGGTTTTCGTCGGGTTTCAAGCTGAGATATGCATTTTCTACGATAATCTTGGTGAAACATCTGTACGAAGTATGCAGAAACATCGAGTGCGCTCGTTTCGAGCTATTTAATGCGAGAAACTCGTTTTCTCGGGTTTTTACTACTCCACAGTTCGTTGGATATGCAGAACCGGAGATATCTTGGTTTCGGTCGGGTTTCAAGCTGAGATATGTATTTTCTGCGATAATCTTGGTGAGACTTCTGTCCGAAGTATGCTGAAACATCGTGATCGCTCTTTTCGAGCTAGTTAATGCGAGAAAAACCTTATCCGGTGTTTTCACCACTCCACAGTGCGTTTGATATGCAAACCCGGCGATATCTTGGTTTTCGTGGGGTTTCAAGCTGAGATATGCATTTTCTGCGATTATCTTGGTGAGACTTCTGTTAGAAGTATGCAGAATCATCGAGATCGCACTTTTCGAGCTATTTAATGCGAGAAACACGTTATCTGGTGTTTTCACCACTCCACAGTTGGTTTGATATGCAGAACCGGCGATATTTTGGTTTTCGTCGGGTTTCAAGCTGAGATATGCATTTTCTACGATAATCTTGGTGAATCATCTGTCCGAAGTATGCAGAAACATCGAGAGCGCTCTTTTCGAGCTATTTAATGCGAGAAACTCGTTTTCTGGGGTTTTCACCACTCCACAGTTCGTTGGATATGCAGAACAGGAGATATCCTGGTTTTCGTGGGGTTTCAAGCTGAGATATGTATTTCCTGCGATAATCTTGGTGAGACTCCTGTCCGAAATATGCTGACACATCGAGATCGCTCTTTTCGTGCTAGTTAATGCGAGAAAAACCTTCTCCGGTGTTTTCACCACTCCACAGTGCGTTTGATATGCGGAACCGGCGATATCTTGGTTTTCGTGGGGTTTCAAGCTGAGATATGCATTTTCCGCGATAATCTTGGTGAGACTTCTGTCCGAAGTATGCAGAAACATCGAGAGCGCTCTTTTCGAGCTATTTAATGCGAGAAACACGTTATCTGGGGTTTTCACCACACCACAGTTGGTTTGATATGCAGAACCGGCGATATTTTGGTTTTCGTCGGGTTTCAAGCTGAGATATGCATTTTCTACGATAATCTTGGTGAAACATCTGTCCGAAGTATGCAGAAACATCGAGAGCGCTCTTTTCGAGCTATTTAATGCGAGAAACTCGTTTTCTGGGGTTATCACCACTCCACAGTTCGTTGGATATGCAGAACCGGAGATACCTTGGTTTTCGTGGGGTTTCAAGCTGAGATATGCATTTCCTGCGATAATCTTGGTGAGACTCCTGTCCGAAATATGCTGAATCATCGAGATCGCTCTTTTCGAGCTACTTAATGCACGAAACACGTTTTCTGGTGTTTTCACCACTCCACAGTACGTTTGACATGCAGAACCGGAGATATCTTGGATTCGGTCGGGTTTCAAGCTGAGATATGCATTTTCTACGATAATCTTTGTGAAACATCTTTCCGAAATATGCAGAAACATCGAGAGCGCTCATTTCGACCTATTTAATGCGAGAAACTCGTTTTCTGGTGTTTTCACCACTCTACGGTACGTTTGATGTGCAGAACCGGAGATTACTCGGTTTTCGTGGTGTTTCCAGCTGAGATATGCATTTTCTGCGATAATCTTGGTGGGTCTTTTGTCAGAAGTATGCAGAATCATCTAGATCGCTCTTTTCGAGCTACTTAATGCACGAAACACGTTTTCTGGTGTTTTCCCCACTACACAGTACGTTTGACATGCAGAACCGGAGATATCTTGGTTTCGGTCGGGTTTCAAGCTGATATATGCATTTTCTACGATAATCCTGGTGAGACTTCTGTCAGAAGTATGCAGAATCTTCGAGAACGCTCTTTTCGAGCTATTTAATGCGAGAAACACGTTATCTGGTGTTTTCACCACTCCACAGTGCGTATGATATGCATAACCGGCGATATCTTGGTTTTCGTGGGGTTTCAAGCTGAGATATGCATTTTCTGCGATAATCTTGGTGAGACTTCTGTCCGAACTATGCTGAAACATCGAGATCGCTCTTTTCGAGCTAGTTAATGCGAGAAAAACCTTATCCGGTGTTTTCACCACTCCACAGTGCGTTTGATATGCAAAACCGGCGATATATTGGTTTTCGTGGGGTTTCAAGCTGAGATATGCATTTTCTGCGATAATCTTGGTGAGACTTCTGTTAGATGTATGCAGAATCATCGAGATCGCACTTTTCGAGCTATTTAATGCGAGAAACACGTTATCTGGTGTTTTCACCACTCCACAGTTGGTTTGATATGCAGAACAGGAGATATCTTGGTTTTCGTGGGGTTTCAAGCTGAGATATGCATTTCCTGCGATAATCTTGGTGAGACTTCTGTCCGTAGTATGCTGAAACATCGAGATCGCTCTTTTCGTGCTAGTTAATGCGAGAAAAACCTTCTCCGGTGTTTTCACCACTCCACAGTGCGTTTCATATGCGGAACCGGCGATATCTTGGTTTTCGTGGGGTTTCAAGCTGAGATATGCATTTTCTACGATAATCTTGGTGAAACATCTGTCCGAAGTATGCAGAAACATCGAGAGCGCTCTTTTCGAGCTATTTAATGCGAGAAACTCGTTTTCTGGGGTTATCACCACTCCACAGTTCATTGGATATGCAGAACCGGAGATACCTTGGTTTTCGTGGGGTTTCAAGCTGAGATATGCATTTCCTACGATAATCTTGGTGAGACTCCTGTCCGAAATATGCTGAATCATCGAGATCGCTCTTTTCGAGCTACTTAATGCACGAAACACGTTTTCTGGTGTTTTCACCACTCCACAGTACGTTTGACATGCAGAACCGAGGATATCTTGGATTCGGTCGGGTTTCAAGCTGAGATATGCATTTTCTACGATAATCTTGGTGAAACATCTGTCCGAAATATGCAGAAACATCGAGAGCGCTCATTTCGACCTATTTAATGCGAGAAACTCGTTTTCTGGTGTTTTAACCACTCTACGATACGTTTGATGTGCAGAACCGGAGATTACTCGGTTTTCGTGGTGTTTCCAGCTGACATATGCATTTTCTGCGATAATCTTGGTGGGTCTTTTGTCAGAAGTATGCAGAATCATCTAGATCGCTCTTTTCGAGCTACTTAATGCACGAAACACGTTTTCTGGTGTTTTCACCACTACACAGTACGTTTGACATGCAGAACCGGAGATATCTTGGTTTCGGTCGGGTTTCAAGCTGAGATATGCATTTTCTACGATAATCCTGGTGAGACTTCTGTCAGAAGTATGCAGAATCTTCGAGAACGCTCTTTTCGAGCTATTTAATGCGAGAAACACGTTATCTGGTGTTTTCACCACTCCACAGTGCGTATGATATGCATAACCGGCGATATCTTGGTTTTCGTGGGGTTTCAAGCTGAGATATGCATTTTCTGCGATAATCTTGGTGAGACTTCTGTCCGAACTATGCTGAAACATCGAGATCGCTCTTTTCGAGCTAGTTAATGCGAGAAAAACCTTATCCGGTGTTTTCACCACTCCACAGTGCGTTTGATATGCAAAACCGGCGATATATTGGTTTTCGTGGGGTTTCAAGCTGAGATATGCATTTTCTGCGATAATCTTGGTGAGACTTCTGTTAGAAGTATGCAGAATCATCGAGATCGCACTTTTCGAGCTATTTAATGCGAGAAACACGTTATCTGGTGTTTTCACCACTCCACAGTTGGTTTGATATCCAGAACAGGAGATATCTTGGTTTTCGTGGGGTTTCAAGCTGAGATATGCATTTCCTGCGATAATCTTGGTGAGACTTCTGTCCGTAGTATGCTGAAACATCGAGATCGCTCTTTTCGTGCTAGTTAATGCGAGAAAAACCTTCTCCGGTGTTTTCACCACTCCACAGTGCGTTTCATATGCGGAACCGGCGATATCTTGGTTTTCGTGGGGTTTCAAGCTGAGATATGCATTTTCCGCGATAATCTTGGTGAAACATCTGTCCGAAGTATGCAGAAACATCGAGATCGCTCTTTTCGAGCTATTTAATGCGAGAAACACGTTCTCTGGTTGTTTTCACCACTCCACAGTGCGTCTGATATGCAGAACTGGCGATATCTTGGTTTTCGTGGGGTTTCAAGCTGAGATATGCATTTCCTGCGATAATCTTGGTGAGACTCCTGTCCGAAATATGCTGAATCATCGAGATCGCTCTTTTCGAGCTATTTAATGCGAGAAACACGTTCTCTGGTTGTTTTCACCACTCCACAGTGCGTTTGATATGCAGAACTGGCGATATCTTGATTTTCGTGGTGTTTCCAGCTGAGATATGCATTTTCCGCGATAATCTTGGTGAGACTTCTGTCCGAAGTATGCTGAAGCATCGAGATCGCTCTTTTCGAGCTAGTTAGTGCGAGAAACACGTTATCTGGTGTTTTCACCACTCCACAGTGCGTTTGATATGCAGAACAGTAGATATCTTGGTTTTCGTGTGGTTTCAAGCTGAGATATGCATTTTCTGCGATAATCTTGTTGAGACTTCTGTCCGAAGTATGCAGAATCATCCAGATCGCCCGTTTCGAGCTTCTTAATGCGAGAAACACGTTATCTGGTGTTTTCACCACTCCACGGTACGTTTGATGTGCAGAACCGGAGATAACTCGGTTTTCGTCGGGTTTCAAGCTGAGATATGCATTTTCTACGATAATCTTGGTGAGACTTCCGTCAGAAGTATGCAGGATCTTCGAGAACGCTCTTTTCGAGCTATTTAATGCGAGAAACACGTAATCTGGTGTTTGCACCACTCCACAGTGTGTATGATATGCAGAACCTGCGATATTATGGTTTTCGTGGGGTTTCAAGCTGAGATATGCATTTTCCGCGATAATCTTGGTGAGACTTCTGTCCGAAGTATGCTGAATCATCGAGATCGCTCTTTTCGAGCTAGTTAGTGCGAGAAACACGTTATCTGGTGTTTTCACCACTCCACAGTGCGTATGATATGCAGAACCGGCGATATTTTGGTTTCGGTCGGGTTTCAAGCTGAGATATGCATTTTCTACGATAATCCTGGTGAGACTTCTGTCAGAAGGATATAGAATCTTCGAGAACGCTCTTTTCGAGCTACTTAATGCGCGAAATACGCTTTCTGGAGTTTTCACCACTCCACGGTACGTTTGATGTGCAGAACCGGAGATAACTCGGTTTTCGTCGGGTTTCAAGCTAGAGATATTCATTTTCTACGATAATCTTGGTGAGACTTCTGTCAGAAGTATGCAGAATCATCGAGATCGCTCTTTTCGAGCTAGTTAGTGCGAGAAACACGTTATCTGGTGTTTTCACCACTCCACAGTGCGTTGGATATGCAGAACCGGCGATATTTTGGTTTTCGTCGGGTTTCAAGCTGAGATATGCATTTTCTACGATAATCCTGGTGAGACTTCTGTCAGAAGTATGCAGAATCTTCGAGAACGCTCTTTTCGAGCTACTTAATGCGCGAAACTCGTTTTCTGGTGTTTTCACCACTCCACGGTACGTTTGATGTGCAGAACCGGAGATAACTCGGTTTTCGTCGGGTTTCAAGATGAGATATGCATTTTCTACGATAATCTTGGTGAGACTTCTGTCAGAAGTATGCAGGATCTTCGAGAACGCTCTTTTCGAGCTATTTAATGCGACAAACACGTAATCTGGTGTTTTCACCACTCCACAGTGCGTATGATATGCAGAACCGGCGATATTTTGGTTTCGGTCGGGTTTCAAGCTGAGATATGCATTTTCTACGATAATCCTGGTGAGACTTCTGTCAGAAGGATATAGAATCTTCGAGAACGCTCTTTTCGAGCTACTTAATGCGCGAAATACGCTTTCTGGAGTTTTCACCACTCCACGGTATGTTTGATGTGCAGAACCGGAGATAACTCGGTTTTCGTCGGGTTTCAAGCTGAGATATGCATTTTCTGCGATAATCTTGGTGAGACTTCTGTCAGAAGTATGCAGAATCATCTAGATCGCTCTTTTCGAGCTACATAATGCACGAAACACGTTTTCTGGTGTTTTCACCACTCCACAGTACGTTTGACATGCAGAACCGGAGATATCTTGGTTTCGGTCGGGTTTCAAGCTGAGATATGCATTTTCTACGATAATCCTGGTGAGACTTCTGTCAGAAGTATGCTGAAACATCGAGATCGCTCTTTTCGAGCTAGTTAATGCGAGAAAAACCTTATCCGGTGTTATCACCACTCCACAGTGCGTTTGATATGCAAAACCGGCGATATATTGGTTTTCGTGGGGTTTCAAGCTGAGATATGCATCTTCTGCGATAATCTTGGTGAGACTTCTGTTGGAAGTATGCAGAATCATCGAGATCGCACTTTTCGAGCTATTTAATGCGAGAAACACGTTATCTGGTGTTTTCACCACTCCACAGTTGGTTTGATATGCAGAACCGGCGATATTTTGGTTTTCGTCGGGTTTCAAGCTGAGATATGCATTTTCTACAATAAGCTTGGTGAAACATCTGTCCGAAGTATGCAGAAACATCGAGAGAGCTCGTTTCGAGCTATTTAATGCGAGAATCTCGTTTTCTCGGGTTTTCACCACTCCACAGTTCGTTGGATATGCAGAACCGGAGATATCTTGGTTACGGTCGGGTTTCAAGCTGAGATATGCATTTTCTACGATAATCCTGGTGAGACTTCTGTCAGAAGTATGCAGAATCTTCGAGAACGCTCTTTTCGAGCTAGTTAATGCGAGAAAAACCTTATCCGGTGTTTTCACCACTCCACAGTGCGTTTGATATGCAAACCCGGCGATATCTTGGTTTTCGTGGGGTTTCAAGCTGAGATATGCATTTTCTGCGATTATCTTGGTGAGACTTCTGTTAGAAGTATGCAGAATCATCGAGATCGCACTTTTCGAGCTATTTAATGCGAGAAACACGTTATCTGGTGTTTTCACCACTCCACAGTTGGTTTGATATGCAGAACAGGAGATATCTTGGTTTTCGTGGGGTTTCAAGCTGAGATATGCATTTTCTGCGATAATCTTGGTGAGACTTCTGTCCGAAGTATGCTGAAACATCGAGATCGCTCTTTTTGAGCTAGTTAATGCGAGAAAAACCTTATCCGGTGTTTTCACCACTCCACAGTGCGTTTGATATGCAAAACCGGCGATATATTGGTTTTCGTGGGGTTTCATGCTGAGATATGCATTTTCTGCGATAATCTTGGTGAGACTTCTGTTAGAAGTATGCAGAATCATCGAGATCGCACTTTTCGAGCTATTTAATGCGAGAAACACGTTATCTGGTGTTTTCACCACTCCACAGTTGGTTTGATATGCAGAACAGGAGATATCTTGGTTTTCGTGGGGTTTCAAGCTGAGATATGCATTTTCTGCGATAATCTTGGTGAGACTTCTGTCCGAAGTATGCTGAAACATCGAGATCGCTCTTTTTGAGCTAGTTAATGCGAGAAAAACCTTATCCGGTGTTTTCACCACTCCACAGTGCGTTTGATATGCAAAACCGGCGATATATTGGTTTTCGTGGGGTTTCAAGCTGAGATATGCATTTTCTGCGATAATCTTGGTGAGACTTCTGTTAGAAGTATGCAGAATCATCGAGATCGCACTTTTCGAGCTATTTAATGCGAGAAACACGTTATCTGGTGTATTCACCACTCCACAGTTGGTTTGATATGCAGAACCGGCGATATTTTGGTTTTCGTCGGGTTTCAAGCTGAGATATGCATTTTCTACGATAATCTTGGTGAAACATCTGTACGAAGTATGCAGAAACATCGAGTGCGCTCGTTTCGAGCTATTTAATGCGAGAAACTCGTTTTCTCGGGTTTTTACTACTCCACAGTTCGTTGGATATGCAGAACCGGAGATATCTTGGTTTCGGTCGGGTTTCAAGCTGAGATATGTATTTTCTGCGATAATCTTGGTGAGACTTCTGTCCGAAGTATGCTGAAACATCGTGATCGCTCTTTTCGAGCTAGTTAATGCGAGAAAAACCTTATCCGGTGTTTTCACCACTCCACAGTGCGTTTGATATGCAAACCCGGCGATATCTTGGTTTTCGTGGGGTTTCAAGCTGAGATATGCATTTTCTGCGATTATCTTGGTGAGACTTCTGTTAGAAGTATGCAGAATCATCGAGATCGCACTTTTCGAGCTATTTAATGCGAGAAACACGTTATCTGGTGTTTTCACCACTCCACAGTTGGTTTGATATGCAGAACCGGCGATATTTTGGTTTTCGTCGGGTTTCAAGCTGAGATATGCATTTTCTACGATAATCTTGGTGAATCATCTGTCCGAAGTATGCAGAAACATCGAGAGCGCTCTTTTCGAGCTATTTAATGCGAGAAACTCGTTTTCTGGGGTTTTCACCACTCCACAGTTCGTTGGATATGCAGAACAGGAGATATCCTGGTTTTCGTGGGGTTTCAAGCTGAGATATGTATTTCCTGCGATAATCTTGGTGAGACTCCTGTCCGAAATATGCTGACACATCGAGATCGCTCTTTTCGTGCTAGTTAATGCGAGAAAAACCTTCTCCGGTGTTTTCACCACTCCACAGTGCGTTTGATATGCGGAACCGGCGATATCTTGGTTTTCGTGGGGTTTCAAGCTGAGATATGCATTTTCCGCGATAATCTTGGTGAGACTTCTGTCCGAAGTATGCAGAAACATCGAGAGCGCTCTTTTCGAGCTATTTAATGCGAGAAACACGTTATCTGGGGTTTTCACCACACCACAGTTGGTTTGATATGCAGAACCGGCGATATTTTGGTTTTCGTCGGGTTTCAAGCTGAGATATGCATTTTCTACGATAATCTTGGTGAAACATCTGTCCGAAGTATGCAGAAACATCGAGAGCGCTCTTTTCGAGCTATTTAATGCGAGAAACTCGTTTTCTGGGGTTATCACCACTCCACAGTTCGTTGGATATGCAGAACCGGAGATACCTTGGTTTTCGTGGGGTTTCAAGCTGAGATATGCATTTCCTGCGATAATCTTGGTGAGACTCCTGTCCGAAATATGCTGAATCATCGAGATCGCTCTTTTCGAGCTACTTAATGCACGAAACACGTTTTCTGGTGTTTTCACCACTCCACAGTACGTTTGACATGCAGAACCGGAGATATCTTGGATTCGGTCGGGTTTCAAGCTGAGATATGCATTTTCTACGATAATCTTTGTGAAACATCTTTCCGAAATATGCAGAAACATCGAGAGCGCTCATTTCGACCTATTTAATGCGAGAAACTCGTTTTCTGGTGTTTTCACCACTCTACGGTACGTTTGATGTGCAGAACCGGAGATTACTCGGTTTTCGTGGTGTTTCCAGCTGAGATATGCATTTTCTGCGATAATCTTGGTGGGTCTTTTGTCAGAAGTATGCAGAATCATCTAGATCGCTCTTTTCGAGCTACTTAATGCACGAAACACGTTTTCTGGTGTTTTCACCACTACACAGTACGTTTGACATGCAGAACCGGAGATATCTTGGTTTCGGTCGGGTTTCAAGCTGATATATGCATTTTCTACGATAATCCTGGTGAGACTTCTGTCAGAAGTATGCAGAATCTTCGAGAACGCTCTTTTCGAGCTATTTAATGCGAGAAACACGTTATCTGGTGTTTTCACCACTCCACAGTGCGTATGATATGCATAACCGGCGATATCTTGGTTTTCGTGGGGTTTCAAGCTGAGATATGCATTTTCTGCGATAATCTTGGTGAGACTTCTGTCCGAACTATGCTGAAACATCGAGATCGCTCTTTTCGAGCTAGTTAATGCGAGAAAAACCTTATCCGGTGTTTTCACCACTCCACAGTGCGTTTGATATGCAAAACCGGCGATATATTGGTTTTCGTGGGGTTTCAAGCTGAGATATGCATTTTCTGCGATAATCTTGGTGAGACTTCTGTTAGATGTATGCAGAATCATCGAGATCGCACTTTTCGAGCTATTTAATGCGAGAAACACGTTATCTGGTGTTTTCACCACTCCACAGTTGGTTTGATATGCAGAACAGGAGATATCTTGGTTTTCGTGGGGTTTCAAGCTGAGATATGCATTTCCTGCGATAATCTTGGTGAGACTTCTGTCCGTAGTATGCTGAAACATCGAGATCGCTCTTTTCGTGCTAGTTAATGCGAGAAAAACCTTCTCCGGTGTTTTCACCACTCCACAGTGCGTTTCATATGCGGAACCGGCGATATCTTGGTTTTCGTGGGGTTTCAAGCTGAGATATGCATTTTCTACGATAATCTTGGTGAAACATCTGTCCGAAGTATGCAGAAACATCGAGAGCGCTCTTTTCGAGCTATTTAATGCGAGAAACTCGTTTTCTGGGGTTATCACCACTCCACAGTTCATTGGATATGCAGAACCGGAGATACCTTGGTTTTCGTGGGGTTTCAAGCTGAGATATGCATTTCCTACGATAATCTTGGTGAGACTCCTGTCCGAAATATGCTGAATCATCGAGATCGCTCTTTTCGAGCTACTTAATGCACGAAACACGTTTTCTGGTGTTTTCACCACTCCACAGTACGTTTGACATGCAGAACCGAGGATATCTTGGATTCGGTCGGGTTTCAATCTGAGATATGCATTTTCTACGATAATCTTGGTGAAACATCTGTCCGAAATATGCAGAAACATCGAGAGCGCTCATTTCGACCTATTTAATGCGAGAAACTCGTTTTCTGGTGTTTTCACCACTCTACGATACGTTTGATGTGCAGAACCGGAGATTACTCGGTTTTCGTGGTGTTTCCAGCTGACATATGCATTTTCTGCGATAATCTTGGTGGGTCTTTTGTCAGAAGTATGCAGAATCATCTAGATCGCTCTTTTCGAGCTACTTAATGCACGAAACACGTTTTCTGGTGTTTTCACCACTACACAGTACGTTTGACATGCAGAACCGGAGATATCTTGGTTTCGGTCGGGTTTCAAGCTGAGATATGCATTTTCTACGATAATCCTGGTGAGACTTCTGTCAGAAGTATGCAGAATCTTCGAGAACGCTCTTTTCGAGCTATTTAATGCGAGAAACACGTTATCTGGTGTTTTCACCACTCCACAGTGCGTATGATATGCATAACCGGCGATATCTTGGTTTTCGTGGGGTTTCAAGCTGAGATATGCATTTTCTGCGATAATCTTGGTGAGACTTCTGTCCGAACTATGCTGAAACATCGAGATCGCTCTTTTCGAGCTAGTTAATGCGAGAAAAACCTTATCCGGTGTTTTCACCACTCCACAGTGCGTTTGATATGCAAAACCGGCGATATATTGGTTTTCGTGGGGTTTCAAGCTGAGATATGCATTTTCTGCGATAATCTTGGTGAGACTTCTGTTAGAAGTATGCAGAATCATCGAGATCGCACTTTTCGAGCTATTTAATGCGAGAAACACGTTATCTGGTGTTTTCACCACTCCACAGTTGGTTTGATATGCAGAACAGGAGATATCTTGGTTTTCGTGGGGTTTCAAGCTGAGATATGCATTTCCTGCGATAATCTTGGTGAGACTTCTGTCCGTAGTATGCTGAAACATCGAGATCGCTCTTTTCGTGCTAGTTAATGCGAGAAAAACCTTCTCCGGTTTTTTCACCACTCCACAGTGCGTTTCATATGCGGAACCGGCGATATCTTGGTTTTCGTGGGGTTTCAAGCTGAGATATGCATTTTCCGCGATAATCTTGGTGAAACATCTGTCCGAAGTATGCAGAAACATCGAGAGCGCTCTTTTCGAGCTATTTAATGCGAGAAACTCGTTTTCTGGGGTTTTCACCACTCCACAGTTCGTTGGATATGCAGAACAGGAGATATCTTGGTTTTCGTGGGGTTTCAAGATGAGATATGCATTTCCTGCGATAATCTTGGTGGGTCTTTTGTCAGAAATATGCAGAATCAACTAGATCGCTCTTTTCGAGCTATTTAATGCGAGAAAAACCTTATCTGGTGTTTTCACCACTCCACAGTTGGTTTGATATGCAGAAACGGCGATATTTTGGTTTTCGTCGGGTTTCAAGCTGAGATATGCAATTTCTACGATAATCTTGGTGAAACATCTGTCCGACGTATGCAGAAACATCGAGAGCGCTCTTTTCGAGCTATTTAATGCGAGAAACTTGTTTTCTGGGGTTTTCACCACTCCACAGTTCGTTGGATATGCAGAACAGGAGATATCTTGGTTTTCGTGGGGTTTCAAGCTGAGATATGCATTTCCTGCGATAATCTTGGTGAGACTCCTGTCCGAAATATGCTGAATCATCGAGATCGCTCTTTTCGAGCTATTTAATGCGAGAAACACGTTCTCTGGTTGTTTTCACCACTCCACAGTGCGTCTGATATGCAGAACTGGCGATATCTTGGTTTTCGTGGGGTTTCAAGCTGAGATATGCATTTCCTGCGATAATCTTGGTGAGACTCCTGTCCGAAATATGCTGAATCATCGAGATCGCTCTTTTCGAGCTATTTAATGCGAGAAACACGTTCTCTGGTTGTTTTCACCACTCCACAGTGCGTTTGATATGCAGAACTGGCGATATCTTGATTTTCGTGGTGTTTCCAGCTGAGATATGCATTTTCCGCGATAATCTTGGTGAGACTTCTGTCCGAAGTATGCTGAAGCATCGAGATCGCTCTTTTCGAGCTAGTTAGTGCGAGAAACACGTTATCTGGTGTTTTCACCACTCCACAGTGCGTTTGATATGCAGAACAGTAGATATCTTGGTTTTCGTGTGGTTTCAAGCTGAGATATGCATTTTCTGCGATAATCTTGTTGAGACTTCTGTCCGAAGTATGCAGAATCATCCAGATCGCCCGTTTCGAGCTTCTTAATGCGAGAAACACGTTATCTGGTGTTTTCACCACTCCACGGTACGTTTGATGTGCAGAACCGGAGATAACTCGGTTTTCGTCGGGTTTCAAGCTGAGATATGCATTTTCTACGATAATCTTGGTGAGACTTCCGTCAGAAGTATGCAGGATCTTCGAGAACGCTCTTTTCGAGCTATTTAATGCGAGAAACACGTAATCTGGTGTTTGCACCACTCCACAGTGTGTATGATATGCAGAACCTGCGATATTATGGTTTTCGTGGGGTTTCAAGCTGAGATATGCATTTTCCGCGATAATCTTGGTGAGACTTCTGTCCGAAGTATGCTGAATCATCGAGATCGCTCTTTTCGAGCTAGTTAGTGCGAGAAACACGTTATCTGGTGTTTTCACCACTCCACAGTGCGTATGATATGCAGAACCGGCGATATTTTGGTTTCGGTCGGGTTTCAAGCTGAGATATGCATTTTCTACGATAATCCTGGTGAGACTTCTGTCAGAAGGATATAGAATCTTCGAGAACGCTCTTTTCGAGCTACTTAATGCGCGAAATACGCTTTCTGGAGTTTTCACCACTCCACGGTACGTTTGATGTGCAGAACCGGAGATAACTCGGTTTTCGTCGGGTTTCAAGCTAGAGATATGCATTTTCTACGATAATCTTGGTGAGACTTCTGTCAGAAGTATGCAGAATCATCGAGATCGCTCTTTTCGAGCTAGTTAGTGCGAGAAACACGTTATCTGGTGTTTTCACCACTCCACAGTGCGTTGGATATGCAGAACCGGCGATATTTTGGTTTTCGTCGGGTTTCAAGCTGAGATATGCATTTTCTACGATAATCCTGGTGAGACTTCTGTCAGAAGTATGCAGAATCTTCGAGAACGCTCTTTTCGAGCTACTTAATGCGCGAAATACGCTTTCTGGAGTTTTCACCACTCCACGGTACGTTAGATGTGCAGAACCGGAGATAACTCGGTTTTCGTCGGGTTTCAAGCTAGAGATATGCATTTTCTACGATAATCTTGGTGAGACTTCTGTCAGAAGTATGCAGAATCATCGAGATCGCTCTTTTCGAGCTACTTAATGCGCGAAACTCGTTTTCTGGTGTTTTCACCACTCCACGGTACGTTTGATGTGCAGAACCGGAGATAACTCGGTTTTCGTCGGGTTTCAAGATGAGATATGCATTTTCTACGATAATCTTGGTGAGACTTCTGTCAGAAGTATGCAGGATCTTCGAGAACGCTCTTTTCGAGCTATTTAATGCGACAAACACGTAATCTGGTGTTTTCACCACTCCACAGTGCGTATGATATGCAGAACCGGCGATATTTTGGTTTCGGTCGGGTTTCAAGCTGAGATATGCATTTTCTACGATAATCCTGGTGAGACTTCTGTCAGAAGGATATAGAATCTTCGAGAACGCTCTTTTCGAGCTACTTAATGCGCGAAATACGCTTTCTGGAGTTTTCACCACTCCACGGTATGTTTGATGTGCAGAACCGGAGATAACTCGGTTTTCGTCGGGTTTCAAGCTGAGATATGCATTTTCTGCGATAATCTTGGTGAGACTTCTGTCAGAAGTATGCAGAATCATCTAGATCGCTCTTTTCGAGCTACATAATGCACGAAACACGTTTTCTGGTGTTTTCACCACTCCACAGTACGTTTGACATGCAGATCCGGAGATATCTTGGTTTCGGTCGGGTTTCAAGCTGAGATATGCATTTTCTACGATAATCCTGGTGAGACTTCTGTCAGAAGTATGCTGAAACATCGAGATCGCTCTTTTCGAGCTAGTTAATGCGAGAAAAACCTTATCCGGTGTTATCACCACTCCACAGTGCGTTTGATATGCAAAACCGGCGATATATTGGTTTTCGTGGGGTTTCAAGCTGAGATATGCATCTTCTGCGATAATCTTGGTGAGACTTCTGTTGGAAGTATGCAGAATCATCGAGATCGCACTTTTCGAGCTATTTAATGCGAGAAACACGTTATCTGGTGTTTTCACCACTCCACAGTTGGTTTGATATGCAGAACCGGCGATATTTTGGTTTTCGTCGGGTTTCAAGCTGAGATATGCATTTTCTACAATAATCTTGGTGAAACATCTGTCCGAAGTATGCAGAAACATCGAGAGAGCTCGTTTCGAGCTATTTAATGCGAGAATCTCGTTTTCTCGGGTTTTCACCACTCCACAGTTCGTTGGATATGCAGAACCGGAGATATCTTGGTTACGGTCGGGTTTCAAGCTGAGATATGCATTTTCTACGATAATCCTGGTGAGACTTCTGTCAGAAGTATGCAGAATCTTCGAGAACGCTCTTTTCGAGCTACTTAATGAGCGAAATACGTTTTCTGGTGTTTTCACCACTCCACGTTACGTTTGATGTGCAGAACCGGAGATAACTCGGTTTTCGTCGGGTTTCAAGCTGAGCTATGCATTTTCTACGATAATCTTGGTGAGACTTCTGTCAGAAGTATGCAGGATCTTCGAGAACGCTCTTTTCGAGCTATTTAATGCGAGAAACACGTTATCCGGTGTTTTCACCACTCCACAGTGCGTTTGATATGCAAAACCGGCGATATCTTGGTTTTCGTGGGGTTTCAAGCTGAGATATGCATTTTCTGCGATAATCTTGGTGAGACTTCTGTTAGAAGTATGCAGAATCATCGAGATCGCTCTTTTCGAGCTACTTAATGCACGAAACACGTTTTCTGGTGTTTTCACCACTCCACAGTACGTTTGACATGCAGAACCGGAGATACCTTGGTTTCGGTCGGGTTTCAAGCTGAGATATGCATTTTCTACGATCATCTTGGTGAAACATCTGTCCGAAGTATGCAGAAACATCGAGAGAGCTCGTTTCGAGCTACTTAATGCGCGAAACACGTTTTCTGGAGTTTTCACCACTCCACAGTTCGTTGGATATGCAGAACCGGAGATATCTTGGTTTTCGTGGGGTTTCAAGATGAGATATGCATTTCCTGCGATAATCTTGGCGAGACTTCTGTCCGAAGTATGCTGAATCATCGAGATGGCTCTTCTCGAGCTAGTTAATGCGAGAAACACGTTCTCTGGTTGTTTTCACCACTCCACAGTGCGTTTGATATGCAGAACAGGCAATATCTTGATTTTCGTGGTGTTTCCAGCTGAGATATGCATTTTCTACGATAATCCTGGTGAGACTTCTGTCAGAAGTATGCAGAATCTTCGAGAACGCTCTTTTCGAGCTACTTAATGCGCGAAACACGTTTTCTGGAGTTTTCACCACTCCACGGTACGTTTGATATGCAGAACCGGAGATATCTTGGATTCGGTCGGGTTTCAAGCTGAGATATGCATTTTCTACGATAATCCTGGTGAGACTTCTGTCAGAAGTATGCAGAATCTTCGAGAACGCTCTTTTCGAGCTACTTAATGCGAGAAACACGTTATCTGGTGTTTTCACCACTCCACAGTGCGTTTGATATGCAAAACCGGCGATATCTTGGTTTTCGTGGGGTTTCAAGCTGAGATATGCATTTTCTGCGATAATCTTGGTGAGACTTCTGTTAGAAGTATGCAGAATCATCGAGATCGCTATTTTCGAGCTACTTAATGCACGAAACACGTTTTCTGGTGTTTTCACCACTCCACAGTACGTTTGACATGCAGAACCGGAGATATCTTGGTTTCGGTCGGGATTCAAGCTGAGATATGCATTTTCTACGATAATCTTGGTGAAACACCTGTCCGAAGTATGCAGAAACATCGAGAGCGCTCTTTTCGATCTATTTAATGCGAGAAACACGTTTTCTGGGGTTTTCACCACTCCACAGTTCGTTGGATATGCAGAACCGGAGATATCTTGGTTTTCGTGGGGTTTCAAGATGAGATATGCATTTCCTGCGATAATCTTGGCGAGACTTCTGTCCGAAGTATGCTGAATCATCGAGATGGCTCTTCTCGAGCTAGTTAATGCGAGAAACACGTTCTCTGGTTGTTTTCACCACTCCACAGTGCGTTTGATATGCAGAACAGGCAATATCTTGATTTTCGTGGTGTTTCCAGCTGAGATATGCATTTTCTACGATAATCCTGGTGAGACTTCTGTCAGAAGTATGCAGAATCTTCGAGAACGCTCTTTTCGAGCTACTTAATGCGCGAAACACGTTTTCTGGAGTTTTCACCACTCCACGGTACGTTTGATATGCAGAACCGGAGATAACTCGGTTTTCGTCGGGTTTCAAGCTGAGATATGCATTTTCTACGATAATCTTGGTGAGACTTCTGTCAGAAGTATGCAGGATCTTCGAGAATGCTCTTTTCGAGCTATTTAATGCGAGAAACACGTAATCTGGTGTTTTCACCACTCCACAGTGCGTATGATATGCAGAACCGGCGATATTATGGTTTTCGTGGGGTTTCAAGGTGAGAAATGCATTTTCTGCGATAATCTTGGTGAGACTTCTGTCAGAAGGATGCAGAATCTTCGAGAACGCTCTTTTCGAGCTACTTAATGCGCGAAATACGTTTTCTGGTGTTTTCACCACTCCACGGTACGTTTGATGTGCAGAACCGGAGATAACTCGGTTTTCGTCGGGTTTCAAGCTGAGATATGCATTTTCTACGATAATCTTGGTGAAACACCTGTCCGAAGTATGCAGAAACATCGAGAGCGCTCTTTTCGATCTATTTAATGCGAGAAACACGTTTTCTGGGGTTTTCACCACTCCACAGTTCGTTGGATATGCAGAACCGGAGATATATTGGTTTCGGTCGGGTTTCCAGCTGAGATATGCATTTTCTACGATAATCCTGGTGAGACTTCTGTCAGAAGTATGCAGAATCTTCGAGAACGCTCTTTTCGAGCTACTTAATGCGCGAAACACGTTTTCTGGAGTTTTCACCACTCCACGGTACGTTTGATATGCAGAACCGGAGATATCTTGGATTCGGTCGGGTTTCAAGCTGAGATATGCATTTTCTACGATAATCCTGGTGAGACTTCTGTCAGAAGTATGCAGAATCTTCGAGAACGCTCTTTTCGAGCTACTTAATGCGAGAAACACGTTATCTGGTGTTTTCACCACTCCACAGTGCGTTTGATATGCAAAACCGGCGATATCTTGGTTTTCGTGGGGTTTCAAGCTGAGATATGCATTTTCTGCGATAATCTTGGTGAGACTTCTGTTAGAAGTATGCAGAATCATCGAGATCGCTATTTTCGAGCTACTTAATGCACGAAACACGTTTTCTGGTGTTTTCACCACTCCACAGTACGTTTGACATGCAGAACCGGAGATATCTTGGTTTCGGTCGGGATTCAAGCTGAGATATGCATTTTCTACGATAATCTTGGTGAAACACCTGTCCGAAGTATGCAGAAACATCGAGAGCGCTCTTTTCGATCTATTTAATGCGAGAAACACGTTTTCTGGGGTTTTCACCACTCCACAGTTCGTTGGATATGCAGAACCGGAGATATCTTGGTTTTCGTGGGGTTTCAAGATGAGATATGCATTTCCTGCGATAATCTTGGCGAGACTTCTGTCCGAAGTATGCTGAATCATCGAGATGGCTCTTCTCGAGCTAGTTAATGCGAGAAACACGTTCTCTGGTTGTTTTCACCACTCCACAGTGCGTTTGATATGCAGAACAGGCAATATCTTGATTTTCGTGGTGTTTCCAGCTGAGATATGCATTTTCTACGATAATCCTGGTGAGACTTCTGTCAGAAGTATGCAGAATCTTCGAGAACGCTCTTTTCGAGCTACTTAATGCGCGAAACACGTTTTCTGGAGTTTTCACCACTCCACGGTACGTTTGATATGCAGAACCGGAGATAACTCGGTTTTCGTCGGGTTTCAAGCTGAGATATGCATTTTCTACGATAATCTTGGTGAGACTTCTGTCAGAAGTATGCAGGATCTTCGAGAATGCTCTTTTCGAGCTATTTAATGCGAGAAACACGTAATCTGGTGTTTTCACCACTCCACAGTGCGTATGATATGCAGAACCGGCGATATTATGGTTTTCGTGGGGTTTCAAGGTGAGAAATGCATTTTCTGCGATAATCTTGGTGAGACTTCTGTCAGAAGGATGCAGAATCTTCGAGAACGCTCTTTTCGAGCTACTTAATGCGCGAAATACGTTTTCTGGTGTTTTCACCACTCCACGGTACGTTTGATGTGCAGAACCGGAGATAACTCGGTTTTCGTCGGGTTTCAAGCTGAGATATGCATTTTCTACGATAATCTTGGTGAAACACCTGTCCGAAGTATGCAGAAACATCGAGAGCGCTCTTTTCGATCTATTTAATGCGAGAAACACGTTTTCTGGGGTTTTCACCACTCCACAGTTCGTTGGATATGCAGAACCGGAGATATATTGGTTTCGGTCGGGTTTCCAGCTGAGATATGCATTTTCTGCGATAATCTTGGTGGGTCTCTTGTCAGAAGTATGCAGAATCATCTAGATCGCTCTTTTCGAGCTACTTAATGTACGAAACACGTTTTCTGGTGTTTTCACCACTCCACAGTAGGTTTGACATGCACAACCGGAGATATCTTGGTTTCGGTCGGGTTTCAAGCTGAGATATGCATTTTCTACGATAATCCTGGTGAGACTTCTGTCAGAAGGATGCAGAACCTTCGAGAACGCTCTTTTCGAGCTATTTAATGCGAGAAACACGTTATCTGGTGTTTTCACCACTCCACAGTACGTTTGACATGCAGAACCGGAGATATCTTGGTTTCGGTCGGGTTTCAAGCTGAGATATGCATTTTCTACGATAATCCTGGTGAGACTTCTGTCAGAAGTATGCTGAAACATCGAGATCGCTCTTTTCGAGCTAGTTAATGCGAGAAAAACCTTATCCGGTGTTATCACCACTCCACAGTGCGTTTGATATGCAAAACCGGCGATATATTGGTTTTCGTGGGGTTTCAAGCTGAGATATGCATTTTCTGCGATAATCTTGGTGAGACTTCTGTTAGAAGTATGCAGAATCATCGAGATCGCACTTTTCGAGCTATTTAATGCGAGAAACACGTTATCTGGTGTTTTCACCACTCCACAGTTGGTTTGATATGCAGAACCGGCGATATTTTGGTTTTCGTCGGGTTTCAAGCTGAGATATGCATTTTCTACAATAATCTTGGTGAAACATCTGTCCGAAGTATGCAGAAACATCGAGAGAGCTCGTTTCGAGCTATTTAATGCGAGAATCTCGTTTTCTCGGGTTTTCACCACTCCACAGTTCGTTGGATATGCAGAACCGGAGATATCTTGGTTTCGGTCGGGTTTCAAGCTGAGATATGCATTTTCTACGATAATCCTGGTGAGACTTCTGTCAGAAGTATGCAGAATCTTCGAGAACGCTCTTTTCGAGCTACTTAATGAGCGAAATACGTTTTCTGGTGTTTTCACCACTCCACGGTACGTTTGATGTGCAGAACCGGAGATAACTCGGTTTTCGTCGGGTTTCAAGCTGAGCTATGCATTTTCTACGATAATCTTGGTGAGATCTGTCAGAAGTATGCAGGATCTTCGAGAACGCTCTTTTCGAGCTATTTAATGCGAGAAACACGTTATCTGGTGTTTTCACCACTCCACAGTGCGTATGATATGCAGAACCGGCGATATCTTGGTTTTCGTGGGGCTTCAAGCTGAGATATGCATTTTCTGCGATAATCTTGGTGAGACTTCTGTCCGAAGTATGCTGAAACATCGAGATCGCTCTTTTCGAGCTAGTTAATGCGAGAAAAACCTTATCCGGTGTTTTCACCACTCCACAGTGCGTTTGATATGCAAAACCGGCGATATCTTGGTTTTCGTGGGGTTTCAAGCTGAGATATGCATTTTCTGCGATAATCTTGGTGAGACTTCTGTTAGAAGTATGCAGAATCATCGAGATCGCTCTTTTCGAGCTACTTAATGCACGAAACACGTTTTCTGGTGTTTTCACCACTCCACAGTACGTTTGACATGCAGAACCGGAGATATCTTGGTTTCGGTCGGGTTTCAAGCTGAGATATGCATTTTCTACGATAATCTTGGTGAAACATCTGTCCGAAGTATGCAGAAACATCGAGAGCGCTCTTTTCGAGCTATTTAATGCGAGAAACACGTTTTCTGGGGTTTTCACCACTCCACAGTTCGTTGGATATGCAGAACCGGAGATATCTTGGTTTTCGTGGGGTTTCAAGATGAGATATGCATTTCCTGCGATAATCTTGGCGAGACTTCTGTCCGAAGTATGCTGAATCATCGAGATCGCTCTTCTCGAGCTAGTTAATGCGAGAAACACGTTCTCTGGTTGTTTTCACCACTCCACAGTGCGTTTGATATGCAGAACAGGCAATATCTTGAATTTCGTGGTGTTTCCAGCTGAGATATGCATTTTCTACGATAATCCTGGTGAGACTTCTGTCAGAAGTATGCAGGATCTTCGAGAACGCTCTTATCGAGCTATTTAATGCGAGAAACACGTTATCTGGTGTTTTCACCACTCCACAGTGCGTATGATATGCAGAACCGGCGATATCTTGGTTTTCGTGGGGCTTCAAGCTGAGATATGCATTTTCTGCGATAATCTTGGTGAGACTTCTGTCCGAAGTATGCTGAAACATCGAGATCGCTCTTTTCGAGCTAGTTAATGCGAGAAAAACCTTATCCGGTGTTTTCACCACTCCACAGTGCGTTTGATATGCAAAACCGGCGATATCTTGGTTTTCGTGGGGTTTCAAGCTGAGATATGCATTTTCTGCGATAATCTTGGTGAGACTTCTGTTAGAAGTATGCAGAATCATCGAGATCGCTCTTTTCGAGCTACTTAATGCACGAAACACGTTTTCTGGTGTTTTCACCACTCCACAGTACGTTTGACATGCAGAACCGGAGATACCTTGGTTTCGGTCGGGTTTCAAGCTGAGATATGCATTTTCTACGATCATCTTGGTGAAACATCTGTCCGAAGTATGCAGAAACATCGAGAGAGCTCGTTTCGAGCTATTTAATGCGTGAAACTCGTTTTCTCGGGTTTTCACCACTCCACAGTTCGTTGGATATGCAGAACCGGAGATATCTTGGATTCGGTCGGGTTTCAAGCTGAGATATGCATTTTCTACGATCATCTTGGTGAAACATCTGTCCGAAGTATGCAGAAACATCGAGAGCGCTCTTTTCGAGCTATTTAATGCGAGAAACACGTTTTCTGGGGTTTTCACCACTCCACAGTTCGTTGGATATGCAGAACCGGAGATATCTTGGTTTTCGTGGGGTTTCAAGATGAGATATGCATTTCCTGCGATAATCTTGGCGAGACTTCTGTCCGAAGTATGCTGAATCATCGAGATGGCTCTTCTCGAGCTAGTTAATGCGAGAAACACGTTCTCTGGTTGTTTTCACCACTCCACAGTGCGTTTGATATGCAGAACAGGCAATATCTTGATTTTCGTGGTGTTTCCAGCTGAGATATGCATTTTCTACGATAATCCTGGTGAGACTTCTGTCAGAAATATGCAGAATCTTCGAGAACGCTCTTTTCGAGCTACTTAATGCGCGAAACACGTTTTCTGGAGTTTTCACCACTCCACGGTACGTTTGATATGCAGAACCGGAGATAACTCGGTTTTCGTCGGGTTTCAAGCTGCGATATGCATTTTCTACGATAATCTTGGTGAGACTTCTGTCAGAAGTATGCGGGATCTTCGAGAATGCTCTTTTCGAGCTATTTAATGCGAGAAACACGTAATCTGGTGTTTTCACCACTCCACAGTGCGTATGATATGCAGAACCGGCGATATTATGGTTTTCGTGGGGTTTCAAGGTGAGAAATGCATTTTCTGCGATAATCTTGGTGAGACTTCTGTCAGAAGGATGCAGAATCTTCGAGAACGCTCTTTTCGAGCTACTTAATGCGCGAAATACGTTTTCTGGTGTTTTCACCACTCCACGGTACGTTTGATGTGCAGAACCGGAGATAACTCGGTTTTCGTCGGGTTTCAAGCTGAGATATGCATTTTCTGCGATAATATTGGTGATACTTCAGTCAGAAGTATGCAGAATCATCTAGATCGCTCATTTCGAGCTACTTAATGCACGAAACACGTTTTCTGGTGTTTTCACCACTCCACAGTACGTTTGACATGCAGAACCGGAGATATCTTGGTTTCGGTCGGGTTTCAAGCTGAGATATGCATTTTATACGATAATCCTGGTGAGACTTCTGTCAGAAGTATGCAGAATCTTCGAGAACGCTCTTTTCGAGATACTTAATGCGCGAAATACGTTCTCTGGTGTTTTCACAACTCCACGGTACGTTTGATGTGCAGAACCGGAGATAACTCGGTTTTCGTGGTGTTTCCAGCTGAGATATGCATTTTCTACGATAATCCTGGTGAGACTTCTGTCAGAAGTATGCAGAATCTTCGAGAACGCTCTTTTCGAGCTACTTAATGCGCGAAAGTCGTTTTCTGGTGTTTTCACCACTCCACGGTACGTTTGATGTGCAGAACCGGAGATTACTCGGTTTTCGTGGTGTTTCCAGCTGAGATATGCATTTTCTGCGATAATCTTGGTGGGTCTTTTGTCAGAAATATGCAGAATCATCTAGATCGCTCTTTTCGAGCTACTTAATGTACGAAACACGTTTTCTGGTGTTTTCACCACTCCACAGTAGGTTTGACATGCACAACCGGAGATATCTTGGTTTCGGTCGGGTTTCAAGCTGAGATATGCATTTTCTACGATAATCCTGGTGAGACTTCTGTCAGAAGGATGCAGAACCATCGAGAACGCTCTTTTCGAGCTATTTAATGCGAGAAACACGTTATCTGGTGTTTTCACCACTCCACAGTGCGTATGATATGCAGAACCGGCGATATCTTCGTTTTCGTGGGGTTTCAAGCTGAGATATGCATTTTCTGCGATAATCTTGGTGAGACTTCTGTCCGAAGTATGCTGAAACATCGAGATCGCTCTTTTCGAGCTAGTTAATGCGAGAAAAACCTTATCCGGTGTTTTCACCACTCCACAGTGCGTTTGATATGCAAAACCGGCGATATATTGGTTTTTGTGGGGTTTCAAGCGGACATATGCATTTTCTGCGATAATCTTGGTGAGACTTCTGTTAGAAGTATGCAGAATCATCGAGATCGCACTTTTCGAGCTATTTAATGCGAGAAACACGTTATCTGGTGTTTTCACCACTCCACAGTTGGTTTGATATGCAGAACCGGCGATATTTTGGTTTTCGTCGGGTTTCAAGCTGAGATATGCATTTTCTACAATAATCTTGGTGAATCATCTGTCCGAAGTATGCAGAAACATCGAGAGCGCTCGTTTCGAGCTATTTAATGCGAGAAACTCGTTTTCTCGGGTTTTCACCACTCCACAGTTCGTTGGATATGCAGAACCGGAGATATCTTGGTTTCGGTCGGGTTTCAAGCTGAGATATGCATTTTCTACGATAATCCTGGTGAGACTTCTGGCAGAAGTATGCAGAATCTTCGAGAACGCTCTTTTCGCGCTACTTAATGCGCGAAATACGTTTTCTGGTGTTTTCACCACTCCACGGTACGTTTGATGTACAGAACCGGAGATAACTCGGTTTTCGTCGGGTTTCAAGCTGAGCTATGCATTTTCTACGATAATCTTGGTGAGACTTCTGTCAGAAGTATGCAGGATCATCGAGAACGCTCTTTTCGAGCTATTTAATGCGAGAAACACGTTATCTGGTGTTTTCACCACTCCACAGTGCGTATGATATGCAGAACCGGCGATATCTTCGTTTTCGTGGGGTTTCAAGCTGAGATATGCATTTTCTGCGATAATCTTGGTGAGACTTCTGTCCGAAGTATGCTGAAACGTCGAGATCGCTCTTTTCGAGCTACTTAATGCGCGAAACTCGTTTTCTGGTGTTTTCACCACTCCACGGTACGTTTGATGTGCAGAACCGGAGATAACTCGGTTTTCGTCGGGTTTCAAGATGAGATATGCATTTTCTACGATAATCTTGGTGAGACTTCTGTCAGAAGTATGCAGGATCTTCGAGAACGCTCTTTTCGAGCTATTTAATGCGACAAACACGTAATCTGGTGTTTTCACCACTCCACAGTGCGTATGATATGCAGAACCGGCGATATTTTGGTTTCGGTCGGGTTTCAAGCTGAGATATGCATTTTCTACGATAATCCTGGTGAGACTTCTGTCAGAAGGATATAGAATCTTCGAGAACGCTCTTTTCGAGCTACTTAATGCGCGAAATACGCTTTCTGGAGTTTTCACCACTCCACGGTACGTTTGATGTGCAGAACCGGAGATAACTCGGTTTTCGTCGGGTTTCAAGCTGAGATATGCATTTTCTACGATAATCTTGGTGAGACTTCTGTTAGAAGTATGCAGAATCATCGAGATCGCTCTTTTCGAGCTACTTAATGCACGAAACACGTTTTCTCCGGTTTTCACCACTCCACAGTTCGTTGGATATGCAGAACCGGAGATATCTTGGATTCGGTCGGGTTTCAAGCTGAGATATGCATTTTCTACGATCATCTTGGTGAAACATCTGTCCGAAGTATGCAGAAACATCGAGAGCGCTCTTTTCGAGCTATTTAATGCGAGAAACACGTTTTCTGGGGTTTTCACCGCTCCACAGTTCGTTGGATATGCAGAACCGGAGATATCTTGGTTTTCGTGGGGTTTCAAGATGAGATATGCATTTCCTGCGATAATCTTGGCGAGACTTCTGTCCGAAGTATGCTGAATCATCGAGATGGCTCTTCTCGAGCTAGTTAATGCGAGAAACACGTTCTCTGGTTGTTTTCACCACTCCACAGTGCGTTTGATATGCAGAACAGGCAATATCTTGATTTTCGTGGTGTTTCCAGCTGAGATATGCATTTTCTACGATAATCCTGGTGAGACTTCTGTCAGAAGTATGCAGAATCTTCGAGAATGCTCTTTTCGAGCTACTTAATGCGCGAAATACGTTTTCTGGTGTTTTCACCACTCCACGGTACGTTTGATGTGCAGAACCGGAGATAACTCGGTTTTCGTCGGGTTTCAAGCTGAGATATGCATTTTCTACGATAATCTTGGTGAGACTTCTGTCAGAAGTATGCGGGATCTTCGAGAATGCTCTTTTCGAGCTATTTAATGCGAGAAACACGTAATCTGGTGTTTTCACCACTCCACGGTACGTTTGATGTGCAGAACCGGAGATAACTCGGTTTTCGTCGGGTTTCAAGCTGAGATATGCATTTTCTACGATAATCCTGGTGAGACTTCTGTCAGAAGTATGCAGAATCTTCGAGAACGCTCGTTTCGAGCTATTTAATGCGAGAAACACGTTATCTGGTGTTTTCACCACTCCACAGTGCGTATGATATGCAGAACCGGCGATATCTTCGTTTTCGTGGGGTTTCAAGCTGAGATATGCATTTTCTGCGATAATCTTGGTGAGACTTCTGTCAGAAGGATGCAGAATCTTCGAGAACGCTCTTTTCGAGCTACTTAATGCGCGAAATACGTTTTCTGGTGTTTTCACCACTCCACGGTACGTTTGATGTGCAGAACCGGAGATAACTCGGTTTTCGTCGGGTTTCAAGCTGAGATATGCATTTTCTGCGATAATATTGGTGATACTTCAGTCAGAAGTATGCAGAATCATCTAGATCGCTCATTTCGAGCTACTTAATGCACGAAACACGTTTTCTGGTGTTTTCACCACTCCACAGTACGTTTGACATGCAGAACCGGAGATATCTTGGTTTCGGTCGGGTTTCAAGCTGAGATATGCATTTTCTACGATAATCCTGGTGAGACTTCTGTCAGAAGTATGCAGAATCTTCGAGAACGCTCTTTTCGAGATACTTAATGCGCGAAATACGTTCTCTGGTGTTTTCACCACTCCACGGTACGTTTGATGTGCAGAACCGGAGATAACTCGGTTTTCGTGGTGTTTCCAGCTGAGATATGCATTTTCTACGATAATCCTGGTGAGACTTCTGTCAGAAGTATGCAGAATCTTCGAGAACGCTCTTTTCGAGCTACTTAAAGCGCGAAACTCGTTTTCTGGTGTTTTCACCACTCCACGGTACGTTTGATGTGCAGAACCGGAGATATCTTGGATTCGGTCGGGTTTCAAGCTGAGATATGCATTTTCTACGATAATCTTGGTGAAACATCTGTCCGAAATATGCAGAAACATCGAGAGCGCTCATTTCGACCTATTTAATGGGAGAAACTCGTTTTCTGGTGTTTTCACCACTCCACGGTACGTTTGATGTGCAGAACCGGAGATTACTCGGTTTTCGTGGTGTTTCCAGCTGAGATATGCATTTTATGCGATAATCTTGGTGGGTCTTTTGTCAGAAGTATGCAGAATCATCTAGATCGCTCTTTTCGAGCTACTTAATGTACGAAACACGTTTTCTGGTGTTTTCACCACTCCACAGTAGGTTTGACATGCACAACCGGAGATATCTTGGTTTCGGTCGGGTTTCAAGCTGAGATATGCATTTTCTACGATAATCCTGGTGAGACTTCTGTCAGAAGGATGCAGAACCTTCGAGAACGCTCGTTTCGAGCTATTTAATGCGAGAAACACGTTATCTGGTGTTTTCACCACTCCACAGTGCGTATGATATGCAGAACCGGCGATATCTTCGTTTTCGTGGGGTTTCAAGCTGAGATATGCATTTTCTGCGATAATCTTGGTGAGACTTCTGTCCGAAGTATGCTGAAACATCGAGATCGCTCTTTTCGAGCTAGTTAATGCGAGAAAAACCTTATCCGGTGTTTTCACCACTCCACAGTTGGTTTGATATGCAGAACCGGCGATATTTTGGTTTTCGTCGGGTTTCAAGCTGAGATATGCATTTTCTACAATAATCTTGGTGAAACATCTGTCCGAAGTATGCAGAAACATCGAGAGCGCTCGTTTCGAGCTATTTAATGCGAGAAACTCGTTTTCTCGGGTTTTCACCACTCCACAGTTCGTTGGATATGCAGAACCGGAGATATCTTGGTTTGGGTCGGGTTTCAAGCTGAGATATACATTTTCTACGATAATCCTGGTGAGACTTCTGGCAGAAGTATGCAGAATCTTCGAGAACGCTCTTTTCGCGCTACTTAATGCGCGAAATACGTTTTCTGGTGTTTTCACCACTCCACGGTACGTTTGATGTGCAGAACCGGAGATAACTCGGTTTTCGTCGGGTTTCAAGCTGAGCTATGCATTTTCTACGATAATCTTGGTGAGACTTCTGTCAGAAGTATGCAGGATCTTCGAGAACGCTCTTTTCGAGCTATTTAATGCGAGAAACACGTTATCTGGTGTTTTCACCACTCCACAGTGCGTATGATATGCAGAACCGGCGATATCTTCGTTTTCGTGGGGTTTCAAGCTGAGATATGCATTTTCTGCGATAATCTTGGTGAGACTTCTGTCCGAAGTATGCTGAAACGTCGAGATCGCTCTTTTCGAGCTACTTAATGCGCGAAACTCGTTTTCTGGTGTTTTCACCACTCCACGGTACGTTTGATGTGCAGAACCGGAGATAACTCGGTTTTCGTCGGATTTCAAGATGAGATATGCATTTTCTACGATAATCTTGGTGAGACTTCTGTCAGAAGTATGCAGGATCTTCGAGAACGCTCTTTTCGAGCTATTTAATGCGACAAACACGTAATCTGGTGTTTTCACCACTCCACAGTGCGTATGATATGCAGAACCGGCGATATTTTGGTTTCGGTCGGGTTTCAAGCTGAGATATGCATTTTCTACGATAATCCTGGTGAGACTTCTGTCAGAAGGATATAGAATCTTCGAGAACGCTCTTTTCGAGCTACTTAATGCGCGAAATACGCTTTCTGGAGTTTTCACCACTCCACGGTACGTTTGATGTGCAGAACCGGAGATAACTCGGTTTTCGTCGGGTTTCAAGCTGAGATATGCATTTTCTACGATAATCTTGGTGAGACTTCTGTCAGAAGTATGCAGAATCATCTAGATCGCTCTTTTCGAGCTACATAATGCACGAAACACGTTTTCTGGTGTTTTCACCACTCCACAGTAGGTTTGACATGCACAACCGGAGATATCTTGGTTTCGGTCGGGTTTCAAGCTGAGATATGCATTTTCTACGATAATCCTGGTGAGACTTCTGTCAGAAGGATGCAGAACCTTCGAGAACGCTCGTTTCGAGCTATTTAATGCGAGAAACACGTTATCTGGTGTTTTCACCACTCCACAGTGCGTATGATATGCAGAACCGGCGATATCTTCGTTTTCGTGGGGTTTCAAGCTGAGATATGCATTTTCTGCGATAATCTTGGTGAGACTTCTGTCCGAAGTATGCTGAAACATCGAGATCGCTCTTTTCGAGCTAGTTAATGCGAGAAAAACCTTATCCGGTGTTTTCACCACTCCACAGTGCGTTTGATATGCAAAACCGGCGATATATTGGTTTTTGTGGGGTTTCAAGCTGACATATGCATTTTCTGCGATAATCTTGGTGAGACTTCTGTTAGAAGTATGCAGAATCATCGAGATCGCACTTTTCGAGCTATTTAATGCGAGAAACACGTTATCTGGTGTTTTCACCACTCCACAGTTGGTTTGATATGCAGAACCGGCGATATTTTGGTTTTCGTCGGGTTTCAAGCTGAGATATGCATTTTCTACAATAATCTTGGTGAAACATCTGTCCGAAGTATGCAGAAACATCGAGAGCGCTCGTTTCGAGCTATTTAATGCGAGAAACTCGTTTTCTCGGGTTTTCACCACTCCACAGTTCGTTGGATATGCAGAACCGGAGATATCTTGGTTTCGGTCGGGTTTCAAGCTGAGATATGCATTTTCTACGATAATCCTGGTGAGACTTCTGGCAGAAGTATGCAGAATCTTCGAGAACGCTCTTTTCGCGCTACTTAATGCGCGAAATACGTTTTCTGGTGTTTTCACCACTCCACGGTACGTTTGATGTGCAGAACCGGAGATAACTCGGTTTTCGTCGGGTTTCAAGCTGAGCTATGCATTTTCTACGATAATCTTGGTGAGACTTCTGTCAGAAGTATGCAGGATCTTCGAGAACGCTCTTTTCGAGCTATTTAATGCGAGAAACACGTTATCTGGTGTTTTCTCCACTCCACAGTGCGTATGATATGCAGAACCGGCGATATCTTCGTTTTCGTGGGGTTTCAAGCTGAGATATGCATTTTCTGCGATAATCTTGGTGAGACTTCTGTCCGAAGTATGCTGAAACGTCGAGATCGCTGTTTTCGAGCTACTTAATGCGCGAAACTCGTTTTCTGGTGTTTTCACCACTCCACGGTACGTTTGATGTGCAGAACCGGAGATAACTCGGTTTTCGTCGGGTTTCAAGATGAGATATGCATTTTCTACGATAATCTTGGTGAGACTTCTGTCAGAAGTATGCAGGATCTTCGAGAACGCTCTTTTCGAGCTATTTAATGCGACAAACACGTAATCTGGTGTTTTCACCACTCCACAGTGCGTATGATATGCAGAACCGGCGATATTTTGGTTTCGGTCGGGTTTCAAGCTGAGATATGCATTTTTTACGATAATCCTGGTGAGACTTCTGTCAGAAGGATATAGAATCTTCGAGAACGCTCTTTTCGAGCTACTTAATGCGCGAAATACGCTTTCTGGAGTTTTCACCACTCCACGGTACGTTTGATGTGCAGAACCGGAGATAACTCGGTTTTCGTCGGGTTTCAAGCTGAGATATGCATTTTCTACGATAATCTTGGTGAGACTTCTGTCAGAAGTATGCAGAATCATCTAGATCGCTCTTTTCGAGCTACATAATGCACGAAACACGTTTTCTGGTGTTTTCACCACTCCACAGTACGTTTGACATGCAGAACCGGAGATATCTTGGTTTCGGTCGGGTTTCAAACTGAGATATGCATTTTCTACGATAATCCTGGTGAGACTTCTGTCAGAAGTATGCAGAATCTTCGAGAACGCTCTTTTCGAGCTATTTAATGCGAGAAACACGTTATCTGGTGTTTTCACCACTCCACAGTGCGTCTGATATGCAGAACCGGCGATATCTTCGTTTTCGTGGGGTTTCAAGCTGAGATATGCATTTTCTGCGATAATCTTGGTGAGACTTCTGTCCGAAGTATGCTGAAACATCGAGATCGCTCTTTTCGAGCTAGTTAATGCGAGAAAAACCTTATCCGGTGTTATCACCACTCCACGGTACGTTTGATGTGCAGAACCGGAGATAACTCGGTTTTCGTCGGGTTTCAAGATGAGATATGCATTTTCTACGATAATCTTGGTGAGACTTCTGTCAGAAGTATGCAGAATCTTCGAGAACGCTCTTTTCGAGCTATTTAATGCGAGAAACACGTTATCTGGTGTTTTCACCACTCCACAGTTGGTTTGATATGCAGAACCGGCGATATTTTGGTTTTCGTCGGGTTTCAAGCTGAGATATGCATTTTCTACAATAATCTTGGTGAAACATCTGTCCGAAGTATGCAGAAACATCGAGAGAGCTCGTTTCGAGCTATTTAATGCGAGAAACTCGTTTTCTCGGGTTTTCACCACTCCACAGTTCGTTGGATATGCAGAACCGGAGATATCTTGGTTTCGGTCGGGTTTCAAGCTGAGATATGCATTTTCTACGATAATCCTGGTGTGACTTCTGTCAGAAGTATGCAGAATCTTCGAGAACGCTCTTTTCGAGCTACTTAATGCGCGAAATACGTTTTCTGGTGTTTTCACCACTCCACGGTACGTTTGATGTGCAGAACCGGAGATAACTCGGTTTTCGTCGGGTTTCAAGCTGAGCTATGCATTTTCTACGATAATCTTGGTGAGACTTCTGTCAGAAGTATGCAGGATCTTCGAGAACGCTCTTTTCGAGCTATTTAATGCGAGAAACACGTTATCTGGTGTTTTCACCACTCCACAGTGCGTATGATATGCAGAACCGGCGATATCTTGGTTTTCGTGGGGCTTCAAGCTGAGATATGCATTTTCTGCGATAATCTTGGTGAGACTTCTGTCCGAAGTATGCTGAAACATCGAGATCGCTCTTTTCGAACTAGTTAATGCGAGAAAAACCTTATCCGGTGTTTTCACCACTCCACAGTGCGTTTGATATGCAAAACCGGCGATGTCTTGGTTTTCGTGGGGTTTCAAGCTGAGATATGCATTTTCTGCGATAATCTTGGTGAGACTTCTGTTAGAAGTATGCAGAATCATCGAGATCGCTCTTTTCGAGCTACTTAATGCACGAAACACGTTTTCTGGTGTTTTCACCACTCCACAGTACGTTTGACATGCAGAACCGGAGATATCTTGGTTTCGGTCGGGTTTCAAGCTGAGATATGCATTTTCTACGATAATCTTGGTGAAACATCTGTCCGAAGTATGCAGAAACATCGAGAGCGCTCTTTTCGAGCTATTTAATGCGAGAAACACGTTTTCTGGGGTTTTCACCACTCCACAGTTCGTTGGATATGCAGATCCGGAGATATCTTGGTTTTCGTGGGGTTTCAAGATGAGATATGCATTTCCTGCGATAATCTAGGCGAGACTTCTGTCCGAAGTATGCTGAATCATCGAGATCGCTCTTCTCGAGCTAGTTAATGCGAGAAACACGTTCTCTGGTTGTTTTCACCACTCCACAGTGCGTTTGATATGCAGAACAGGCAATATCTTGATTTTCGTGGTGTTTCCAGCTGTGATATGCATTTTCTACGATAATCCTGGTGAGACTTCTGTCAGAAGTATGCAGAATCTTCGAGAACGCTCTTTTCGAGCTACTTAATGCGCGAAACACGTTTTCTGGAGTTTTCACCACTCCACGGTACGTTTGATATGCAGAACCGGAGATAACTCGGTTTTCGTCGGGTTTCAAGCTGAGCTATGCATTTTCTACGATAATCTTGGTGAGACTTCTGTCAGAAGTATGCAGGATCTTCGAGAACGCTCTTTTCGAGCTATTTAATGCGAGAAACACGTTATCTGGTGTTTTCACCACTCCACAGTGCGTATGATATGCAGAACCGGCGATATCTTGGTTTACGTGGGGCTTCAAGCTGAGATATGCATTTTCTGCGATAATCTTGGTGAGACTTCTGTCCGAAGTATGCTGAAACATCGAGATCGCTCTTTTCGAGCTAGTTAATGCGAGAAAAACCTTATCCGGTGTTTTCACCACTCCACAGTGCGTTTGATATGCAAAACCGGCGATATCTTGGTTTTCGTGGGGTTTCAAGCTGAGATATGCATTTTCTGCGATAATCTTGGTGAGACTTCTGTTAGAAGTATGCAGAATCATCGAGATCGCTCTTTTCGAGCTACTTAATGCACGAAACACGTTTTCTGGTGTTTTCACCACTCCACAGTACGTTTGACATGCAGAACCGGAGATATCTTGGTTTCGGTCGGGTTTCAAGCTGAGATATGCATTTTCTACGACCATCTTGGTGAAACATCTGTCCGAAGTATGCAGAAACATCGAGAGCGCTCTTTTCGAGCTATTTAATGCGAGAAACACGTTTTCTGGGGTTTTCACCACTCCACAGTTCGTTGGATATGCAGAACCGGCGATATTATGGTTTTCGTGGGGTTTCAAGGTGAGAAATGCATTTTCTGCGATAATCTTGGTGAGACTTCTGTCAGAAGGATGCAGAATCTTCGAGAACGCTCTTTTCGAGCTACTTAATGCGCGAAATACGTTTTCTGGTGTTTTCACCACTCCACGGTACGTTTGATGTGCAGAACCGGAGATAACTCGGTTTTCGTCGGGTTTCAAGCTGAGATATGCATTTTCTGCGATAATATTGGTGAGACTTCTGTCAGAAGTATGCAGAATCTTCGAGAACGCTCTTTTCGAGCTACTTAATGCGCGAAACTCGTTTTCTGGTGTTTTCACCACTCCACGGTACGTTTGATGTGCAGAACCGGAGATATCTTGGATTCGGTCGGGTTTCAAGCTGAGATATGCATTTTCTACGATAATCTTGGTGAAACATCTGTCCGAAATATGCAGAACCATCGAGAGCGCTCATTTCGACCTATTTAATGCGGTAAACTCGTTTTCTGGTGTTTTCACCACTCCACGGTACGTTTGATGTGCAGAACCGGAGATTACTCGGTTTTCGTGGTGTTTCCAGCTGAGATATGCATTTTCTGCGATAATCTTGGTGGGTCTTTTGTCAGAAGTATGCAGAATCATCTAGATCGCTCTTTTCGAGCTACTTAATGTACGAAACACGTTTTCTGGTGTTTTCACCACTCCACAGTAGGTTTGACATGCACAACCGGAGATATCTTGGTTTCGGTCGGGTTTCAAGCTGAGATATGCATTTTCTACGATAATCCTGGTGAGACTTCTGTCAGAAGGATGCAGATCCTTCGAGAACGCTCTTTTCGAGCTATTTAATGCGAGAAACACGTTATCTGGTGTTTTCACCACTCCACAGTGCGTATGATATGCAGAACCGGCGATATCTTAGTTTTCGTGGGGTTTCAAGCTGAGATATGCATTTTCTGCGATAATCTTGGTGAGACTTCTGTCCGAAGTATGCTGAAACATCGAGATCGCTCTTTTCGAGCTAGTTAATGCGAGAAAAACCTTATCCGGTGTTTTCACCACTCCACAGTGCGTTTGATATGCAAAACCGGCGATATATTGGTTTTTGTGGGGTTTCAAGCTGACATATGCATTTTCTGCGATAATCTTGGTGAGACTTCTGTTAGAAGTATGCAGAATCATCGAGATCGCACTTTTCGAGCTATTTAATGCGAGAAACACGTTATCTGGTGTTTTCACCACTCCACAGTTGGTTTGATATGCAGAACCGGCGATATTTTGGTTTTCGTCGGGTTTCAAGCTGAGCTATGCATTTTCTACGATAATATTGGTTAGACTTCTGTCAGAAGTATGCAGGATCTTCGAGAACGCTCTTTTCGAGCTATTTAATGCGAGAAACACGTAATCTGGTGTTTTCACCACTCCACAGTGCGTATGATATGCAGAACCGGCGATATCTTGGTTTTCGTGGGGCTTCAAGCTGAGATATGCATTTTCTGCGATAATCTTGGTGAGACTTCTGTCCGAAGTATGCTGAAACATCGAGATCGCTCTTTTCGAGCTAGTTAATGCGAGAAAAACCTTATCCGGTGTTTTCACCACTCCACAGTGCGTTTGATATGCAAAACCGGCGATATCTTGGTTTTCGTGGGGTTTCAAGCTGAGCTATGCATTTTCTACGATAATCTTGGTGAGACTTCTGTCAGAAGTATGCAGAATCATCGAGATCGCTCTTTTCGAGCTACTTAATGCACGAAACACGTTTTCTGGTGTTTTTACCACTCCACAGTACGTTTGACATGCAGAACTGGAGATATCTTGGTTTCGGTCGGGTTTCAAGCTGAGATATGCATTTTCTACGATAATCTTGGTGAAACATCTGTCCGAAGTATGCAGAAACATCGAGAGCGCTCTTTTCGAGCTATTTAATGCGAGAAACACGTTTTCTGGGGTTTTCACCACTCCACAGTTCGTTGGATATGCAGAACCGAAGATATCTGGGTTTTCGTGGGGTTTCAAGATGAGATATGCATTTCCTGCGATAATCTTGGCGAGACTTCTGTCCGAAGTATGCTGAATCATCGACATCGCTCTTCTCGAGCTAGTTAATGCGAGAAACACGTTCTCTGGTTGTTTTCACCACTCCACAGTGTGTTTGATATGCAGAACAGGCAATATCTTGATTTTCGTGGTGTTTCCAGCTGAGATATGCATTTTCTACGATAATCCTGGTGAGACTTCTGTCAGAAGTATGCAGAATCTTCGAGAACGCTCTTTTCGAGCTACTTAATGCGCGAAACACGTTTTCTGGAGTTTTCACCACTCCACGGTACGTTTGATATGCAGAACCGGAGATAACTTGGTTTTCGTCGGGTTTCAAGCTGAGATATGCATTTTCTACGATAATCTTGGTGAAACATCTGTCCGAAGTATGCAGAAACATCGAGAGCGCTCTTTTCGAGCTATTTAATGCGAGAAACACGTTTTCTGGGGTTTTCACCACTCCACAGTTCGTTGGATATGCAGAACCGGAGATATCTTGGTTTTCGTGGGGTTTCAAGATGAGATATGCATTTCCTGCGATAATCTTGGCGAGACTTCTGTCCGAAGTATGCTGAATCATCGAGATCGCTCTTCTCGAGCTAGTTAATGCGAGAAACACGTTCTCTGGTTGTTTTCACCACTCCACAGTGCGTTTGATATGCAGAACAGGCAATATCTTGATTTTCGTGGTGTTTCCAGCTGAGATATGCATTTTCTACGATAATCCTGGTGAGACTTCTGTCAGAAGTATGCAGAATCTTCGAGAACGCTCTTTTCGAGCTACTTAATGCGCGAAACACGTTTTCTGGAGTTTTCACCACTCCACGGTACGTTTGATATGCAGAACCGGAGATAACTCGGTTTTCGTCGGGTTTCAAGCTGAGATATGCATTTTCTACGATAATCTTGGTGAGACTTCTGTCAGAAGTATGCAGGATCTTCGAGAATACTCTTTTCGAGCTATTTAATGCGAGAAACACGTAATCTGGTGTTTTCACCACTGCACAGTGCGTATGATATGCAGAACCGGCGATATCTTCGTTTTCGTGGGGTTTCAAGCTGAGATATGCATTTTCTGCGATAATCTTGGTGAGACTTCTGTCCGAAGTATGCTGAAACGTCGAGATCGCTCTTTTCGAGCTACTTAATGCGCGAAACTCGTTTTCTGGTGTTTTCACCACTCCACGGTACGTTTGATGTGCAGAACCGGAGATAACTCGGTTTTCGTCGGGTTTCAAGATGAGATATGCATTTTCTACGATAATCTTGGTGAGACTTCTGTCAGAAGTATGCAGGATCTTCGAGAACGCTCTTTTCGAGCTATTTAATGCGACAAACACGTAATCTGGTGTTTTCACCACTCCACAGTGCGTATGATATGCAGAACCGGCGATATTTTGGTTTCGGTCGGGTTTCAAGCTGAGATATGCATTTTCTACGATAATCCTGGTGAGACTTCTGTCAGAAGGATATAGAATCTTCGAGAACGCTCTTTTCGAGCTACTTAATGCGCGAAATACGCTTTCTGGAGTTTTCACCACTCCACGGTACGTTTGATGTGCAGAACCGGAGATAACTCGGTTTTCGTCGGGTTTCAAGCTGAGATATGCATTTTCTACGATAATCTTGGTGAGACTTCTGTCAGAAGTATGCAGAATCATCTAGATCGCTCTTTTCGAGCTACATAATGCACGAAACACGTTTTCTGGTGTTTTCACCACTCCACAGTAGGTTTGACATGCACAACCGGAGATATCTTGGTTTCGGTCGGGTTTCAAGCTGAGATATGCATTTTCTACGATAATCCTGGTGAGACTTCTGTCAGAAGGATGCAGAACCTTCGAGAACGCTCGTTTCGAGCTATTTAATGCGAGAAACACGTTATCTGGTGTTTTCACCACTCCACAGTGCGTATGATATGCAGAACCGGCGATATCTTCGTTTTCGTGGGGTTTCAAGCTGAGATATGCATTTTCTGCGATAATCTTGGTGAGACTTCTGTCCGAAGTATGCTGAAACATCGAGATCGCTCTTTTCGAGCTAGTTAATGCGAGAAAAACCTTATCCGGTGTTTTCACCACTCCACAGTGCGTTTGATATGCAAAACCGGCGATATATTGGTTTTTGTGAGGTTTCAAGCTGACATATGCATTTTCTGCGATAATCTTGGTGAGACTTCTGTTAGAAGTATGCAGAATCATCGAGATCGCACTTTTCGAGCTATTTAATGCGAGAAACACGTTATCTGGTGTTTTCACCACTCCACAGTTGGTTTGATATGCAGAACCGGCGATATTTTGGTTTTCGTCGGGTTTCAAGCTGAGATATGCATTTTCTACAATAATCTTGGTGAAACATCTGTCCGAAGTATGCAGAAACATCGAGAGCGCTCGTTTCGAGCTATTTAATGCGAGAAACTCGTTTTCTCGGGTTTTCACCACTCCACAGTTCGTTGGATATGCAGAACCGGAGATATCTTGGTTTCGGTCGGGTTTCAAGCTGAGATATGCATTTTCTACGATAATCCTGGTGAGACTTCTGGCAGAAGTATGCAGAATCTTCGAGAACGCTCTTTTCGCGCTACTTAATGCGCGAAATACGTTTTCTGGTGTTTTCACCACTCCACGGTACGTTTGATGTGCAGAACCGGAGATAACTCGGTTTTCGTCGGGTTTCAAGCTGAGCTATGCATTTTCTACGATAATCTTGGTGAGACTTCTGTCAGAAGTATGCAGGATCTTCGAGAACGCTCTTTTCGAGCTATTTAATGCGAGAAACACGTTATCTGGTGTTTTCACCACTCCACAGTGCGTATGATATGCAGAACCGGCGATATCTTCGTTTTCGTGGGGTTTCAAGCTGAGATATGCATTTTCTGCGATAATCTTGGTGAGACTTCTGTCCGAAGTATGCTGAAACGTCGAGATCGCTCTTTTCGATCTACTTAATGCGCGAAACTCGTTTTCTGGTGTTTTCACCACTCCACGGTACGTTTGATGTGCAGAACCGGAGATAACTCGGTTTTCGTCGGGTTTCAAGATGAGATATGCATTTTCTACGATAATCTTGGTGAGACTTCTGTCAGAAGTATGCAGGATCTTCGAGAACGCTCTTTTCGAGCTATTTAATGCGACAAACACGTAATCTGGTGTTTTCACCACTCCACAGTGCGTATGATATGCAGAACCGGCGATATTTTGGTTTCGGTCGGGTTTCAAGCTGAGATATGCATTTTTTACGATAATCCTGGTGAGACTTCTGTCAGAAGGATATAGAATCTTCGAGAACGCTCTTTTCGAGCTACTTAATGCGCGAAATACGCTTTCTGGAGTTTTCACCACTCCACGGTACGTTTGATGTGCAGAACCGGAGATAACTCGGTTTTCGTCGGGTTTCAAGCTGAGATATGCATTTTCTACGATAATCTTGGTGAGACTTCTGTCAGAAGTATGCAGAATCATCTAGATCGCTCTTTTCGAGCTACATAATGCACGAAACACGTTTTCTGGTGTTTTCACCACTCCACAGTACGTTTGACATGCAGAACCGGAGATATCTTGGTTTCGGTCGGGTTTCAAACTGAGATATGCATTTTCTACGATAATCCTGGTGAGACTTCTGTCAGAAGTATGCAGAATCTTCGAGAACGCTCTTTTCGAGCTATTTAATGCGAGAAACACGTTATCTGGTGTTTTCACCACTCCACAGTGCGTCTGATATGCAGAACCGGCGATATCTTCGTTTTCGTGGGGTTTCAAGCTGAGATATGCATTTTCTGCGATAATCTTGGTGAGACTTCTGTCCGAAGTATGCTGAAACATCGAGATCGCTCTTTTCGAGCTAGTTAATGCGAGAAAAACCTTATCCGGTGTTATCACCACTCCACGGTACGTTTGATGTGCAGAACCGGAGATAACTCGGTTTTCGTCGGGTTTCAAGATGAGATATGCATTTTCTACGATAATCTTGGTGAGACTTCTGTCAGAAGTATGCAGAATCTTCGAGAACGCTCTTTTCGAGCTATGTAATGCGAGAAACACGTTATCTGGTGTTTTCACCACTCCACAGTTGGTTTGATATGCAGAACCGGCGATATTTTGGTTTTCGTCGGGTTTCAAGCTGAGATATGCATTTTCTACAATAATCTTGGTGAAACATCTGTCCGAAGTATGCAGAAACATCGAGAGAGCTCGTTTCGAGCTATTTAATGCGAGAAACTCGTTTTCTCGGGTTTTCACCACTCCACAGTTCGTTGGATATGCAGAACCGGAGATATCTTGGTTTCGGTCGGGTTTCAAGCTGAGATATGCATTTTCTACGATAATCCTGGTGTGACTTCTGTCAGAAGTATGCAGAATCTTCGAGAACGCTCTTTTCGAGCTACTTAATGCGCGAAATACGTTTTCTGGTGTTTTCACCACTCCACGGTACGTTTGATGTGCAGAACCGGAGATAACTCGGTTTTCGTCGGGTTTCAAGCTGAGCTATGCATTTTCTACGATAATCTTGGTGAGACTTCTGTCAGAAGTATGCAGGATCTTGGAGAACGCTCTTTTCGAGCTATTTAATGCGAGAAACACGTTATCTGGTGTTTTCACCACTCCACAGTGCGTATGATATGCAGAACCGGCGATATCTTGGTTTTCGTGGGGCTTCAAGCTGAGATATGCATTTTCTGCGATAATCTTGGTGAGACTTCTGTCCGAAGTATGCTGAAACATCGAGATCGCTCTTTTCGAACTAGTTAATGCGAGAAAAACCTTATCCGGTGTTTTCACCACTCCACAGTGCGTTTGATATGCAAAACCGGCGATGTCTTGGTTTTCGTGGGGTTTCAAGCTGAGATATGCATTTTCTGCGATAATCTTGGTGAGACTTCTGTTAGAAGTATGCAGAATCATCGAGATCGCTCTTTTCGAGCTACTTAATGCACGAAACACGTTTTCTGGTGTTTTCACCACTCCACAGTACGTTTGACATGCAGAACCGGAGATATCTTGGTTTCGGTCGGGTTTCAAGCTGAGATATGCATTTTCTACGATAATCTTGGTGAAACATCTGTCCGAAGTATGCAGAAACATCGAGAGCGCTCTTTTCGAGCTATTTAATGCGAGAAACACGTTTTCTGGGGTTTTCACCACTCCACAGTTCGTTGGATATGCAGATCCGGAGATATCTTGGTTTTCGTGGGGTTTCAAGATGAGATATGCATTTCCTGCGATAATCTAGGCGAGACTTCTGTCCGAAGTATGCTGAATCATCGAGATCGCTCTTCTCGAGCTAGTTAATGCGAGAAACACGTTCTCTGGTTGTTTTCACCACTCCACAGTGCGTTTGATATGCAGAACAGGCAATATCTTGATTTTCGTGGTGTTTCCAGCTGTGATATGCATTTTCTACGATAATCCTGGTGAGACTTCTGTCAGAAGTATGCAGAATCTTCGAGAACGCTCTTTTCGAGCTACTTAATGCGCGAAACACGTTTTCTGGAGTTTTCACCACTCCACGGTACGTTTGATATGCAGAACCGGAGATAACTCGGTTTTCGTCGGGTTTCAAGCTGAGCTATGCATTTTCTACGATAATCTTGGTGAGACTTCTGTCAGAAGTATGCAGGATCTTCGAGAACGCTCTTTTCGAGCTATTTAATGCGAGAAACACGTTATCTGGTGTTTTCACCACTCCACAGTGCGTATGATATGCAGAACCGGCGATATCTTGGTTTACGTGGGGCTTCAAGCTGAGATATGCATTTTCTGCGATAATCTTGGTGAGACTTCTGTCCGAAGTATGCTGAAACATCGAGATCGCTCTTTTCGAGCTAGTTAATGCGAGAAAAACCTTATCCGGTGTTTTCACCACTCCACAGTGCGTTTGATATGCAAAACCGGCGATATCTTGGTTTTCGTGGGGTTTCAAGCTGAGATATGCATTTTCTGCGATAATCTTGGTGAGACTTCTGTTAGAAGTATGCAGAATCATCGAGATCGCTCTTTTCGAGCTACTTAATGCACGAAACACGTTTTCTGGTGTTTTCACCACTCCACAGTACGTTTGACATGCAGAACCGGAGATATCTTGGTTTCGGTCGGGTTTCAAGCTGAGATATGCATTTTCTACGACAATCTTGGTGAAACATCTGTCCGAAGTACGCAGAAACATCGAGAGCGCTCTTTTCGAGCTATTTAATGCGAGAAACACGTTTTCTGGGGTTTTCACCACTCCACAGTTCGTTGGATATGCAGAACCGGCGATATTATGGTTTTCGTGGGGTTTCAAGGTGAGAAATGCATTTTCTGCGATAATCTTGGTGAGACTTCTGTCAGAAGGATGCAGAATCTTCGAGAACGCTCTTTTCGAGCTACTTAATGCGCGAAATACGTTTTCTGGTGTTTTCACCACTCCACGGTACGTTTGATGTGCAGAACCGGAGATAACTCGGTTTTCGTCGGGTTTCAAGCTGAGATATGCATTTTCTGCGATAATATTGGTGATACTTCAGTCAGAAGTATGCAGAATCATCTAGATCGCTCATTTCGAGCTACTTAATGCACGAAACACGTTTTCTAGGTGTTTTCACCACTCCACAGTACGTTTGACATGCAGAACCGGAGATATCTTGGTTTCGGTCGGGTTTCAAGCTGAGATATGCATTTTCTACGATAATCCAGGTGAGACTTCTGTCAGAAGTATGCAGAATCTTCGAGAACGCTCTTTTCGAGATACTTAATGCGCGAAATACGTTCTCTGGTGTTTTCACCACTCCACGGTACGTTTGATGTGCAGAACCGGAGATAACTCGGTTTTCGTGGTGTTTCCAGCTGAGATATGCATTTTCTACGATAATCTTGGTGAGACTTCTGTCAGAAGTATGCAGGATCTTCGAGAACGCTGTTTCGAGAAATTTAATGCGACAAACACGTAATCTGGTGTTTTCACCACTCCACAGTGCGTATGATATGCAGAACCGGAGATATCTTGGTTTCGGTCGGGTTTCAAGCTGAGATATGCATTTTCTACGATAATCCAGGTGAGACTTCTGTCAGAAGTATGCAGAATCTTCGAGAACGCTCTTTTCGAGATACTTAATGCGCGAAATACGTTCTCTGGTGTTTTCACCACTCCACGGTACGTTTGATGTGCAGAACCGGAGATAACTCGGTTTTCGTGGTGTTTCCAGCTGAGATATGCATTTTCTACGATAATCCTGGTGAGACTTCTGTCAGAAGTATGCAGAATCTTCGAGAACGCTCTTTTCGAGCTACTTAATGCGCGAAACTCGTTTTCTGGTGTTTTCACCACTCCACGGTACGTTTGATGTGCAGAACCGGAGATATCTTGGATTCGGTCGGGTTTCAAGCTGAGATATGCATTTTCTACGATAATCTTGGTGAAACATCTGTCCGAAATATGCAGAACCATCGAGAGCGCTCATTTCGACCTATTTAATGCGGTAAACTCGTTTTCTGGTGTTTTCACCACTCCACGGTACGTTTGATGTGCAGAACCGGAGATTACTCGGTTTTCGTGGTGTTTCCAGCTGAGATATGCATTTTCTGCGATAATCTTGGTGGGTCTTTTGTCAGAAGTATGCAGAATCATCTAGATCGCTCTTTTCGAGCTACTTAATGTACGAAACACGTTTTCTGGTGTTTTCACCACTCCACAGTAGGTTTGACATGCACAACCGGAGATATCTTGGTTTCGGTCGGGTTTCAAGCTGAGATATGCATTTTCTACGATAATCCTGGTGAGACTTCTGTCAGAAGGATGCAGATCCTTCGAGAACGCTCTTTTCGAGCTATTTAATGCGAGAAACACGTTATCTGGTGTTTTCACCACTCCACAGTGCGTATGATATGCAGAACCGGCGATATCTTCGTTTTCGTGGGGTTTCAAGCTGAGATATGCATTTTCTGCGATAATCTTGGTGAGACTTCTGTCCGAAGTATGCTGAAACATCGAGATCGCTCTTTTCGAGCTAGTTAATGCGAGAAAAACCTTATCCGGTGTTTTCACCACTCCACAGTGCGTTTGATATGCAAAACCGGCGATATATTGGTTTTTGTGGGGTTTCAAGCTGACATATGCATTTTCTGCGATAATCTTGGAGAGACTTCTGTTAGAAGTATGCAGAATCATCGAGATCGCTCTTTTCGAGCTACTTAATGCACGAAACACGTTTTCTGGTGTTTTCACCACTCCACAGTACGTTTGACATGCAGAACCGGAGATATCTTGGTTTCGGTCGGGTTTCAAGCTGAGATATGCATTTTCTACGATAATCTTGGTGAAACATCTGTCCGAAGTATGCAGAAACATCGAGAGCGCTCTTTTCGAGCTATTTAATGCGAGAAACACGTTTTCTGGGGTTTTCACCACTCCACAGTTCGTTGGATATGCAGATCCGGAGATATCTTGGTTTTCGTGGGGTTTCAAGATGAGATATGCATTTCCTGCGATAATCTAGGCGAGACTTCTGTCCGAAGTATGCTGAATCATCGAGATCGCTCTTCTCGAGCTAGTTATTGCGAGAAACACGTTCTCTGGTTGTTTTCACCACTCCACAGTGCGTTTGATATGCAGAACAGGCAATATCTTGATTTTCGTGGTGTTTCCAGCTGTGATATGCATTTTCTACGATAATCCTGGTGAGACTTCTGTCAGAAGTATGCAGAATCTTCGAGAACGCTCTTTTCGAGCTACTTAATGCGCGAAACACGTTTTCTGGAGTTTTCACCACTCCACGGTACGTTTGATATGCAGAACCGGAGATAACTCGGTTTTCGTCGGGTTTCAAGCTGAGCTATGCATTTTCTACGATAATCTTGGTGAGACTTCTGTCAGAAGTATGCAGGATCTTCGAGAACGCTCTTTTCGAGCTATTTAATGCGAGAAACACGTTATCTGGTGTTTTCACCACTCCACAGTGCGTATGATATGCAGAACCGGCGATATCTTGGTTTACGTGGGGCTTCAAGCTGAGATATGCATTTTCTGCGATAATCTTGGTGAGACTTCTGTCCGAAGTATGCTGAAACATCGAGATCGCTCTTTTCGAGCTAGTTAATGCGAGAAAAACCTTATCCGGTGTTTTCACCACTCCACAGTGCGTTTGATATGCAAAACCGGCGATATCTTGGTTTTCGTGGGGTTTCAAGCTGAGATATGCATTTTCTGCGATAATCTTGGTGAGACTTCTGTTAGAAGTATGCAGAATCATCGAGATCGCTCTTTTCGAGCTACTTAATGCACGAAACACGTTTTCTGGTGTTTTCACCACTCCACAGTACGTTTGACATGCAGAACCGGAGATATCTTGGTTTCGGTCGGGTTTCAAGCTGAGATATGCATTTTCTACGACAATCTTGGTGAAACATCTGTCCGAAGTACGCAGAAACATCGAGAGCGCTCTTTTCGAGCTATTTAATGCGAGAAACACGTTTTCTGGGGTTTTCACCACTCCACAGTTCGTTGGATATGCAGAACCGGCGATATTATGGTTTTCGTGGGGTTTCAAGGTGAGAAATGCATTTTCTGCGATAATCTTGGTGAGACTTCTGTCAGAAGGATGCAGAATCTTCGAGAACGCTCTTTTCGAGCTACTTAATGCGCGAAATACGTTTTCTGGTGTTTTCACCACTCCACGGTACGTTTGATGTGCAGAACCGGAGATAACTCGGTTTTCGTCGGGTTTCAAGCTGAGATATGCATTTTCTGCGATAATATTGGTGATACTTCAGTCAGAAGTATGCAGAATCATCTAGATCGCTCATTTCGAGCTACTTAATGCACGAAACACGTTTTCTAGGTGTTTTCACCACTCCACAGTACGTTTGACATGCAGAACCGGAGATATCTTGGTTTCGGTCGGGTTTCAAGCTGAGATATGCATTTTCTACGATAATCCAGGTGAGACTTCTGTCAGAAGTATGCAGAATCTTCGAGAACGCTCTTTTCGAGATACTTAATGCGCGAAATACGTTCTCTGGTGTTTTCACCACTCCACGGTACGTTTGATGTGCAGAACCGGAGATAACTCGGTTTTCGTGGTGTTTCCAGCTGAGATATGCATTTTCTACGATAATCCTGGCGAGACTTCTGTCAGAAGTATGCAGAATCTTCGAGAACGCTCTTTTCGAGCTACTTAATGCGCGAAACTCGTTTTCTGGTGTTTTCACCACTCCACGGTACGTTTGATGTGCAGAACCGGAGATATCTTGGATTCGGTCGGGTTTCAAGCTGAGATATGCATTTTCTACGATAATCTTGGTGAAACATCTGTCCGAAATATGCAGAACCATCGAGAGCGCTCATTTCGACCTATTTAATGCGGTAAACTCGTTTTCTGGTGTTTTCACCACTCCACGGTACGTTTGATGTGCAGAACCGGAGATTACTCGGTTTTCGTGGTGTTTCCAGCTGAGATATGCATTTTCTGCGATAATCTTGGTGGGTCTTTTGTCAGAAGTATGCAGAATCATCTAGATCGCTCTTTTCGAGCTACTTAATGTACGAAACACGTTTTCTGGTGTTTTCACCACTCCACAGTAGGTTTGACATGCACAACCGGAGATATCTTGGTTTCGGTCGGGTTTCAAGCTGAGATATGCATTTTCTACGATAATCCTGGTGAGACTTCTGTCAGAAGGATGCAGATCCTTCGAGAACGCTCTTTTCGAGCTATTTAATGCGAGAAACACGTTATCTGGTGTTTTCACCACTCCACAGTGCGTATGATATGCAGAACCGGCGATATCTTCGTTTTCGTGGGGTTTCAAGCTGAGATATGCATTTTCTGCGATAATCTTGGTGAGACTTCTGTCCGAAGTATGCTGAAACATCGAGATCGCTCTTTTCGAGCTAGTTAATGCGAGAAAAACCTTATCCGGTGTTTTCACCACTCCACAGTGCGTTTGATATGCAAAACCGGCGATATATTGGTTTTTGTGGGGTTTCAAGCTGACATATGCATTTTCTGCGATAATCTTGGAGAGACTTCTGTTAGAAGTATGCAGAATCATCGAGATCGCACTTTTCGAGCTATTTAATGCGAGAAACACGTTATCTGGTGTTTTCACCACTCCACAGTTGGTTTGATATGCAGAACCGGCGATATTTTGGTTTTCGTCGGGTTTCAAGCTGAGCTATGCATTTTCTACGATAATCTTGGTTAGACTTCTGTCAGAAGTATGCAGGATCTTCGAGAACGCTCTTTTCGAGCTATTTAATGCGAGAAACACGTAATCTGGTGTTTTCACCACTCCACAGTGCGTATGATATGCAGAACCGGCGATATCTTGGTTTTCGTGGGGCTTCAAGCTGAGATATGCATTTTCTGCGATAATCTTGGTGAGACTTCTGTCCGAAGTATGCTGAAACATCGAGATCGCTCTTTTCGAGCTAGTTAATGCGAGAAAAAGCTTATCCGGTGTTTTCACCACTCCACAGTGCGTTTGATATGCAAAACCGGCGATATCTTGGTTTTCGTGGGGTTTCAAGCTGAGCTATGCATTTTCTACGATAATCTTGGTGAGACTTCTGTCAGAAGTATGCAGAATCATCGAGATCGCTCTTTTCGAGCTACTTAATGCACGAAACACGTTTTCTGGTGTTTTTACCACTCCACAGTACGTTTGACATGCAGAACTGGAGATATCTTGGTTTCGGTCGGGTTTCAAGCTGAGATATGCATTTTCTACGATAATCTTGGTGAAACATCTGTCCGAAGTATGCAGAAACATCGAGAGCGCTCTTTTCGAGCTATTTAATGCGAGAAACACGTTTTCTGGGGTTTTCACCACTCCACAGTTCGTTGGATATGCAGAACCGAAGATATCTGGGTTTTCGTGGGGTTTCAAGATGAGATATGCATTTCCTGCGATAATCTTGGCGAGACTTCTGTCCGAAGTATGCTGAATCATCGACATCGCTCTTCTCGAGCTAGTTAATGCGAGAAACACGTTCTCTGGTTGTTTTCACCACTCCACAGTGTGTTTGATATGCAGAACAGGCAATATCTTGATTTTCGTGGTGTTTCCAGCTGAGATATGCATTTTCTACGATAATCCTGGTGAGACTTCTGTCAGAAGTATGCAGAATCTTCGAGAACGCTCTTTTCGAGCTACTTAATGCGCGAAACACGTTTTCTGGAGTTTTCACCACTCCACGGTACGTTTGATATGCAGAACCGGAGATAACTCGGTTTTCGTCGGGTTTCAAGCTGAGATATGCATTTTCTACGATAATCTTGGTGAAACATCTGTCCGAAGTATGCAGAAACATCGAGAGCGCTCTTTTCGAGCTATTTAATGCGAGAAACACGTTTTCTGGGGTTTTCACCACTCCACAGTTCGTTGGATATGCAGAACCGGAGATATCTTGGTTTTCGTGGGGTTTCAAGATGAGATATGCATTTCCTGCGATAATCTTGGCGAGACTTCTGTCCGAAGTATGCTGAATCATCGAGATCGCTCTTCTCGAGCTAGTTAATGCGAGAAACACGTTCTCTGGTTGTTTTCACCACTCCACAGTGCGTTTGATATGCAGAACAGGCAATATCTTGATTTTCGTGGTGTTTCCAGCTGAGATATGCATTTTCTACGATAATCCTGGTGAGACTTCTGTCAGAAGTATGCAGAATCTTCGAGAACGCTCTTTTCGAGCTACTTAATGCGCGAAACACGTTTTCTGGAGTTTTCACCACTCCACGGTACGTTTGATATGCAGAACCGGAGATAACTCGGTTTTCGTCGGGTTTCAAGCTGAGATATGCATTTTCTACGATAATCTTGGTGAGACTTCTGTCAGAAGTATGCAGGATCTTCGAGAATACTCTTTTCGAGCTATTTAATGCGAGAAACACGTAATCTGGTGTTTTCACCACTCCACAGTGCGTATGATATGCAGAACCGGCGATATTATGGTTTTCGCAGGGGTTTCAAGGTGAGAAATGCATTTTCTGCGATAATCTTGGTGAGACTTCTGTCAGAAGGATGCAGAATCTTCGAGAACGCTCTTTTCGAGATACTTAATGCGCGAAATACGTTTTCTGGTGTTTTCACCACTCCACGGTACGTTTGATGTGCAGAACCGGAGATAACTCGGTTTTCGTCGGGTTTCAAGCTGAGATATGCATTTTCTGCGATAATATTGGTGATACTTCAGTCAGAAGTATGCAGAATCATCTAGATCGCTCATTTCGAGCTACTTAATGCACGAAACACGTTTTCTGGTGTTTTCACCACTCCACAGTATGTTTGACATGCAGAACCGGAGATATCTTGGTTTCGGTCGGGTTTCAAGCTGAGATATGCATTTTCTACGATAATCCTGGTGAGACTTCTGTCAGAAGTATGCAGAATCTTCGAGAACGCTCTTTTCGAGATACTTAATGCGCGAAATACGTTCTCTGGTGTTTTCACCACTCCACGGTACGTTTGATGTGCAGAACCGGAGATAACTCGGTTTTCGTGGTGTTTCCAGCTGAGATATGCATTTTCTACGATAATCCTATTGAGACTTCTGTCAGAAGTATGCAGAATCTTCGAGAACGCTCTTTTCGAGCTACTTAATGCGCGAAACTCGTTTTCTGGTGTTTTCACCACTCCACGGTACGTTTGATGTGCAGAACCGGAGATATCTTGGATTCGGTCGGGTTTCAAGCTGAGATATGCATTTTCTACGATAATCTTGGTGAAACATCTGTCCGAAATATGCAGAAACATCGAGAGCGCTCATTTCGACCTATTTAATGCGAGAAACACGTTATCTGGTGTTTCCACCACTCCACAGTGCGTATGATATGCAGAACCGGCGATATCTTCGTTTTCGTGGGGTTTCAAGCTGAGATATGCATTTTCTGCGATAATCTTGGTGAGACCTCTGTCCGAAGTATGCTGAAACATCGAGATCGCTCTTTTCGAGCTAGTTAATGCGAGAAACACGTTATCTGGTGTTTTCACCACTCCACAGTTGGTTTGATATGCAGAACCGGCGATATTTTGGTTTTCGTCGGGTTTCAAGCTGAGATATGCATTTTCTACAATAATCTTGGTGAAACATCTGTCCGAAGTATGCAGAAACATCGAGTGCGCTCGTTTCGAGCTATTTAATGCGAGAAACTCGTTTTCTCGGGTTTTCACCACTCCACAGTTCGTTGGATATGCAGAACCGGAGATATCTTGGTTTCGGTCGGGTTTCAAGCTGAGATATGCATTTTCTACGATAATCCTGGTGAGACTTCTGGCAGAAGTATGCAGAATCTTCGAGAACGCTCTTTTCGCGCTACTTAATGCGCGAAATACGTTTTCTGGTGTTTTCACCACTCCACGGTACGTTTGATGTGCAGAACCGGAGATAACTCGGTTTTCGTCGGGTTTCAAGCTGAGCTATGCATTTTCTACGATGATCTTGGTGAGACTTCTGTCAGAAGTATGCAGGATCTTCGAGAACGCTCTTTTCGAGCTATTTAATGCGAGAAACACGTTATCTGGTGTTTTCACCACTCCACAGTACGTTTGACATGCAGAACCGGAGATATCTTGGTTTTCGTGGGGTTTCAAGCTGAGATATGCATTTTCTGCGATAATCTTGGTGAGACTTCTGTTAGAAGTATGCAGAATCATCGAGATCGCTCTTTTCGAGCTACTTAATGCACGAAACACGTTTTCTGGTGTTTTCACCACTCCACAGTACGTTTGACATGCAGAACCGGAGATATCTTGGTTTCGGTCGGGTTTCAAGCTGAGATATGCATTTTCTACGATAATCTTGGTGAAACATCTGTCCGAAGTATGCAGAAACATCGAGAGCGCTCTTTTCGAGCTATTTAATGCGAGAAACACGTTTTCTGGGGTTTTCACCACTCCACAGTTCGTTGGATATGCAGAACCGGAGATATCTTGGTTTTCGTGGGGTTTCAAGATGAGATATGCATTTCCTGCGATAATCTAGGCGAGACTTCTGTCCGAAGTATGCTGAATCATCGAGATCGCTCTTCTCGAGCTAGTTAATGCGAGAAACACGTTTTCTGGTTTGTTTTCACCACTCCACAGTGCGTTTGATATGCAGAACAGGCAGTATCTTGATTTTCGTGGTGTTTCCAGCTGAGATATGCATTTTCTACGATAATCCTGGTGAGACTTCTGTCAGAAGTATGCAGAATCTTCGAGAACGCTCTTTTCGAGCTACTTAATGCGCGAAACACGTTTTCTGGAGTTTTCACCACTCCACGGTACGTTTGATATGCAGAACCGGAGATAACTCGGTTTTCGTCGGGTTTCAAGCTGAGCTATGCATTTTCTACGATAATCTTGGTGAGACTTCTGTCAGAAGTATGCAGGATCTTCGAGAACGCTCTTTTCGAGCTATTTAATGCGAGAAACACGTTATCTGGTGTTTTCACCACTCCACAGTGCGTATGATATGCAGAACCGGCGATATCTTGGTTTACGTGGGGCTTCAAGCTGAGATATGCATTTTCTGCGATAATCTTGGTGAGACTTCTGTCCGAAGTATGCTGAAACATCGAGATCGCGATTTTCGAGCTAGTTAATGCGAGAAAAACCTTATCCGGTGTTTTCACCACTCCACAGTGCGTTTGATATGCAAAACCGGCGATATCTTGGTTTTCGTGGGGTTTCAAGCTGAGATATGCATTTTCTGCGATAATCTTGGTGAGACTTCTGTTAGAAGTATGCAGAATCATCGAGAGCGCTCTTTTCGAGCTATTTAATGCGAGAAACACGTTTTCTGGGGTTTTCACCACTCCACAGTTCGTTGGATATGCAGAACCGGCGATATTATGGTTTTCGTGGGGTTTCAAGGTGAGAAATGCATTTTCTGCGATAATCTTGGTGAGACTTCTGTCAGAAGGATGCAGAATCTTCGAGAACGCTCTTTTCGAGCTACTTAATGCGCGAAATACGTTTTCTGGTGTTTTCACCACTCCACGGTACGTTTGATGTGCAGAACCGGAGATAACTCGGTTTTCGTCGGGTTTCAAGCTGAGATATGCATTTTCTGCGATAATATTGGTGATACTTCAGTCAGAAGTATGCAGAATCATCTAGATCGCTCATTTCGAGCTACTTAATGCACGAAACACGTTTTCTAGGTGTTTTCACCACTCCACAGTACGTTTGACATGCAGAACCGGAGATATCTTGGTTTCGGTCGTGTTTCAAGCTGAGATATGCATTTTCTACGATAATCCTGGTGAGACTTCTGTCAGAAGTATGCAGAATCTTCGAGAACGCTCTTTTCGAGATACTTAATGCGCGAAATACGTTCTCTGGTGTTTTCACCACTCCACGGTACGTTTGATGTGCAGAACCGGAGATAACTCGGTTTTCGTGGTGTTTCCAGCTGAGATATGCATTTTCTACGATAATCCTGGTGAGACTTCTGTCAGAAGTATGCAGAATCTTCGAGAACGCTCTTTTCGAGCTACTTAATGCGCAAAACTCGTTTTCTGGTGTTTTCACCACTCCACGGTACGTTTGATGTGCAGAACCGGAGATATCTTGGATTCGGTCGGGTTTCAAGCTGAGATATGCATTTTCTACGATAATCTTGGTGAAACATCTGTCCGAAATATGCAGAAACATCGAGAGCGCTCATTTCGACCTATTTAATGCGGTAAACTCGTTTTCTGGTGTTTTCACCACTCCACGGTACGTTTGATGTGCAGAACCGGAGATTACTCGGTTTTCGTGGTGTTTCCAGCTGAGATATGCATTTTCTGCGATAATCTTGGTGGGTCTTTTGTCAGAAGTATGCAGAATCATCTAGATCGCTCTTTTCGAGCTACTTAATGTACGAAACACGTTTTCTGGTGTTTTCACCACTCCACAGTAGGTTTGACATGCACAACCGGAGATATCTTGGTTTCGGTCGGGTTTCAAGCTGAGATATGCATTTTCTACGATAATCCTGGTGAGACTTCTGTCAGAAGGATGCAGAACCTTCGAGAACGCTCTTTTCGAGCTATTTAATGCGAGAAACACGTTATCTGGTGTTTTCACCACTCCACAGTGCGTATGATATGCAGAACCGGCGATATCTTCGTTTTCGTGGGGTTTCAAGCTGAGATATGCATTTTCTGCGATAATCTTGGTGAGACTTCTGTCCGAAGTATGCTGAAACATCGAGATCGCTCTTTTCGAGCTAGTTAATGCGAGAAAAACCTTATCCGGTGTTTTCACCACTCCACAGTGCGTTTGATATGCAAAACCGGCGATATATTGGTTTTTGTGGGGTTTCAAGCTGACATATGCATTTTCTGCGATAATCTTGGTGAGACTTCTGTTAGAAGTATGCAGAATCATCGAGATCGCACTTTTCGAGCTATTTAATGCGAGAAACACGTTATCTGGTGTTTTCACCACTCCACAGTTGGTTTGATATGCAGAACCGGCGATATTTTGGTTTTCGTCGGGTTTCAAGCTGTGCTATGCATTTTCTACGATAATCTTGGTGAGACTTCTGTCAGAAGTATGCAGGATCTTCGAGAACGCTCTTTTCGAGCTATTTAATGCGAGAAACACGTTATCTGGTGTTTTCACCACTCCACAGTGCGTATGATATGCAGAACCGGCGATATCTTGGTTTTCGTGGGGCTTCAAGCTGAGATATGCATTTTCTGCGATAATCTTGGTGAGACTTCTGTCCGAAGTATGCTGAAACATCGAGATCGCTCTTTTCGAGCTAGTTAATGCGAGAAAAACCTTATCCGGTGTTTTCACCACTCCACAGTGCGTTTGATATGCAAAACCGGCGATATCTTGGTTTTCGTGGGGTTTCAAGCAGAGCTATGCATTTTCTACGATAATCTTGGTGAGACTTCTGTCAGAAGTATGCAGAATCATCGAGATCGCTCTTTTCGAGCTACTTAATGCACGAAACACGTTTTCTGGTGTTTTTACCACTCCACAGTACGTTTGACATGCAGAACTGGAGATATCTTGGTTTCGGTCGGGTTTCAAGCTGAGATATGCATTTTCTACGATAATCTTGGTGAAACATCTGTCCGAAGTATGCAGAAACATCGAGAGCGCTCTTTTCGAGCTATTTAATGCGAGAAACACGTTTTCTGGGGTTTTCACCACTCCACAGTTCGTTGGATATGCAGAACCGAAGATATCTGGGTTTTCGTGGGGTTTCAAGATGAGATATGCATTTCCTGCGATAATCTTGGCGAGACTTCTGTCCGAAGTATGCTGAATCATCGAGATCGCTCTTCTCGAGCTATTTAATGCGAGAAACTCGTTTTCTCGGGTTTTCACCACTCCACAGTTCGTTGGATATGCAGAACCGGAGATATCTTGGTTTCGGTCGGGTTTCAAGCTGAGATATGCATTTTCTACGATAATCCTGGTGAGACTTCTGGCAGAAGTATGCAGAATCTTCGAGAACGCTCTTTTCGCGCTACTTAATGCGCGAAATACGTTTTCTGGTGTTTTCACCACTCCACGGTACGTTTGATGTGCAGAACCGGAGATAACTCGGTTTTCGTCGGGTTTCAAGCTGAGCTATGCATTTTCTACGATAATCTTGGTGAGACTTCTGTCAGAAGTATGCAGGATCTTCGAGAACGCTCTTTTCGAGCTATTTAATGCGAGAAACACGTTATCTGGTGTTTTCACCACTCCACAGTACGTTTGACATGCAGAACCGGAGATATCTTGGTTTTCGTGGGGTTTCAAGCTGAGATATGCATTTTCTGCGGTAATCTTGTTGAGACTTCTGTCCGAAGTATGCAGAATCATCCAGATCGCTCGTTTCGAGCTACTTAATGCGAGAAACACGTTATCTGGTGTTTTCACCACTCCACAGTGCGTTGGATATGAAGAACCGGCGATATTTTGGTTTCGGTCGGGTTTCAAGCTGAGATATGCATTTTCTACGATAATCCTGGTGAGACTTCTGTCAGAAGTATGCAGAACCTTCGAGAACGCTCGTTTCGAGCTATTTAATGCGAGAAACTCGTTTTCTCGGGTTTTCACGACTCCACAGTTCGTTGGATATGCAGAACCGGAGATATCTTGGTTTCGGTCGGGTTTCAAGCTGAGATATGCATTTTCTACGATAATCCTGGTGAGACTTCTGTCCAAAGTATGCAGAAACATCGAGAGCGCTCTTTTCGAGCTATTTAATGCACGAAACACGTTTTCTGGTGTTTTCACCACTCGACGGTACGTTTGATATGCAGAACCGGAGATAACTCGGTTTTCGTCGGGTTTCAATCTGAGATATGCATTTTCTACGACAATCCTGGTGAGACTTCTGTCAGAAGTATGCAGAATCTTCGAGAACGCTCTTTTCGAGCTACTTAATGCGCGAAACTCGTTTTCTGGTGTTTTCACCACTCCACGGTACGTTTGATGTGCAGAACCGGAGATAACTCGGTTTTCGTCGGGTTTCAAGATGAGATATGCATTTTCTACGATAATCTTGGTGAGACTTCTGTCAGAAGTATGCAGGATCTTCGAGAACGCTCTTTTCGAGCTATTTAATGCGACAAACACGTAATCTGGTGTTTTCACCACTCCACAGTGCGTATGATATGCAGAACCGGCGATATTTTGGTTTCGGTCGGGTTTCAAGCTGAGATATGCATTTTCTGCGATAATATTGGTGAGACTTCAGTCAGAAGTATGCAGAATCATCTAGATCGCTCTTTTCGAGCTACTTAATGCACGAAACACGTTTTCTGGTGTTTTCACCACTCCACAGTACGTTTGACATGCAGAACCGGAGATATCTTGGTTTCGGTCGGGTTTCAAGCTGAGATATGCATTTTCTACGATAATCCTGGTGAGACTTCTGTCAGAAGTATGCAGAATCTTCGACAACGCTCTTTTCGAGCTACTTAATGCGCGAAATACGCTTTCTGGAGTTTTCACCACTCCACGGTACGTTTGATGTGCAGAACCGGAGATAACTCGGTTTTCGTCGGGTTTCAAGCTGAGATATGCATTTTCAACGATAATCTTGGTGAGACTTCTGTCAGAAGTATGCAGAATCATCTAGATCGCTCTTTTCGAGCTACATAATGCACGAAACACGTTTTCTGGTGTTTTCACCACTCCACAGTACGTTTGACATGCAGAACCCGCGATATCTTGGTTTTCGTGGGGCTTCAAGCTGAGATATGCATTTTCTGCGATAATCTTGGTGACACTTCTGTCCGAAGTATGCTGAAACATCGAGATCGCTCTTTTCGAGCTAGTTAATGCGAGAAAAACCTTATCCGGTGTTTTCACCACTCCACAGTGCGTTTGATATGCAAAACCGGCGATATCTTGGTTTTCGTGGGGTTTCAAGCTGAGCTATGCATTTTCTACGATAATCTTGGTGAGACTTCTGTCAGAAGTATGCAGGATCTTCGAGAACGCTCTTTTCGAGCTATTTAATGCGAGAAACACGTTATCTGGTGTTTTCACCACTCCACAGTTGGTTTGATATGCAGAACCGGCGATATTTTGGTTTTCGTCGGGTTTCAAGCTGAGATATGCATTTTCTACGATAAGCTTGGTGAAACATCTGTCCAAAGTATGCCGAAACATCGAGAGCGCTCTTTTCGAGCTATTGCATGCGCGAAACACGATATCTGGTGTTTTCACCACTCCACAGTGCGTTGGATATGCAGAACCGGCGATATTTTGGTTTTCGTCGGGTTTCAAGCTGAGATATGCATTTTCTACGATAAGCTTGGTGAAACACCTGTCCAAAGTATGCAGAAACATCGAGAGCGCTCTTTTCGAGCTATTTAATGCGCGAAATACGCTTTCTGGAGTGTTCACCACTCCACGGTACGTTTGATGTGCAGAACCGGAGATAACTCGGTTTTCGTCGGGTTTCAAGCTGAGATATGCATTTTCTACGATAATCCTGGTGAGACTTCTGTCAGAAGTATGCAGAATCTTCGAGAACGCTCTTTTCGAGCTATTTAATGCGAGAAACACGTTATCTGGTGTTTTCACCACTCCACAGTGCGTATGATATGCAGAACCGGCGATATCTTCGTTTTCGTGGGGTTTCAAGATGAGATATGCATTTTCTGCGATAATCTTGGTGAGACTTCTGTCCGAAGTATGCTGAAACATCGAGATCGCTCTTTTCGAGATATTTAATGCGACAAACACGTAATCTGGTGTTTTCACCACACCACAGTGCGTATGATATGCAGATCCGGCGATATTTTGGTTTCGGTCAGGTTTCAAGCTGAGATATGCATTTTCTACGATAATCCTGGTGAGACTTCTATCAGAAGGATGCAGAATCTTCGAGAACGCTCTTTTCGAGCTACTTAATGCGCGAAATACGTTTTCTGGTGTTTTCACCACTCCACGGTACGTTTGATGTGCAGAACCGGAGATAACTCGGTTTTCGTCGGGTTTCAAGCTGAGATATGCATTTTCTGCGATAATATTGGTGAGACTTCAGTCAGAAGTATGCAGAATCATCTAGATCGCTCTTTTCGAGCTACTTAATGCACGAAACACGTTTTCTGGTGTTTTCACCACTCCACAGTACGTTTGACATGCAGAACCGGAGATATCTTGGTTTCGGTCGGGTTTCAAGCTGAGATATGCATTTTCTACGATAATCCTGGTGAGACTTCTGTCAGAAGTATGCAGAATCTTCGACAACGCTCTTTTCGAGCTATTTAATGCGGGAAACACGTTCTCAGGTTGTTTTCACCACTCCACAGTGCGTTTGATATGCAGAACAGGCGATATCTTGATTTTCGTGGGGTTTCCAGCTGAGATGTGCATTTTCTGCGATAATCTTGGTGGGTCTTTTGTCAGAAGTATGCAGAATCAACTAGATCGCTCTTTTCGAGCTACTTAATGCACGAAACACGTTTTCTGGTGTTTTCACCACTCCACAGTACGTTTGACATGCAGAACCGGAGATATCTTGGTTTCGGTCGGGTTTCAAGCTGAGATATGCATTATCTTCAATAATCTTGGTGAAACATCTGTCCGAAGTATGCAGAAACATCGAGAGCGCTCTTTTCGAGCTATTTAATGCGAGATACTCGTTTTCTGGGGTTTTCACCACTCCACAGTTCGTTGGATATGCAGAACCGGAGATATCTTGGTTTTCGTGGGGTTTCAAGATGAGATATGCATTTCCTGCGATAATCTTGTTGAGACTTCTGTCCGAATTATGCTGAATCATCGAGATCGCTCTTCTCGAGCTATTTAATGCGAGAAACACGTTCTCTGGTTGTTTTCACCACTCCACAGTGCGTTTGATATGCAGAACAGGCGAAATCTTGATTTTCGTGGTGTTTCAAGCTGACATATGCATTTTCTACGATAATCCTGGTGAGACTTCTGTGAGAAGTATGCAGAATCTTCGAGAACGCTCTTTTCGAGCTACTTAATGCGCGAAACACGTTTTCTGGTGTTTTCACCACTCCACGGTACGTTTGATATGCAGAACCGGAGATAACTCGGTTATCGTCGGATTTCAAGCTGAGATATGCATTTTCTACGATAATCTTGGTGAGACTTTTGTCAGAAGTATGCAGTATCTTCGAAAACGCTCTTTTCGAGCTATTTAATGCGAGAAACACGTAATCTGGTGTTTTCACCACTCCACGGTACGTTTGATGTGCAGAACCGGAGATAACTCGGTTTTCGTCGGGTTTCAAGATGAGATATGCATTTTCTGCGATAATATTGGTGAGACTTCAGTCAGAAGTATGCAGAATCATCTAGGTCGCTCTTTTCGAGCTACTTAATGCACGAAACACGTTTTCTGGTGTTTTCACCACTCCACAGTACGTTTGACATGCAGAACCGGAGATATCTTGGTTTCGGTCGGGTTTCAAGCTGAGATATGCATTTTCTACGATAATCCTGGTAAGACTTCTGTCAGAAGTATGCAGAATCTTCGACAACGCTCTTTTCGAGCTACTTAATGCGCGAAACTCGTTTTCTGGTGTTTTCACCACTCCACAGTTCGTTGGATATGCAGAACCGGAGATATCTTGGTTTTCGTGGGGTTTCAAGCTGAGATATGCATTTCCTGCGATAATCTTGTTCAGACTTCTGTCCGAATTATGCTGAATCATCGAGATCGCTCTTCTCGAGCTATTTAATGCGAGAAACACGTTCTCTGGTTGTTTTCACCACTCCACAGTGCGTTTGATATGCAGAACAGGCGATATCTTGATTTTCGTGGTGTTTCAAGCTGACATATGCATTTTCTACGATAATCCTGGTGAGACTTCTGTCCGAAGTATGCTGAAACATCGAGATCGCTCTTTTCGTGCTAGTTAATGCGAGAAAAACCTTCTCCGGTGTTTTCACCACTCCACAGTGCGTTGGATATGCAGAACCGGCGATATTTTGGTTTTCGTCGGGTTTCAAGCTGAGATATGCATTTTCTACGATAAGCTTGGTGAAACATCTGTCCAAAGTATGCAGAAACATCGAGAGCGCTCTTTTCGAGCTATTTAATGCACGAAACACGTTTTCTGGTGTTTTCACCACTCAACGGTACCTTTGATATGCAGAACCGGAGATAACTCGGTTTTCGTCGGGTTTCAATCTGAGATATGCATTTTCTACGATAATCCTGGTGAGACTTCTGTCAGAAGTATGCAGAATCTTCGAGAACGCTTTTTTCGAGCTACTTAATGCGCGAAACTCGTTTTCTGGTGTTTTCACCACTCCACGGTACGTTTGATGTGCAGAACCGGAGATAACTCGGTTTTCGTCGGGTTTCAAGCTGAGATATGCATTTTCTACGATAATCTTGGTGAGACTTCTGTCAGAAGTATGCAGGATCTTCGAGAACGCTCTTTTCGAGCTATTTAATGCGACAAACACGTAATCTGGTGTTTTCACCACTCCACAGTGCGTATGATATGCAGAACCGGCGATATTTTGGTTTCGGTCGGGTTTCAAGCTGAGATATGCATTTTCTACGATAATCCTGGTGAGACTTCTGTCAGAAGGATGCAGAATCTTCGAGAACGCTCTTTTCGAGCTACTTAATGCGCGAAATACGTTTTCTGGTATTTTCACCACTCCACGGTACGTTGGATGTGCAGAACCGGAGATAACTCGGTTCTCGTCGGGTTTCAAGCTGAGATATGCATTTTCTACGATAATCTTGGTGAGACTTCTGCCAGAAGTATGCAGGATCTTCGAGAACGCTGTTTCGCGCTATTTCATGCGAGAAACACGTAATCTGGTGTTTTTACCACTCCACAGTGGGTATGATATGCAGAAGTGGCGATATCTTGGTTTTCGTGGGGTTTCAAGATGAGATATGCATTTTCTACGATAAGCTTGGTGAAACATATGTCCAAAGTATGCAGAAACATCGAGAGCGCTCTTTTCGAGCTATTTAATGCGAGAAACACGTTTTCTGGGGTTTTCACCACTCCACGGTACGTTTCATGTGCAGAACCGGAGATAACTCGGTTTTCGTGGGGTTTCAAGCTGAGATATGCATTTTTTACGATAATCCTGGTGAGACTTCTGTCAGAAGGATGCAGAATCTTCGAGAAAGCTCTTTTCGAGCTACTTAATGCGCGAAATACGTTTTCTGGTATTTTCACCAATCCACGGTACGTTTCATGTGCAGAACCGGAGATAACTCGGTTTTCGTGGGGTTTCAAGCTGAGATATGCATTTTTTACGATAATCTTGGTGAGACTTCCGTCCGAAGGATGCAAAATCATCGAGATCGCGCAATTCGAGCTATTTGATGCGACAAACACGTTATCTGGTGTTTTCAGCACTCCACGGTGCGTTTGATATACAGAACCAGCGATATCTTGGCTTTCGTTGGGTTTCAAGCTGAGATATGCATTTTTTACGATAATCTTGGTGAGACTTCTGTCCGAAGTATGAAGAATTATCGAGATCGCTCTATTCGAGCTATTTAATGCGAGAAACACGTTTTCAGGGGGTTTTCACCACTCCACAGTGCGTTGGATATGCAGAACCGGCGATATTTTGGTTTTCGTCGGGTTTCAAGCTGAGATATGCATTTCCTACGATAAGTTTGGTGAAACATCTGTCCAAAGTATGCAGAAACATCGAGAGCGCTCTTTTCGAGCTATTTAATGCGAGAAACACGTTTTCTGGGGTTTTCACCACTCCACAGTTCGTTGGATATGCAGAACAGTAGATATCTTGGATTTCGTGGGGTTTCAAGCTGAGATATGCATTTTCTGCGATAATCTTGTTGAGACTTCTGTCCGAAGTATGCAGAATCATCGAGATCGCTCGTTTCGAGCTATTTAATGCGAGAAACACGTTATCTGGTGTTTTCACCACTCCACAGTTGGTTTGATATGCAGAACCGGCGATATTTTGGTTTTCGTCGGGTGTCAAGCTGAGATATGCATTTTCTACGATAATCTTGGTGAAACATCTGTCCGAAGTATGCTGAATCATCTAGATCGCTCTTTTCGAGCTAGTTAGTGCGAGAAACACGTTATCTGGTGTTTTCACCACTCCACAGTGCGTTGGATATGCAGAACCGGCGATATTTTGGTTATCGTTGGGTTTCAAGCTGAGATATGCATTTTCTACGATAAGCTTGGTGAAACATATGTCCAAAGTATGCAGAAACATCGAGAGCGCTCTTTTCGAGCTATTTAATGCACGAAACACGTTTTCTGGTGTTTTCACCACTCCACAGTACGTTTGACATGCAGAACCGGAGATATCTTGGTTTCGGTCGGGTTTCAAGCTGAGATATGCATTTTCTGCGATAATCCTGGTGAGACTTCTGTCAGAAGTATGCAGAATCTTCGAGAACGCTCTTTTCGAGATACTTAATGCGCGAAATACGTTTTCTGGTGTTTTCACCACTCCACGGTACGTTTGATGTGCAGAACCGGAGATAACTCGGTTTTCGTCGGGTTTCAAGCTGAGATATGCATTTTCTACGATAATCTTGGTGATACTTCTGTCAGAAGTATGCCGGATCTTCGAGAACGCTCTTTTCGAGCTATTTAATGCGAGAAACACGTTATCTGGTGTTTTCCCCACTCCACAGTTGGTTTGATATGCAGAACCGGCGATATTTTGGTTGTCGTGGGGTTTCAAGCTGAGATATGCATTTTCTACGATAATCTTGGTGAAACATCTGTCCCAAGTATGCAGAAACATCGAGAGCGCTCTTTTCGAGCTATTTAATGCGAGAAACTCGTTTTCTGGGGTTTTCACCACTCCACAGTTCGTTGGATATGCAGAACCGGAGATATCTTGGTTTTCGTGGGGTTTCAAGATGAGATATGCATTTCCTGCGATAATCTTGGTGAGAATCCTGTCCGAAATATGCTGAATCATCGAGATCGCTCTTTTCGAGCTATTTAATGGGAGAAACACGTTCTCTGGTTGTTTTCACCACTCCACAGTGCGTTTGATATGCGGAACAGGCGATATCTTGATTTTCGTGGTGTTTCCAGCTGAGATATGCATTTTCTACGATAATCTTGGTGAGACTTCTGGCAGAAGTATGCAGAATCTTCGAGAACGCTCTTTTCGAGCTACTCAATGCACGAAACACGTTTTCTGGGGTTTTCACCCCTCCACAGTTCGTTGGATATGCAGAACCGGAGATATCTTGGTTTCGGTCGGGTTTCAAGCTGAGATATGCATTTTCTACGATAATCCTGGTGAGACTTCTGTCAGAAGTATGCCGGATCTTCGAGAACGCTCTTTTCGAGCTATTTAATGCGAGGAACACGTTATCTGGTGTTTTCCCCACTCCACAGTTGGTTTGATATGCAGAACCGGCGATATTTTGGTTTTCGTAGGGTTTCAAGCTGAGATATGCATTTCCTGCGATAATCTTGGTGAGACTCCTGTCCGAAATATGCTGAATCATCGAGATCGCTCTTTTCGAGCTACTTAATGCGAGAAACACGTTCTCTGGTTGTTTTCACCACTCCACAGTGCGGTTGATATGCAGAACAGGCGATATCTTGATTTTCGTGGCGTTTCCAGCTGAGATATGCATTTTCTACGATAATCCTGGTGAGACTTCTGTCAGAAGTATGCAGAATCTTCGAGAACGCTCTTTTCGAGCTACTTAATGCGCGAAACACGTTTTCTGGGGTTTTCACCACTCCACGGTACGTTTGATGTGCAGAACCGGAGATAACTCGGTTTTCGTGGGGTTTCAAGCTGAGATATGCATTTTCCGCGATAATCTTGGTGAGACTTCTGTCCGAAGTATGCTGAATCATCGAGAACGCTCTTTTCGAGCTAGTTAGTGCGAGAAACACGTTATCTGGTGTTTTCACCACTCCACAGTGCGTTGGATATGCAGAACCGGCGATATTTTGGTTATCGTTGGGTTTCAAGCTGAGATATGCATTTTCTACGATAAGCTTGGTGAAACATATGTCCAAAGTATGCAGAAACATCGAGAGCGCTCTTTTCGAGCTATTTAATGCACGAAACACGTTTTCTGGTGTTTTCACCACTCCACAGTACGTTTGACATGCAGAACCGGAGATATCTTGGTTTCGGTCGGGTTTCAAGCTGAGATATGCATTTTCTGCGATAATCCTGGTGAGACTTCTGTCAGAAGTATGCAGAATCTTCGAGAACGCTCTTTTCGAGATACTTAATGCGCGAAATACGTTTTCTGGTGTTTTCACCACTCCACGGTACGTTTGATGTGCAGAACCGGAGATAACTCGGTTTTCGTCGGGTTTCAAGCTGAGATATGCATTTTCTACGATAATCTTGGTGATACTTCTGTCAGAAGTATGCTGGATCTTCGAGAACGCTCTTTTCGAGCTATTTAATGCGAGAAACACGTTATCTGGTGTTTTCCCCACTCCACAGTTGGTTTGATATGCAGAACCGGCGATATTTTGGTTTTCGTGGGGTTTCAAGCTGAGATATGCATTTTCTACGATAATCTTGGTGAAACATCTGTCCCAAGTATGCAGAAACATCGAGAGCGCTCTTTTCGAGCTATTTAATGCGAGAAACTCGTTTTCTGGGGTTTTCACCACTCCACAGTTCGTTGGATATGCAGAACCGGAGATATCTTGGTTTTCGTGGGGTTTCAAGATGAGATATGCATTTCCTGCGATAATCTTGGTGAGAATCCTGTCCGAAATATGCTGAATCATCGAGATCGCTCTTTTCGAGCTATTTAATGGGAGAAACACGTTCTCTGGTTGTTTTCACCACTCCACAGTGCGTTTGATATGCGGAACAGGCGATATCTTGATTTTCGTGGTGTTTCCAGCTGAGATATGCATTTTCTACGATAATCTTGGTGAGACTTCTGGCAGAAGTATGCAGAATCTTCGAGAACGCTCTTTTCGAGCTACTCAATGCACGAAACACGTTTTCTGGGGTTTTCACCCCTCCACAGTTCGTTGGATATGCAGAACCGGAGATATCTTGGTTTCGGTCGGGTTTCAAGCTGAGATATGCATTTTCTACGATAATCCTGGTGAGACTTCTGTCAGAAGTATGCCGGATCTTCGAGAACGCTCTTTTCGAGCTATTTAATGCGAGGAACACGTTATCTGGTGTTTTCCCCACTCCACAGTTGGTTTGATATGCAGAACCGGCGATATTTTGGTTTTCGTAGGGTTTCAAGCTGAGATATGCATTTCCTGCGATAATCTTGGTGAGACTCCTGTCCGAAATATGCTGAATCATCGAGATCGCACTTTTCGAGCTACTTAATGCGAGAAACACGTTCTCTGGTTGTTTTCACCACTCCACAGTGCGGTTGATATGCAGAACAGGCGATATCTTGATTTTCGTGGCGTTTCCAGCTGAGATATGCATTTTCTACGATAATCCTGGTGAGACTTCTGTCAGAAGTATGCAGAATCTTCGAGAACGCTCTTTTCGAGCTACTTAATGCGCGAAACACGTTTTCTGGGGTTTTCACCACTCCACAGTTCGTTGGATATGCAGAACCGGAGATATCTTGGTTTTCGTGGGGTTTCAAGATGAGATATGCATTTCCTGCGATAATCTTGGTGAGACTTCTGTCCGAAGTATGCTGAATCATCGAGATCGCTCTTCTCGAGCTATTTAATGCGAGAAACACGTTCTCAGGTTGTTTTCACCACTCCACAGTGCGTTTGATATGCAGAACAGGCGATATCTTGATTTTCGTCGGGTTTCAATCTGAGATTGCATTTTCTACGATAATCCTGGTGAGACTTCTGTCAGAAGTATGCAGAATCTTCGAGAACGCTCTTTTCGAGCTACTTAATGCGCGAAACTCGTTTTCTGGTGTTTTCACCACTCCACGGTACGTTTGATGTGCAGAACCGGAGATAACTCGGTTTTCGTCGGGTTTCAAGATGAGATATGCATTTTCTACGATAATCTTGGTGAGACTTCTGTCAGAAGTATGCAGGATCTTCGAGAACGCTCTTTTCGAGCTATTTAATGCGAGATACTCGTTTTCTGGGGTTTTCACCACTCCATAGTACGTTTGACATGCAGAACCGGAGATATCTTGGTTTCGGTCGGGTTTCAAGCTGAGATATGCATTATCTACGATAATCTTGGTGAAACATCTGTCCGAAGTATGCAGAAACATCGAGAGCGCTCTTTTCGAGCTATTTAATGCGAGATACTCGTTTTCTGGGGTTTTCACCACTCCACAGTTCGTTGGATATGCAGAACCGGAGATATCTTGGTTTCAGTCGGGTTTCAAGCTGAGATATGCATTTTCTACGATAATCCTGGTGAGACTTCTGTCAGAAGTATGCAGAATCTTCGAGAACGCTCTTTTCGAGCTACTTAATGCGCGAAATACGTTTTCTGGTGTTTTCACCACTCCACGGTACGTTTGATGTGCAGAACCGGAGATAACTCGGTTTTCGTCGGGTTTCAAGCTGAGATATGCATTTTCTACGATAATCCTGGTGAGACTTCTTTCAGAAGTATGCAGAATCTTCGAGAACGCTCTTTTCGAGCTACTTAATGCGCGAAACTCGTTTTCTGGTGTTTTCACCACTCCACGGTACGTTTGATGTGCAGAACCGGAGATAACTCGGTTTTCGTCGGGTTTCAAGATGAGATATGCATTTTCTGCGATAATATTGATGAGACTTCAGTCAGAAGTATGCAGAATCATCTAGATCGCTCTTTTCGAGCTACTTAATGCACGAAACACGTTTTCTGGTGTTTTCACCACTCCACAGTACGTTTGACATGCAGAACCGGAGATATCTTGGTTTCGGTCGGGTTTCAAGCTGAGATATGCATTTTCTACGATAATCCTGGTGAGACTTCTGTCAGAAGTATGCAGAATCTTCGAGAACGCTCCTTTCGAGCTACTTAATGCGCGAAATACGTTCTCTGGTGTTTTCACCACTCCACGGTACGTTTGATGTGCAGAACCGGAGATAACTCGGTTTTCGTCGGGTTTCAAGCTGAGATATGCATTTTCTACGATAATCTTGGTGAGACTTCTGCCAGAAGTATGCAGGATCTTCGAGAACGCTGTTTCGAGCTATTTAATGCGAGAAACACGTAATCTGGTGTTTTCACCACTCCACAGTGGGTATGATATGCAGAACCGGCGATATCTTGGTTTTCGTGGGGTTTCAAGATGAGATATGCATTTTCTACGATAAGCTTGGTGAAACATATGTCCAAAGTAAGCAGAAACATCGAGAGCGCTCTTTTCGAGCTATTTAATGCACGAAATACGTTTTCTGGTGTTTTCACCACTCCACGGTACGTTTCATGTGCAGAACCGGAGATAACTCGGTTTTCGTGTGGTTTCAAGCTGAGATATGCATTTTTTACGATAATCTTGGTGAGACTTCCGTCCGAAGGATGCAAAATCATCGAGATCGCGCAATTCGAGCTATTTAATGCGACAAACTCGTTATCTGGTGTTTTCAGCACTCCACAGTGCGTTTGATATACAGAACCAGCGATATCTTGGCTTTCGTTGGGTTTCAAGCTGAGATATGCATTTTTTACGATAATCTTGGTGAGACTTCCGTCCGAAGTATGAAGAATTATCGAGATCGCTCTATTCGAGCTATTTAATGCGAGAAACACGTTTTCAGGTGGTTTTCACCACTCCACAGTGCGTTGGATATGCAGAACCGGCGATATTTTGGTTTTCGTCGGGTTTCAAGCTGAGATATGCATTTCCTACGATAAGTTTGGTGAAACATCTGTCCAAAGTATGCAGAAACATCGAGAGCGCTCTTTTCGAGCTATTTAATGCGAGAAACACGTTTTCTGGGGTTTTCACCACTCCACAGTTCGTTGGATATGCAGAACAGTAGATATCTTGGTTTTCGTGGGGTTTCAAGCTGAGATATGCATTTTCTGCGATAATCTTGTTGAGACTTCTGTCCGAAGTATGCAGAATCATCGAGATCGCTCTTTTCGAGCTACATAATGCGCGAAATACGTTTTCTGGTATTTTCACCACTCCACGGTACGTTTGATGTGCAGAACCGGAGATAACTCGGTTTTCGTCGGGTTTCAAGCTGAGATATGCATTTTCTACGATAATCTTGGTGAGACTTCTGCCAGAAGTATGCAGGATCTTCGAGAACGCTGTTTCGCGCTATTTCATGCGAGAAACACGTAATCTGGTGCTTTCACCACTCCACAGTGCGTTGGATATGCAGAACCGGCGATATTTTGGTTATCGTTGGGTTTCAAGCTGAGATATGCATTTTCTACGATAATCTTGGTGAAACATCTGTCCCAAGTATGCAGAAACATCGAGAGCGCTCTTTTCGAGCTATTTAATGCGAGAAACTCGTTTTCTGAGGTTTTCACCACTCCACAGTGCGTTTGATATGCGGAACAGGCGATATCTTGATTTTCGTGGTGTTTCCAGCTGAGATATGCATTTTCTACGATAATCTTGGTGAGACTTCTGGCAGAAGTATGCAGAATCTTCGAGAACGCTCTTTTCGAGCTACTCAATGCACGAAACACGTTTTCTGGGGTTTTCACCCCTCCACAGTTCGTTGGATATGCAGAACCGGAGATATCTTGGTTTTCGTGGGGTTTCAAGCTGAGATATGCATTTCCTGCGATAATCTTGGTGAAACATCTGTCCGAAGTATGCTGAATCATCTAGATCGCTCTTTTCGAGCTATTTAATGCGAGAAACACGTTATCTGGTGTTTTCACCACTCCACAGTGCGTTTGATATGCAGAACCAGCGATATCTTGGTGTTCGTGGGGTTTCAAGCTGAGATATGCATTTTCTACGATAATATTGGCGAGACTTCAGTCAGAAGTATGCAGAATCTTCGAGAACGCTCTTTTCGAGCTACTTAATTCGCGAAATACGTTTTCTGGTGTTTTCCCCACTCCACGGTACGTTTGATGTGCAGAACCGGAGATAACTCGGATTTCGTCGGGTTTCAAGCTGAGATATGCATTTTCTACGATAATCTTGGTGAGACTTCTGTCAGAAGTATGCCGGATCTTCGAGAACGCTCCTTTCGAGCTATTTAATGCGAGAAACACGTTATCTGGTGTTTTCCCCACTCCACAGTACGTTTGACATGCAGAACCGGAGATATCTTGGTTTCGGTCGGGTTTCAAGCTGAGATATGCATTTTCTGCGATAATCCTGGTGAGACTTCTGTCAGAAGTATGCAGAATCTTCGAGAACGCTCTTTTCGAGATACTTAATGCGCGAAATACGTTTTCTGGTGTTTTCACCACTCCACAGTTCGTTGGATATGCAGAACCGGAGATATCTTGGTTTTCGTGGGGTTTCAAGATGAGATATGCATTTCCTGCGATAATCTTGGTGAGAATCCTGTCCGAAATATGCTGAATCATCGAGATCGCTCTTTTCGAGCTATTTAATGCGAGAAACACGTTCTCTGGTTGTTTTCACCACTCCACAGTGCGTTTGATATGCGGAACAGGCGATATCTTGATTTTCGTGGTGTTTCCAGCTGAGATATGCATTTTCTACGATAATCTTGGTGAGACTTCTGGCAGAAGTATGCAGAATCTTCGAGAACGCTCTTTTCGAGCTACTCAATGCACGAAACACGTTTTCTGGGGTTTTCACCCCTCCACAGTTCGTTGGAAATGCAGAACCTGAGATATCTTGGTTTTCGTGGGGTTTCAAGCTGAGATATGCATTTCCTGCGATAATCTTGGTGAAACATCTGTCCGAAGTATGCTGAATCATCTAGATCGCTCTTTTCGAGCTATTTAATGCGAGAAACACGTTATCTGGTGTTTTCACCACTCCACAGTGCGTTTGATATGCAGAACCAGCGATATCTTGGTTTTCGTGGGGTTTCAAGCTGAGATATGCATTTTCTACGATAATATTGGCGAGACTTCAGTCAGAAGTGTGCAGAATCATCGAGAGCGCTCTTTTCGAGCTATTTAATGCACGAAACACGTTTTCTGGTGTTTTCACCACTCCACAGTACGTTTGACATGCAGAACCGGAGATATCTTGTTTTCGGTCGCTGTTTCAAGCTGAGATATGCATTATCTACGATAATCCTGGTGAGACTTCTGTCAGAAGTATGCAGAATCTTCGAGAACGCTCTTTTCGAGCTACTTAATGCGCGAAATACGTTTTCTGGTGTTTTCACTACTCCACGGTACGTTTGATGTGCAGAACCGGAGATAACTCGGTTTTCGTGGGGTTTCAAGCTGAGATATGCATTTTCCGCGATAATCTTGGTGAGACTTCTGTCCGAAGTATGCTGAATCATCGAGAACGCTCTTTTCGAGCTAGTTAGTGCGAGAAACACGTTATCTGGTGTTTTCACCACTCCACAGTGCGTTGGATATGCAGAACCGGCGATATTTTGGTTATCGTTGGGTTTCAAGCTGAGATATGCATTTTCTACGATAATCCTGGTGAGACTTCTGTCAGAAGTATGCAGAATCTTCGAGATCGCTCTTTTCGAGCTACTTAATGCGCGAAACACGTTTTCTGGTGTTTTCACCACTCCACGGTACGTTTGATGTGCAGAACCGGAGATAACTCGGTTTTCGTGGGGTTTCAAGCTGAGATATGCATTTTCCGCGATAATCTTGGTGAGACTTCTGTCCGAAGTATGCTGAATCATCGAGAACGCTCTTTTCGAGCTAGTTAGTGCGAGAAACACGTTATCTGGTGCTTTCACCACTCCACAGTGCGTTGGATATGCAGAACCGGCGATATTTTGGTTATCGTTGGGTTTCAAGCTGAGATATGCATTTTCTACGATAAGCTTGGTGAAACATATGTCCAAAGTATGCAGAAACATCGAGAGCGCTCTTTTCGAGCTATTTAATGCACGAAACACGTTTTCTGGTGTTTTCACCACTCCACAGTACGTTTGACATGCAGAACCGGAGATATCTTGGTTTCGGTCGGGTTTCAAGCTGAGATATGCATTTTCTGCGATAATCCTGGTGAGACTTCTGTCAGAAGTATGCAGAATCTTCGAGAACGCTCTTTTCGAGATACTTAATGCGCGAAATACGTTTTCTGGTGTTTTCACCACTCCACGGTACGTTTGATGTGCAGAACCGGAGATAACTCGGTTTTCGTCGGGTTTCAAGCTGAGATATGCATTTTCTACGATAATCTTGGTGAGACTTCTGTCAGAAGTATGCCGGATCTTCGAGAACGCTCTTTTCGAGCTATTTAATGCGAGAAACACGTTATCTGGTGTTTTCCCCACTCCACAGTTGGTTTGATATGCAGAACCGGCGATATTTTGGTTTTCGTGGGGTTTCAAGCTGAGATATGCATTTTCTACGATAATCTTGGTGAAACATCTGTCCCAAGTATGCAGAAACATCGAGAGCGCTCTTTTCGAGCTATTTAATGCGAGAAACTCGTTTTCTGAGGTTTTCACCACTCCACAGTTCGTTGGATATGCAGAACCGGAGATATCTTGGTTTTCGTGGGGTTTCAAGATGAGATATGCATTTCCTGCGATAATCTTGGTGAGAATCCTGTCCGAAATATGCTGAATCATCGAGATCGCTCTTTTCGAGCTATTTAATGCGAGAAACACGTTCTCTGGTTGTTTTCACCACTCCACAGTGCGTTTGATATGCGGAACAGGCGATATCTTGATTTTCGTGGTGTTTCCAGCTGAGATATGCATTTTCTACGATAATCTTGGTGAGACTTCTGGCAGAAGTATGCAGAATCTTCGAGAACGCTCTTTTCGAGCTACTCAATGCACGAAACACGTTTTCTGGGGTTTTCACCCCTCCACAGTTCGTTGGATATGCAGAACCGGAGATATCTTGGTTTTCGTGGGGTTTCAAGCTGAGATATGCATTTCCTGCGATAATCTTGGTGAAACATCTGTCCGAAGTATGCTGAATCATCTAGATCGCTCTTTTCGAGCTATTTAATGCGAGAAACACGTTATCTGGTGTTTTCACCACTCCACAGTGCGTTTGATATGCAGAACCAGCGATATCTTGGTGTTCGTGGGGTTTCAAGCTGAGATATGCATTTTCTACGATAATATTGGCGAGACTTCAGTCAGAAGTATGCAGAATCTTCGAGAACGCTCTTTTCGAGCTACTTAATGCGCGAAATACGTTTTCTGGTGTTTTCCCCACTCCACGGTACGTTTGATGTGCAGAACCGGAGATAACTCGGATTTCGTCGGGTTTCAAGCTGAGATATGCATTTTCTACGATAATCTTGGTGAGACTTCTGTCAGAAGTATGCCGGATCTTCGAGAACGCTCCTTTCGAGCTATTTAATGCGAGAAACACGTTATCTGGTGTTTTCCCCACTCCACAGTTGGTTTGATATGCAGAACCGGCGATATTTTGGTTTTCGTGGGGTTTCAAGCTGAGATATGCATTTTCTACGATAATCTTGGTGAAACATCTGTCCGAAGTATGCAGAAACATCGAGAGCGCTCTTTTCGAGCTATTTAATGCGAGAAACTCGTTTTCTGGGGTTTTCACCACTCCACAGTTCGTTGGATATGCAGAACCGGAGATATTGTGGTTTTCGTGGGGTTTCAAGCTGAGATATGCATTTCCTGCGATAATCATGGTGAGAATCCTGTCCGAAATATGCTGAATCATCGAGATCGCGCTTTCCGAGCTATTTAATGCGAGAAACACGTTCTCTGGTTGTTTTCACCACTCCACAGTGCGTTTGATATGCGGAACAGGCGATATCTTGATTTTCGTGGTGTTTCCAGCTGAGATATGCATTTTCTACGATAATCCTGGTGAGACTTCTGTCAGAAGTATGCAGAATCTTCGAGAACGCTCTTTTCGAGCTACTTAATGCACGAATCACGTTTTCTGGGGATTTCACCACTCCACAGTTCGTTGGATATGCAGAACCGGAGATATCTTGGTTTCGGTCGGGTTTCAAGCTGAGATATGCATATTCTACGATAATCCTGGTGAGACTTCTGTCAGAAGTATGCCGGATCTTCGAGAACGCTCCTTTCGAGCTATTTAATGCGAGAAACACGTTATCTGGTGTTTTCACCACTCCACAGTGCGTATGATATGCAGAACCGGCGATATTTTGGTTTTCGTGGGGTTTCAAGGTGAGATCTGCATTTTCTGCGATAATCTTGGTGAGACTTCTGTCAGAAGTATGCCGGATCTTCGAGAACGCTCCTTTCGAGCTATTTAATGCGAGGAACACGTTATCTGGTGTTTTCCCCACTCCACAGTTGGTTTGATATGCAGAACCGGCGATATTTTGGTTTTCGTCGGGTGTCAAGCTGAGATATGCATTTTCTACGATAATATTGGCGAGACTTCAGTCAGAAGTGTGCAGAATCATCGAGAGCGCTCTTTTCGAGCTATTTAATGCACGAAACACGTTTTCTGGTGTTTTCACCACTCCACAGTACGTTTGACATGCAGAACCGGAGATATCTTGGTTTCGGTCGGGTTTCAAGCTGAGATATGCATTATCTACGATAATCCTGGTGAGACTTCTGTCAGAAATATGCAGAATCTTCGAGAACGCTCTTTTCGAGCTACTTAATGCGCGAAATACGTTTTCTGGTGTTTTCACCACTCCACGGTACGTTTGATGTGCAGAACCGGAGATAACTCGGTTTTCGTCGGGTTTCAAGCTGAGATATGCATTTTCTACGATAATCTTGGTGAGACTTCTGTCAGAAGTATGCCGGATCTTCGAGAACGCTCCTTTCGAGCTATTTAATGCGAGAAACACGTTATCTGGTGTTTTCACCACTCCACAGTGCGTATGATATGCAGAACCGGCGATATTTTGGTTTTCGTGGGGTTTCAAGGTGAGATCTGCATTTTCTGCGATAATCTTGGTGAGACTTCTGTCAGAAGTATGCAGGATCTTCGAGAACGCTCTTTTCGAGCCTTTTAAGGCGAGAAACACGTAATCTGGTGTTTTCACCACTCCACAGTGCGTTTGATATGCAGAACATGCGATATCTTGATTTTCGTGGTATTTCCAGCTGACATATGAATTTTCTACGATAATCCTGGTGAGACTTCTGTCCGAAGTATGCTGAATCATCGAGAACGCTCTTTTCGAGCTAGTTAGTGCGAGAAACACGTTATCTGGTGTTTTCACCACTCCACAGTGCGTTGGATATGCAGAACCGGCGATATTTTGGTTATCGTTGGGTTTCAAGCTGAGATATGCATTTTCTACGATAAGCTTGGTGAAACATATGTCCAAAGTATGCAGAAACATCGAGAGCGCTCTTTTCGAGCTATTTAATGCACGAAACACGTTTTCTGGTGTTTTCACCACTCCACAGTACGTTTGACATGCAGAACCGGAGATATCTTGGTTTCGGTCGGGTTTCAAGCTGAGATATGCATTTTCTGCGATAATCCTGGTGAGATTTCTGTCAGAAGTATGCAGAATCTTCGAGAACGCTCTTGTCGAGATACTTAATGCGCGAAATACGTTTTCTGGTGTTTTCACCACTCCACGGTACGTTTGATGTGCAGAACCGGAGATAACTCGGTTTTCGTCGGGTTTCAAGCTGAGATATGCATTTTCTACGATAATCTTGGTGAGACTTCTGTCAGAAGTATGCCGGATCTTCGAGAACACTCTTTTCGAGCTATTTAATGCGAGAAACACGTTATCTGGTGTTTTCCCCACTCCACTGTTGGTTTCATATGCAGAACCGGCGATATTTTGGTTTTCGTGGGGTTTCAAGCTGAGATATGCATTTTCTACGATAATCTTGGTGAAACATCTGTCCCAAGTATGCAGAAACATCCAGAGCGCTCTTTTCGAGCTATTTAATGCGAGAAACTCGTTTTCTGGGGTTTTCACCACTCCACAGTTCGTTGGATATGCAGAACCGGAGATATCTTGGTTTTCGTGGGGTTTCAAGATGAGATATGCATTTCCTGCGATAATCTTGGTGAGAATCCTGTCCGAAATATGCTGAATCATCGAGATCGCTCTTTTCGAGCTATTTAATGCGAGAAACACGTTCTCTGGTTGTTTTCACCACTCCACAGTGCGTTTGATATGCGGAACAGGCGATATCTTGATTTTCGTGGTGTTTCCAGCTGAGATATGCATTTTCTACGATAATCTTGGTGAGACTTCTGGCAGAAGTATGCAGAATCTTCGAGAACGCTCTTTTCGAGCTACTCAATGCACGAAACACGTTTTCTGGGGTTTTCACCCCTCCACAGTTCGTTGGATATGCAGAACCGGAGATATCTTGGTTTCGGTCGGGTTTCAAGCTGAGATATGCATTTTCTACGATAATCCTGGTGAGACTTCTGTCAGAAGTATGCCGAATCTTCGAGAACGCTCTTTTCGAGCTATTTAATGCGAGGAACACGTTATCTGGTGTTTTCCCCACTCCACAGTTGGTTTGATATGCAGAACCGGCGATATTTTGGTTTTCGTAGGGTTTCAAGCTGAGATATGCATTTTCTACGATAATCTTGGTGAAACATCTGTCCGAAGTATGCTGAATCATCGAGAACGCTCTTTTCGAGCTAGTTAGTGCGAGAAACACGTTATCTGGTGTTTTCACCACTCCACAGTGCGTTGGATATGCAGAACCGGCGATATTTTGGTTATCGTTGGGTTTCAAGCTGAGATATGCATTTTCTACGATAAGCTTGGTGAAACATATGTCCAAAGTATGCAGAAACATCGAGAGCGCTCTTTTCGAGCTATTTAATGCACGAAACACGTTTTCTGGTGTTTTCACCACTCCACAGTACGTTTGACATGCAGAACCGGAGATATCTTGGTTTCGGTCGGGTTTCAAGCTGAGATATGCATTTTCTGCGATAATCCTGGTGAGATTTCTGTCAGAAGTATGCAGAATCTTCGAGAACGCTCTTGTCGAGATACTTAATGCGCGAAATACGTTTTCTGGTGTTTTCACCACTCCACGGTACGTTTGATGTGCAGAACCGGAGATAACTCGGTTTTCGTCGGGTTTCAAGCTGAGATATGCATTTTCTACGATAATCTTGGTGAGACTTCTGTCAGAAGTATGCCGGATCTTCGAGAACACTCTTTTCGAGCTATTTAATGCGAGAAACACGTTATCTGGTGTTTTCCCCACTCCACTGTTGGTTTCATATGCAGAACCGGCGATATTTTGGTTTTCGTGGGGTTTCAAGCTGAGATATGCATTTTCTACGATAATCTTGGTGAAACATCTGTCCCAAGTATGCAGAAACATCCAGAGCGCTCTTTTCGAGCTATTTAATGCGAGAAACTCGTTTTCTGGGGTTTTCACCACTCCACAGTTCGTTGGATATGCAGAACCGGAGATATCTTGGTTTTCGTGGGGTTTCAAGATGAGATATGCATTTCCTGCGATAATCTTGGTGAGAATCCTGTCCGAAATATGCTGAATCATCGAGATCGCTCTTTTCGAGCTATTTAATGCGAGAAACACGTTCTCTGGTTGTTTTCACCACTCCACAGTGCGTTTGATATGCGGAACAGGCGATATCTTGATTTTCGTGGTGTTTCCAGCTGAGATATGCATTTTCTACGATAATCTTGGTGAGACTTCTGGCAGAAGTATGCAGAATCTTCGAGAACGCTCTTTTCGAGCTACTCAATGCACGAAACACGTTTTCTGGGGTTTTCACCCCTCCACAGTTCGTTGGATATGCAGAACCGGAGATATCTTGGTTTCGGTCGGGTTTCAAGCTGAGATATGCATTTTCTACGATAATCCTGGTGAGACTTCTGTCAGAAGTATGCCGAATCTTCGAGAACGCTCTTTTCGAGCTATTTAATGCGAGGAACACGTTATCTGGTGTTTTCCCCACTCCACAGTTGGTTTGATATGCAGAACCGGCGATATTTTGGTTTTCGTAGGGTTTCAAGCTGAGATATGCATTTTCTACGATAATCTTGGTGAAACATCTGTCCGAAGTATGCAGAAACATCGAGAGCGCTCTTTTCGAGCTATTTAATGCGAGAAACTCGTTTTCTGGGGTTTTCACCACTCCACAGTTCGTTGGATATGCAGAACCGGAGATATCTTGGTTTTCGTGGGGTTTCAAGATGAGATATGCATTTCCTGCGATAATCTTGGTGAGACTTCTGTCCGAAGTATGCTGAATCATCGAGATCGCTCTTCTCGAGCTATTTAATGCGAGAAACACGTTCTCAGGTTGTTTTCACCACTCCACAGTGCGTTTGATATGCAGAACAGGCGATATCTTGATTTTCGTGGTGTTTCCAGCTGAGATATGCATTTTCTACGATAATCCTGGTGAGACTTCTGTCAGAAGTATGCAGAATCTTCGAGAACGCTCTTTTCGAGCTACTTAATGCGCGAAACACGTTTTCTGGTGTTTTCACCACTCCACGGTACGTTTGATATACAGAACCGGAGATAACTCGGTTTTCGTCGGGTTTCAATCTGAGATATGCATTTTCTACGATAATCCTGGTGAGACTTCTGTCAGAAGTATGCAGAATCTTCGAGAACGCTCTTTTCGAGCTACTTAATGCGCGAAACTCGTTTTCTGGTGTTTTCACCACTCGACGGTACGTTTGATGTGCAGAACCGGAGATAACTCGGTTTTCGTCGGGTTTCAAGATGAGATATGCATTTTCTACGATAATCTTGGTGAGACTTCTGTCAGAAGTATGCAGGATCTTCGAGAACGCTCTTTTCGAGCTATTTAATGCGACAAACACGTAATCTGGTGTTTTCACCACTCCACAGTGCGTATGATATGCAGAACCGGCGATATTTTGGTTTCGGTCGGGTTTCAAGCTGAGATATGCATTTTCTACGATAATCCTGGTGAGACTTCTGTCAGAAGGATGCAGAATCTTCGAGAACGCTCTTTTCGAGCTACTTAATGCGCGAAATACGTTTTCTGGTATTTTCACCACTCCACGGTACGTTTCATGTGCAGAACCGGAGATAACTCGGTTTTCGTGGGGTTTCAAGCTGAGATATGCATTTTTTACGATAATCTTGGTGAGACTTCCGTCCGAAGGATGCAAAATCATCGAGATCGCGCAATTCGAGCTATTTAATGCGACAAACACGTTATCTGGTGTTTTCAGCACTCCACAGTGCGTTTGATATACAGAACCAGCGATATCTTGGCTTTCGTTGGGTTTCAAGCTGAGATATGCATTTTTTACGATAATCTTGGTGAGACTTCTGTCCGAAGTATGAAGAATTATCGAGATCGCTCTATTCGAGCTATTTAATGCGAGAAACACGTTTTCAGGGGGTTTTCACCACTCCACAGTGCGTTGGATATGCAGAACCGGCGATATTTTGGTTTTCGTCGGGTTTCAAGCTGAGATATGCATTTCCTACGATAAGTTTGGTGAAACATCTGTCCAAAGTATGCAGAAACATCGAGAGCGCTCTTTTCGAGCTATTTAATGCGAGAAACACGTTTTCTGGGGTTTTCAACACTCCACAGTTCGTTGGATATGCAGAACAGTAGATATCTTGGTTTTCGTGGGGTTTCAAGCTGAGATACGCCTTTTCTGCGATAATCTTGTTGAGACTTCTGTCCGAAGTATGCAGAATCATCGAGATCGCTCTTTTCGAGCTACTTAATGCGCGAAATACGTTTTCTGGTATTTTCACCACTCCACGGTACGTTTGATGTGCAGAACCGGAGATAACTCGGTTTTCGTCGGGTTTCAAGCTGAGATATGCATTTTCTACGATAATCTTGGTGAGACTTCTGTCAGAAGTATGCAGGATCTTCGAGAACGCTGTTTCGAGCTATTTAATGCGACAAACACGTAATCTGGTGTTTTCACCACTCCACAGTGCGTATGATATGCAGAACCGGCGATATTTTGGTTTCGGTCGGGTTTCAAGCTGAGATATGCATTTTCTACGATAATCCTGGTGAGACTTCTGTCAGAAGGATGCAGAATCTTCGAGAACGCTCTTTTCGAGCTACTTAATGCGCGAAATACGTTTTCTGGTATTTTCACCACTCCACGGTACGTTTGATGTGCAGAACCGGAGATAACTCGGTTTTCGTCGGGTTTCAAGCTGAGATATGCATTTTCTACGATAATCTTGGTGAGACTTCTGCCAGAAGTATGCAGGATCTTCGAGAACGCTGTTTCGCGCTATTTAATGCGAGAAACACGTAATCTGGTGTTTTTACCACTCCACAGTGGGTATGATATGCAGAACCGGCGATATCTTGGTTTTCGTGGGGTTTCATGATGAGATATGCATTTTCTACGATAAGCTTGGTGAAACATATGTCCAAAGTATGCAGAAACATCGAGAGCGCTCTTTTCGAGCTATTTAATGCACGAAATACGTTTTCTGGTGTTTTCACCACTCCACGGTACGTTTCATGTGCAGAACCGGAGATAACTCGGTTTTCGTGGGGTTTCAAGCTGAGATATGCATTTTTTACGATAATCTTGGTGAGACTTCCGTCCGAAGGATGCAAAATCATCGAGATCGCGCAATTCGAGCTAGTTAATGCGACAAACACGTTATCTGGTGTTTTCAGCACTCCACGGTGCGTTTGATATACAGAACCAGCGATATCTTGGCTTTCGTTGGGTTTCAAGCTGAGATATGCATTTTTTACGATAATCTTGGTGAAACATCTGTCCGAAGTATGCTGAATCATCGAGATCGCTCTTTTCGAGCTATTTAATGCGAGAAACACGTTCTCTGGTTGTTTTCACCACTCCACAGTGCGTTTGATATGCAGAACCGGCAACATCTTGATTTTCGTGAGGTTTTGAGCTGAGATATGAATTTTCTGCGATAATATTGGTGAGACTTCAGTCAGAAGTATGCAGAATCAACTAGATCGCTCTTTTCGAGCTACTTAATGCACGAAACACGTTTTCTGGTGTTTTCACCGCTCCACAGTACGTTTGAAATGCAGAACCGGAGATATCTTGGTTTCGGTCGGGTTTCAAGCTGAGATATGCATTTTCTACGATAACCCTGGTGATACTTCTGTCAGAAGTATGCAGGATCTTCGAGAACGCTCTTTTCGAGCTATTTAATGCGAGAAACACGTTATCTGGTGTTTTCACCACTCCACAGTGGTTTTGATATGCATTACAAGCGATATCTTCGTTTTCGTGGGGTTTCAATCTGAGATATGCATTTTTTACGATAATCTTGGTGAGACTTCTGTCCGAAGTATGCAGAATCATCGAGTTCGCTCTATTGCAGCTATTTAATGCGAGAAACACGTTCTCTGGTTGTTTTCACCACTCCACAGTGCGTTTGATATGCAGAACCGGCAACATCTTGATTTTCGTGAGGTTTTGAGCTGAGATATGAATTTTCTGCGATAATATTGGTGAGACTTCTGTCCGAAGTATGCTGAATCATCGAGATCGCTCTTTTCGAGCTATTTAATGCGAGAAACACGTTCTCTGGTTGTTTTCAGCACTCCACAGTGCGTTTGATATGCAGAACCGGCAACATCTTGATTTTCGTGAGGTTTCGAGCTGAGATATGAATTTTCTGCTATAATATTGGTGAGACTTCAGTCAGAAGTATGCAGAATCATCTAGATCGCTCTTTTCGAGCTACTTAATGCACGAAACACGTTTTCTGGTGTTTTCACCGCTCCACAGTACGTTTGAAATGCAGAACCGGAGATATCTTGGTTTCGGTCGGGTTTCAAGCTGAGATATGCATTTTCTACGATAACCCTGGTGAGACTTCTGTCAGAAGTATAGAGGATCTTCGAGAACGCTCTTTTCGAGCTATTTAATGCGAGAAACACGTTATCTGGTGTTTTCACCACTCCACAGTGGGTTTGATATGCATTACAAGCGATATCTTCGTTTTCGTGGGGTTTCAATCTGAGATATGCATTTTTTACGATAATCTTGGTGAGACTTCTGTCCGAAGTATGCAGAATCATCGAGTTCGCTCTATTGCAGCTATTTAATGCGAGAAACACGTTCTCTGGTTGTTTTCACCACTCCACAGTGCGTTTGATATGCAGAACCGGCAACATCTTGATTTTCGTGAGGTTTCGAGCTGAGATATGAATTTTCTGCGATAATATTGGTGAGACTTCAGTCAGAAGTATGCAGAATCATCTAGATCGCTCTTTTCGAGCTGCTTAATGCACGAAACACGTTTTCTGGTGTTTTCACCACTCCACAGTACGTTTGAAATGCAGAACCGGAGATATCTTGGTTTCGGTCGGGTTTCAAGCTGAGATATGCATTTTCTACGATAACCCTGGTGAGACTTCTGTCAGAAGTATGCAGAATCTTCGAGAACGCTCATTTCGAGCTACTTAAAGCGCGAAACACGTTTTCTGGTGTTTTCACCACTCCACAGTTCGTTGGATATGCAGAACCGGCGACATCTTGGATTTAGTGAGGTTTCAAGCTGAGATATGCATTTTCTACGATAATCTTGGAGAGACTTCTGTCAGAAGTATGCAGGATCTTCGAGAACGCTCTTTTCGAGCTATTTAATGCGAGAAACACGTAATCTGGTGTTTTCACCACTCCACAGTGCGTATGATATGCAGAACCGGCGATATTTTGGTTTCGGTCGGGTTTCAAGCTGAGATATGTATTTTCTACGATAATCCTGGTGAGACTTCTGTCAGAAGGATGCAGAATCTTCGAGAACGCTCTTTTCGAGCTACTTAATGCGCGAAATACGTTTTCTGGTATTTTCACCACTCCACGGTACGTTTCATGTGCAGAACCGGAGATAACTCGGTTTTCGTGGGGTTTCAAGCTGAGATATGCATTTTTTACGATAATCTTGGTGAGACTTCCGTCCGAAGGATGCAAAATCATCGAGATCGCGCAATTCGAGCTATTTAATGCGACAAACACGTTATCTGGTGTTTTCAGCACTCCACAGTGCGTTTGATATACAGAACCAGCGATATCTTGGCTTTCGTTGGGTTTCAAGCTGAGATATGCATTTTTTACGATAATCTTGGTGAGACTTCTGTCCGAAGTATGAAGAATTATCGAGATCGCTCTATTCGAGCTATTTAATGCGAGAAACACGTTTTCAGGGGGTTTTCACCACTCCACAGTGCGTTGGATATGCAGAACCGGCGATATTTTGGTTTTCGTCGGGTTTCAAGCTGAGATATGCATTTCCTACGATAAGTTTGGTGAAACATCTGTCCAAAGTATGCAGAAACATCGAGAGCGCTCTTTTCGAGCTATTTAATGCGAGAAACACGTTTTCTGGGGTTTTCAACACTCCACAGTTCGTTGGATATGCAGAACAGTAGATATCTTGGTTTTCGTGGGGTTTCAAGCTGAGATATGCATTTTCTGCGATAATCTTGTTGAGACTTCTGTCCGAAGTATGCAGAATCATCGAGATCGCTCTTTTCGAGCTACTTAATGCGCGAAATACGTTTTCTGGTATTTTCACCACTCCACGGTACGTTTGATGTGCAGAACCGGAGATAACTCGGTTTTCGTCGGGTTTCAAGCTGAGATATGCATTTTCTACGATAATCTTGGTGAGACTTCTGTCAGAAGTATGCAGGATCTTCGAGAACGCTGTTTCGAGAAATTTAATGCGACAAACACGTAATCTGGTGTTTTCACCACTCCACAGTGCGTATGATATGCAGAACCGGCGATATTTTGGTTTCGGTCGGGTTTCAAGCTGAGATATGCATTTTCTACGATAATCCTGGTGAGACTTCTGTCAGAAGGATGCAGAATCTTCGAGAACGCTCTTTTCGAGCTACTTAATGCGCGAAATACGTTTTCTGGTGTTTTCACCGCTCCACAGTACGTTTGAAATGCAGAACCGGAGATATCTTGGTTTCGGTCGGGTTTCAAGCTGAGATATGCATTTTCTACGATAACCCTGGTGAGACTTCTGTCAGAAGTATGCAGGATCTTCGAGAACGCTCTTTTCGAGCTATTTAATGCGAGAAACACGTTATCTGGTGTTTTCACCACTCCACAGTGGGTTTGATATGCATTACAAGCGATATCTTCGTTTTCGTGGGGTTTCAATCTGAGATATGCATTTTTTACGATAATCTTGGTGAGACTTCTGTCCGAAGTATGCAGAATCATCGAGTTCGCTCTATTGCAGCTATTTAATGCGAGAAACACGTTCTCTGGTTGTTTTCACCACTCCACAGTGCGTTTGATATGCAGAACCGGCAACATCTTGATTTTCGTGAGGTTTCGAGCTGAGATATGAATTTTCTGCGATAATATTGGTGAGAATTCAGTCAGAAGTATGCAGAATCATCTAGATCGCTCTTTTCGAGCTACTTAATGCACGAAACACGTTTTCTGGTGTTTTCACCGCTCCACAGTACGTTTGAAATGCAGAACCGGAGATATCTTGGTTTCGGTCGGGTTTCAAGCTGAGATATGCATTTTCTACGTTAACCCTGGTGAGACTTCTGCCAGAAGTATGCAGGATCTTCGAGAACGCTCTTTTCGAGCTATTTAATGCGAGAAACACGTTATCTGGTGTTTTCACCACTCCACAGTGGGTTTGATATGCATTACAAGCGATATCTTCGTTTTCGTGGGGTTTCAATCTGAGATATGCATTTTTTACGATAATCTTGGTGAGACTTCTGTCCGAAGTATGCAGAATCATCGAGTTCGCTCTATTGCAGCTATTTAATGCGAGAAACACGTTCTCTGGTTGTTTTCACCACTCCACAGTGCGTTTGATATGCAGAACCGGCAACATCTTGATTTTCGTGGGGTTTCAAGCTGAGATATGCATTTTCTGCGATTATCTTGGTGAGACTTCTGTCCGAAGTATGCAGAATCATCTAGATCGCTCTTTTCGAGCTATTTAATGCGAGAAACACGTTTTCTGGTGTTTTCACCACTCCACAGTGCGTCTGAAATGCTGAACCGGCGATATCTTGGTTTTCGTGGGTTTTCCAGCTGAGATATGCATTTTCTGCGATAATCTTGGTGAGTCTTATCTCAGTAGTATGCAGAATCATCTAGATCGCTCTTTACGAACTATTTAATGCCAGAAACACGTTTTCTGGTGTATTCACCACTCCACAGAACGTTTGATTTGCAGAACCGGCGACATCTTGATTTTCGTGAGGTTTCAAGCTGAGATATGCATTTTCTGCGATAATCTTGGTGAGTCTTCTGTCAGAAGTATGCAGAATCTTCGAGAACGCTCATTTCGAGCTACTTAATGCGCGAAACACGTTTTCTGGTGTTTTCACCACTCCACAGTTCGTTGGATATGCAGAACCGGCGACATCTTGGATTTAGTGAGGTTTCAAGCTGAGATATGCATTTTCTACGATAATCTTGGAGAGACTTCTGTCAGAAGTATGCAGGATCTTCGAGAACGCTCTTTTCGAGCTATTTAATGCGAGAAACACGTAATCTGGTGTTTTCACCACTCCACAGTGCGTATGATATGCAGAACCGGCGATATTTTGGTTTCGGTCGGGTTTCAAGCTGAGATATGCATTTTCCACGATAATCCTGGTGAGACTTCTGTCAGAAGGATGCAGAATCTTCGAGAACGCTCTTTTCGAGCTACTTAATGCGCGAAATACGTTTTCTGGTATTTTCACCACTCCACGGTACGTTTCATGTGCAGAACCGGAGATAACTCGGTTTTCGTGGGGTTTCAAGCTGAGATATGCATTTTTTACGATAATCTTGGTGAGACTTCCGTCCGAAGGATGCAAAATCATCGAGATCGCGCAATTCGAGCTATTTAATGCGACAAACACGTTATCTGGTGTTTTCAGCACTCCACAGTGCGTTTGATATACAGAACCAGCGATATCTTGGCTTTCGTTGGGTTTCAAGCTGAGATATGCATTTTTTACGATAATCTTGGTGAGACTTCTGTCCGAAGTATGAAGAATTATCGAGATCGCTCTATTCGAGCTATTTAATGCGAGAAACACGTTTTCAGGGGGTTTTCACCACTCCACAGTGCGTTGGATATGCAGAACCGGCGATATTTTGGTTTTCGTCGGGTTTCAAGCTGAGATATGCATTTTCTGCGATAATCTTGTTGAGACTTCTGTCCGAAGTATGCAGAATCATCGAGATCGCTCTTTTCGAGCTACTTAATGCGCGAAATACGTTTTCTGGTATTTTCACCACTCCAGGGTACGTTTGATGTGCAGAACCGGAGATAACTCGGTTTTCGTCGGGTTTCAAGCTGAGATATGCATTTTCTACGATAATCTTGGTGAGACTTCTGTCAGAAGTATGCAGGATCTTCGAGAACGCTGTTTCGAGCTATTTAATGCGACAAACACGTAATCTGGTGTTTTCACCACTCCACAGTGCGTATGATATGCAGAACCGGCGATATTTTGGTTTCGGTCGGGTTTCAAGCTGAGATATGCATTTTCTACGATAATCCTGGTGAGACTTCTGTCAGAAGGATGCAGAATCTTCGAGAACGCTCTTTTCGAGCTACTTAATGCGCGAAATACGTTTTCTGGTATTTTCACCACTCCACGGTACGTTTGATGTGCAGAACCGGAGATAACTCGGTTTTCGTCGGGTTTCAAGCTGAGATATGCATTTTCTACGATAATCTTGGTGAGACTTCTGCCAGAAGTATGCAGGATCTTCGAGAACGCTGTTTCGCGCTATTTAATGCGAGAAACACGTAATCTGGTGTTTTTACCACTCCACAGTGGGTATGATATGCAGAACCGGCGATTTCTTGGTTTTCGTGGGGTTTCATGATGAGATATGCATTTTCTACGATAAGCTTGGTGAAACATATGTCCAAAGTATGCAGAAACATCGAGAGCGCTCTTTTCGAGCTATTTAATGCACGAAATACGTTTTCTGGTGTTTTCACCACTCCACGGTACGTTTCATGTGCAGAACCGGAGATAACTCGGTTTTCGTGGGGTTTCAAGCTGAGATATGCATTTTTTACGATAATCTTGGTGAGACTTCCGTCCGAAGGATGCAAAATCATCGAGATCGCGCAATTCGAGCTATTTAATGCGACAAACACGTTATCTGGTGTTTTCAGCACTCCACGGTGCGTTTGATATACAGAACCAGCGATATCTTGGCTTTCGTTGGGTTTCAAGCTGAGATATGCATTTTTTACGATAATCTTGGTGAAACATCTGTCCGAAGTATGCTGAATCATCGAGATCGCTCTTTTCGAGCTATTTAATGCGAGAAACACGTTCTCTGGTTGTTTTCACCACTCCACAGTGCGTTTGATATGCAGAACCGGCAACATCTTGATTTTCGTGAGGTTTCGAGCTGAGATATGAATTTTCTGCGATAATATTGGTGAGACTTCAGTCAGAAGTATGCAGAATCAACTAGATCGCTCTTTTCGAGCTACTTAATGCACGAAACACGTTTTCTGGTGTTTTCACCGCTCCACAGTACGGTTGAAATGCAGAACCGGAGATATCTTGGTTTCGGTCGGGTTTCAAGCTGAGATATGCATTTTCTACGATAACCCTGGTGATACTTCTGTCAGAAGTATGCAGGATCTTCGAGAACGCTCTTTTCGAGCTATTTAATGCGAGAAACACGTTCTCTGGTTGTTTTCACCACTCCACAGTGCGTTTGATATGCAGAACCGGCAACATCTTGATTTTCGTGAGGTTTCGAGCTGAGATATGAATTTTCTGCGATAATATTGGTGAGACTTCAGTCAGAAGTATGCAGAATCATCTAGATCGCTCTTTTCGAGCTACTTAATGCACGAAACACGTTTTCTGGTGTTTTCACCGCTCCACAGTACGTTTGAAATGCAGAACCGGAGATATCTTGGTTTCGGTCGGGTTTCAAGCTGAGATATGCATTTTCTACGATAACCCTGGTGAGACTTCTGTCAGAAGTATGCAGGATCTTCGAGAACGCTCTTTTCGAGCTATTTAATGCGAGAAACACGTTATCTGGTGTTTTTACCACTCCACAGTGGGTTTGATATGCATTACAAGCGATATCTTCGTTTTCGTGGGGTTTCAATCTGAGATATGCATTTTTTACGATAATCTTGGTGAGACTTCTGTCCGAAGTATGCAGAATCATCGAGTTCGCTCTATTGCAGCTATTTAATGCGAGAAACACGTTCTCTGGTTGTTTTCACCACTCCACAGTGCGTTTGATATGCAGAACCGGCAACATCTTGATTTTCGTGAGGTTTCGAGCTGAGATATGAATTTTCTGCGATAATATTGGTGAGAATTCAGTCAGAAGTATGCAGAATCATCTAGATCGCTCTTTTCGAGCTACTTAATGCACGAAACACGTTTTCTGGTGTTTTCACCGCTCCACAGTACGTTTGAAATGCAGAACCGGAGATATCTTGGTTTCGGTCGGGTTTCAAGCTGAGATATGCATTTTCTACGATAACCCTGGTGAGACTTCTGCCAGAAGTATGCAGGATCTTCGAGAACGCTCTTTTCGAGCTATTTAATGCGAGAAACACGTTATCTGGTGTTTTCACCACTCCACAGTGGGTTTGATATGCATTACAAGCGATATCTTCGTTTTCGTGGGGTTTCAATCTGAGATATGCATTTTTTACGATAACCCTGGTGAGACTTCTGCCAGAAGTATGCAGAATCATCGAGTTCGCTCTATTGCAGCTATTTAATGCGAGAAACACGTTCTCTGGTTGTTTTCACCACTCCACAGTGCTTATGATATGCAGAACCGGCGATATCTTGGTTTTCGTGGGGTTTCAAGCTGAGATATGCATTTTCTGCGATTATCTTGGTGAGACTTCTGTCCGAAGTATGCAGAATCATCTAGATCGCTCTTTTCGAGCTATTTAATGCGAGAAACACGTTTTCTGGTGTTTTCACCACTCCACAGTGCGTCTGAAATGCTGAACCGGCGATATCTTGGTTTTCGTGGGTTTTCCAGCTGAGATATGCATTTTCTGCGATAATCTTGGTGAGTCTTATCTCAGTAGTATGCAGAATCATCTAGATCGCTCTTTACGAACTATTTAATGCCAGAAACACGTTTTCTGGTGTATTCACCACTCCACAGAACGTTTGATTTGCAGAACCGGCGACATCTTGATTTTCGTGAGGTTTCAAGCTGAGATATGCATTTTCTGCGATAATCTTGGTGAGTCTTCTGTCAGAAGTATGCAGAATCATCTTGATCGCGCTTTTCGAGCCAGTTAATGCGAGTAACACGTTTTCTGGTGTTTTCAGCACTCCACATTGCGTCTGATATGCAGAACCGGCGATATCTTGGATTTCGTGAGGTTTCAAGTTGACATATGCATTTGCTGCGATTATATTGGTGAGACTTCTGTCCGAAGTATGCAGAATCATCGATATCGCTCTTTTCGAGCTATTTAATGTGAGAAACACGTTATCTGGTGTTTTGACAACTCCACAGTGCGTTTGATATGCAGAAATGGCAAAATCTTGGTTTTCGTCGGTTTTCATCCTGAGGTATGCATTTTCTGCGATAATCTTGGTGCGACTTCTGTCAGAAGTATGCAGAATCATCGAGATCGCTCTTTTCGAGCTATTTAAAGCGAGAAACAAGTTATCTGGTGTATTGACCACTCCACAGTGCGTTTGATATGCAAAACCGGCGATATCTTGGTTTTCGTCGGGTTTCAAGCTGAGACATGCATTTTCGACGATAATCTTGGTGTTTCATCTATGAGAAGTATGCAGAAACATCGAGATCGCTCTTTTCGAGCTAGTTAATGCGAGAAACATGTTTTCTGGTGTTTTCACCACCCCACAGTGCGTTTGATATGCAGAACCGGCGACATCTTGGATTTCGTCGGTTTTCATCCTGAGGTATGCATTTTCTGCGATAATCTTGGTGCGACTTCTGTCAGAAGTATGCAGAATCATCGAGATCGCTCTTTTCGAGCTATTTAAAGCGAGAAACAAGTTATCTGGTGTATTGACCACTCCACAGTGCGTTTGATATGCAAAACCGGCGATATCTTGGATTTCGTGAGGTTTCAAGTTGACATATGCATTTGCTGCGATTATATTGGTGAGACTTCTGTCCGAAGTATGCAGAATCATCGATATCGCTCTTTTCGAGCTATTTAATGTGAGAAACACGTTATCTGGTGTTTTGACAACTCCACAGTGCGTTTGATATGCAGAAATGGCAAAATCTTGGTTTTCCTCGGTTTTCATCCTGAGGTATGCATTTTCTGCGATAATCTTGGTGCGACTTCTGTCAGAAGTATGCAGAATCATCGAGATCGCTCTTTTCGAGCTATTTAAAGCGAGAAACAAGTTATCTGGTGTATTGACCACTCCACAGTGCGTTTGATATGCAAAACCGGCGATATCTTGGATTTCGTGAGGTTTCAAGTTGACATATGCATTTGCTGCGATTATATTGGTGAGACTTCTGTCCGAAGTATGCAGAATCATCGATATCGCTCTTTTCGAGCTATTTAATGTGAGAAACACGTTATCTGGTGTTTTGACAACTCCACAGTGCGTTTGATATGCAGAAATGGCAAAATCTTGGTTTTCGTGGGGTTTCAAGCTGAGATATGCATTTTCTGCGATAATCTTGTTGAGACTTCTGTCCGAAGTATGCAGAATCATCGAGATCGCTCGTTTCGAGCTATTTAATGCGAGAAACACGTTATCCGGTGTTTTCACCAATCCACAGTGCGTTTGATATGCAGAACCAGCGATATCTTGGCTTTCGTGGGGTTTCAAGCTGAGATATGCATTTTTTACGATAATCTTGTTGAGACTTCTGTCCGAAGTATGCAGAATCATCGAGACCGCACTTTTCGAGCTATTTAATGCGAGAAACACGTTATCTGTTGTTTTCACCACTCTACAGTTGGTTTGATATGCAGAACCGGCGATATCTTGGTTTTCGTGGGGTTTCAAGTTGAGATATGCATTTTCTGCGATAATCTTGGTGAGACTTCTGTCAGAAGTATGCAGGATCTTCGAGAACGCTCTTTTCGAGCTATTTAATGCGAGAAACACGTAATCTGGTGTTTTCACCACTCCACAGTGCGTATGATATGCAGAACCGGCGATATTTTGGTTTCGGTCGGGTTTCAAGCTGAGATATGCATTTTCTACGATAATCCTGGTGAGACTTCTGTCAGAAGGATGCAGAATCTTCGAGAACGCTCTTTTCGAGCTACTTAATGCGCGAAATACGTTTTCTGGTATTTTCACCACTCCACGGTACGTTTCATGTGCAGAACCGGAGATAACTCGGTTTTCGTGGGGTTTCAAGCTGAGATATGCATTTTTTACGATAATCTTGGTGAGACTTCCGTCCGAAGGATGCAAAATCATCGAGATCGCGCAATTCGAGCTATTTAATGCGACAAACACGTTATCTGGTGTTTTCAGCACTCCACAGTGCGTTTGATATACAGAACCAGCGATATCTTGGCTTTCGTTGGGTTTCAAGCTGAGATATGCATTTTTTACGATAATCTTGGTGAGACTTCTGTCCGAAGTATGAAGAATTATCGAGATCGCTCTATTCGAGCTATTTAATGCGAGAAACACGTTTTCAGGGGGTTTTCACCACTCCACAGTGCGTTGGATATGCAGAACCGGCGATATTTTGGTTTTCGTCGGGTTTCAAGCTGAGATATGCATTTCCTACGATAAGTTTGGTGAAACATCTGTCCAAAGTATGCAGAAACATCGAGAGCGCTCTTTTCGAGCTATTTAATGCGAGAAACACGTTTTCTGGGGTTTTCAACACTCCACAGTTCGTTGGATATGCAGAACAGTAGATATCTTGGTTTTCGTGGGGTTTCAAGCTGAGATATGCATTTTCTGCGATAATCTTGTTGAGACTTCTGTCCGAAGTATGCAGAATCATCGAGATCGCTCTTTTCGAGCTACTTAATGCGCGAAATACGTTTTCTGGTATTTTCACCACTCCACGGTACGTTTGATGTGCAGAACCGGAGATAACTCGGTTTTCGTCGGGTTTCAAGCTGAGATATGCATTTTCTACGATAATCTTGGTGAGACTTCTGTCAGAAGTATGCAGGATCTTCGAGAACGCTGTTTCGAGAAATTTAATGCGACAAACACGTAATCTGGTGTTTTCACCACTCCACAGTGCGTATGATATGCAGAACCGGCGATATTTTAGTTTCGGTCGGGTTTCAAGCTGAGATATGCATTTTCTACGATAATCCTGGTGAGACTTCTGTCAGAAGGGTGCAGAATCTTCGAGAACGCTCTTTTCGAGCTACTTAATGCGCGAAATACGTTTTCTGGTATTTTCACCACTCCACGGTACGTTTGATGTGCAGAACCGGAGATAACTCGGTTTTCGTCGGGTTTCAAGCTGAGATATGCATTTTCTACGATAATCTTGGTGAGACTTCTGTCAGAAGTATGCAGGATCTTCGAGAACGCTGTTTCGAGAAATTTAATGCGACCAACACGTAATCTGGTGTTTTCACCACTCCACAGTGCGTATGATATGCAGAACCGGCGATATTTTGGTTTCGGTCGGGTTTCAAGCTGAGATATGCATTTTCTACGATAATCCTGGTGAGACTTCTGTCAGAAGGATGCAGAATCTTCGAGAACGCTCTTTTCGAGCTACTTAATGCGCGAAATACGTTTTCTGGTATTTTCACCACTCCACGGTACGTTTGATGTGCAGAACCGGAGATAACTCGGTTTTCGTCGGGTTTCAAGCTGAGATATGCATTTTCTACGATAATCTTGGTGAGACTTCTGCCAGAAGTATGCAGGATCTTCGAGAACGCTGTTTCGCGCTATTTAATGCGAGAAACACGTAATCTGGTGTTTTTACCACTCCACAGTGGGTATGATATGCAGAACCGGCGATTTCTTGGTTTTCGTGGGGTTTCATGATGAGATATGCATTTTCTACGATAAGCTTGGTGAAACATATGTCCAAAGTATGCAGAAACATCGAGAGCGCTCTTTTCGAGCTATTTAATGCACGAAATACGTTTTCTGGTGTTTTCACCACTCCACGGTACGTTTCATGTGCAGAACCGGAGATAACTCGGTTTTCGTGGGGTTTCAAGCTGAGATATGCATTTTTTACGATAATCTTGGTGAGACTTCCGTCCGAAGGATGCAAAATCATCGAGATCGCGCAATTCGAGCTATTTAATGCGACAAACACGTTATCTGGTGTTTTCAGCACTCCACGGTGCGTTTGATATACAGAACCAGCGATATCTTGGCTTTCGTTGGGTTTCAAGCTGAGATATGCATTTTTTACGATAATCTTGGTGAAACATCTGTCCGAAGTATGCTGAATCATCGAGATCGCTCTTTTCGAGCTATTTAATGCGAGAAACACGTTCTCTGGTTGTTTTCACCACTCCACAGTGCGTTTGATATGCAGAACCGGCAACATCTTGATTTTCGTGAGGTTTCGAGCTGAGATATGAATTTTCTGCGATAATATTGGTGAGACTTCAGTCAGAAGTATGCAGAATCATCTAGATCGCTCTTTTCGAGCTACTTAATGCACGAAACACGTTTTCTGGTGTTTTCACCGCTCCACAGTACGTTTGAAATGCAGAACCGGAGATATCTTGGTTTCGGTCGGGTTTCAAGCTGAGATATGCATTTTCTACGATAACCCTGGTGAGACTTCTGTCAGAAGTATGCAGGATCTTCGAGAACGCTCTTTTCGAGCTATTTAATGCGAGAAACACGTTATCTGGTGTTTTCACCACTCCACAGTGGGTTTGATATGCATTACAAGCGATATCTTCGTTTTCGTGGGGTTTCAATCTGAGATATGCATTTTTTACGATAATCTTGGTGAGACTTCTGTCCGAAGTATGCAGAATCATCGAGTTCGATCTATTGCAGCTATTTAATGCGAGAAACACGTTCTCTGGTTGTTTTCACCACTCCACAGTGCGTTTGATATGCAGAACCGGCAACATCTTGATTTTCGTGAGGTTTCGAGCTGAGATATGAATTTTCTGCGATAATATTGGTGAGAATTCAGTCAGAAGTATGCAGAATCATCTAGATCGCTCTTTTCGAGCTACTTAATGCACGAAACACGTTTTCTGGTGTTTTCACCGCTCCACAGTACGTTTGAAATGCAGAACCGGAGATATCTTGGTTTCGGTCGGGTTTCAAGCTGAGATATGCATTTTCTACGATAACCCTGGTGAGACTTCTGCCAGAAGTATGCAGGATCTTCGAGAACGCTCTTTTCGAGCTATTTAATGCGAGAAACACGTTATCTGGTGTTTTCACCACTCCACAGTGGGTTTGATATGCATTACAAGCGATATCTTCGTTTTCGTGGGGTTTCAATCTGAGATATGCATTTTTTACGATAATCTTGGTGAGACTTCTGTCCGAAGTATGCAGAATCATCGAGTTCGCTCTATTGCAGCTATTTAATGCGAGAAACACGTTCTCTGGTTGTTTTCACCACTCCACAGTGCGTTTGATATGCAGAACCGGCAACATCTTGATTTTCGTGAGGTTTCGAGCTGAGATATGAATTTTCTGCGATAATATTGGTGAGACTTCAGTCAGAAGTATGCAGAATCATCTAGATCGCTCTTTTCGAGCTACTTAATGCACGAAACACGTTTTCTGGTGTTTTCACCACTCCACAGTACGTTTGAAATGCAGAACCGGAGATATCTTGGTTTCGGTCGGGTTTCAAGCTGAGATATGCATTTTCTACGATAACCCTGGTGAGACTTCTGTCAGAAGTATGCAGAATCTTCGAGAACGCTCATTTCGAGCTACTTAATGCGCGAAACACGTTTTCTGGTGTTTTCACCACTCCACAGTTCGTTGGATATGCAGAACCGGAGATATCTTGGTTTTCGTGGGGTTTCAAGATGAGATATTCATTTCCTGCGATAATCTTGGTGAGACTTCTGTCCGAAGTATGCTTAATCATCGAGATCGCTCGTTTCGAGCTATTTAATGCGAGAAACACGTTATCTGGTGTTTTCACCACTCCACAGTGCGTATGATATGCAGAACCGGCGATATCTTGGTTTTCGTGGGGTTTCAAGCTGAGATATGCATTTTCTGCGATAATCTTGGTGAGTCTTCTGTCAGAAGTATGCAGAATCATCTAGATCGCACTTTTCCAGCTATTTAATGCGAGAAACACGTTTTCTGGTGTTTTCACCACTCCACAATGCGCCTGATATGCAGAACCGTCGATATCTTGGTTTTCGTGGGGTTGCCAGCTGAGATGTGCATTTCCTGCGATAATCTTGGTGAGTCTTCTGTCAGAAGTATGCAGAATCATCTAGATCGCACTTTTCGAGCTATTTAATGCCAGAAACACGTTTTCTGGTGTATTCACCACTCCACAGAACGTTTGATATGTAGAGCCGCCGATAACTTGGTTTTCGTGGGGTTTCCTGCTGTGATATGCATTTTCTGCGACAAACTTGCTGATTCTTCTGTCAGAAGTATGCAGAATCATCGAGATCGCTCGTTTCGAGCTATTTAATGCGAGAAACACGTTATCTGGTGTTTTCACCACTCCACAGTGCTTATGATATGCAGAACCGGCGATATCTTGGTTTTCGTGGGGTTTCAAGCTGAGATATGCATTTTCTGCGATTATCTTGGTGAGACTTCTGTCCGAAGTATGCAGAATCATCTAGATCGCTCTTTTCGAGCTATTTAATGCGAGAAACACGTTTTCTGGTGTTTTCACCATTCCACAGTGCGTCTGAAATGCTGAACCGGCGATATCTTGGTTTTCGTGGGTTTTCCAGCTGAGATATGCATTTTCTGCGATAATCTTGGTGAGTCTTATCTCAGTAGTATGCAGAATCATCTAGATCGCTCTTTACGAACTATTTAATGCCAGAAACACGTTTTCTGGTGTATTCACCACTCCACAGAACGTTTGATTTGCAGAACCGGCGACATCTTGATTTTCGTGAGGTTTCAAGCTGAGATATGCATTTTCTGCGATAATCTTGGTGATTCTTCTGTCAGAAGTATGCAGAATCATCGAGATCGCTCGTTTCGAGCTATTTAATGCGAGAAACACGTTATCTGGTGTTTTCACCACTCCACAGTGCTTATGATATGCAGAACCGGCGATATCTTGGTTTTCGTGGGGTTTCAAGCTGAGATATGCATTTTCTGCGATTATCTTGGTGAGACTTCCGTCCGAAGGATGCAAAATCATCGAGATCGCGCAATTCGAGCTATTTAATGCGACAAACACGTTATCTGGTGTTTTCAGCACTCCACAGTGCGTTTGATATACAGAACCAGCGATATCTTGGCTTTCGTTGGGTTTCAAGCTGAGATATGCATTTTTTACGATAATCTTGGTGAGACTTCTGTCCGAAGTATGAAGAATTATCGAGATCGCTCTATTCGAGCTATTTAATGCGAGAAACACGTTTTCAGGGGGTTTTCACCACTCCACAGTGCGTTGGATATGCAGAACCGGCGATATTTTGGTTTTCGTCGGGTTTCAAGCTGAGATATGCATTTTCTGCGATAATCTTGTTGAGACTTCTGTCCGAAGTATGCAGAATCATCGAGATCGCTCTTTTCGAGCTACTTAATGCGCGAAATACGTTTTCTGGTATTTTCACCACTCCAGGGTACGTTTGATGTGCAGAACCGGAGATAACTCGGTTTTCGTCGGGTTTCAAGCTGAGATATGCATTTTCTACGATAATCTTGGTGAGACTTCTGTCAGAAGTATGCAGGATCTTCGAGAACGCTGTTTCGAGCTATTTAATGCGACAAACACGTAATCTGGTGTTTTCACCACTCCACAGTGCGTATGATATGCAGAACCGGCGATATTTTGGTTTCGGTCGGGTTTCAAGCTGAGATATGCATTTTCTACGATAATCCTGGTGAGACTTCTGTCAGAAGGATGCAGAATCTTCGAGAACGCTCTTTTCGAGCTACTTAATGCGCGAAATACGTTTTCTGGTATTTTCACCACTCCACGGTACGTTTGATGTGCAGAACCGGAGATAACTCGGTTTTCGTCGGGTTTCAAGCTGAGATATGCATTTTCTACGATAATCTTGGTGAGACTTCTGCCAGAAGTATGCAGGATATTCGAGAACGCTGTTTCGCGCTATTTAATGCGAGAAACACGTAATCTGGTGTTTTTACCACTCCACAGTGGGTATGATATGCAGAACCGGCGATTTCTTGGTTTTCGTGGGGTTTCATGATGAGATATGCATTTTCTACGATAAGCTTGGTGAAACATATGTCCAAAGTATGCAGAAACATCGAGAGCGCTCTTTTCGAGCTATTTAATGCACGAAATACGTTTTCTGGTGTTTTCACCACTCCACGGTACGTTTCATGTGCAGAACCGGAGATAACTCGGTTTTCGTGGGGTTTCAAGCTGAGATATGCATTTTTTACGATAATCTTGGTGAGACTTCCGTCCGAAGGATGCAAAATCATCGAGATCGCGCAATTCGAGCTATTTAATGCGACAAACACGTTATCTGGTGTTTTCAGCACTCCACGGTGCGTTTGATATACAGAACCAGCGATATCTTGGCTTTCGTTGGGTTTCAAGCTGAGATATGCATTTTTTACGATAATCTTGGTGAAACATCTGTCCGAAGTATGCTGAATCATCGAGATCGCTCTTTTCGAGCTATTTAATGCGAGAAACACGTTCTCTGGTTGTTTTCACCACTCCACAGTGCGTTTGATATGCAGAACCGGCAACATCTTGATTTTCGTGAGGTTTCGAGCTGAGATATGAATTTTCTGCGATAATATTGGTGAGACTTCAGTCAGAAGTATGCAGTATCAACTAGATCGCTCTTTTCGAGCTACTTAATGCACGAAACACGTTTTCTGGTGTTTTCACCGCTCCACAGTACGTTTGAAATGCAGAACCGGAGATATCTTGGTTTCGGTCGGGTTTCAAGCTGAGATATGCATTTTCTACGATAACCCTGGTGATACTTCTGTCAGAAGTATGCAGGATCTTCGAGAACGCCCTTTTCGAGCTATTTAATGCGAGAAACACGTTCTCTGGTTGTTTTCACCACTCCACAGTGCGTTTGATATGCAGAACCGGCAACATCTTGATTTTCGTGAGGTTTCGAGCTGAGATATGAATTTTCTGCGATAATATTGGTGAGACTTCAGTCAGAAGTATGCAGAATCATCTAGATCGCTCTTTTCGAGCTACTTAATGCACGAAACACGTTTTCTGGTGTTTTCACCGCTCCACAGTACGTTTGAAATGCAGAACCGGAGATATCTTGGTTTCGGTCGGGTTTCAAGCTGAGATATGCATTTTCTACGATAACCCTGGTGAGACTTCTGTCAGAAGTATGCAGGATCTTCGAGAACGCTCTTTTCGAGCTATTTAATGCGAGAAACACGTTATCTGGTGTTTTCACCACTCCACAGTGGGTTTGATATGCATTACAAGCGATATCTTCGTTTTCGTGGGGTTTCAATCTGAGATATGCATTTTTTACGATAATCTTGGTGAGACTTCTGTCCGAAGTATGCAGAATCATCGAGTTCGCTCTATTGCAGCTATTTAATGCGAGAAACACGTTCTCTGGATGTTTTCACCACTCCACAGTGCGTTTGATATGCAGAACCGTCAACATCTTGATTTTCGTGAGGTTTCGAGCTGAGATATGAATTTTCTGCGATAATATTGGTGAGAATTCAGTCAGAAGTATGCAGAATCATCTAGATCGCTCTTTTCGAGCTACTTAATGCACGAAACACGTTTTCTGGTGTTTTCACCGCTCCACAGTACGTTTGAAATGCAGAACCGGAGATATCTTGGTTTCGGTCGGGTTTCAAGCTGAGATATGCATTTTCTACGATAACCCTGGTGAGACTTCTGCCAGAAGTATGCAGGATCTTCGAGAACGCTCTTTTCGAGCTATTTAATGCGAGAAACACGTTATCTGGTGTTTTCACCACTCCACAGTGGGTTTGATATGCATTACAAGCGATATCTTCGTTTTCGTGGGGTTTCAATCTGAGATATGCATTTTTTACGATAATCTTGGTGAGACTTCTGTCCGAAGTATGCAGAATCATCGAGTTCGCTCTATTGCAGCTATTTAATGCGAGAAACACGTTCTCTGGTTGTTTTCACCACTCCACAGTGCGTTTGATATGCAGAACCGGCAACATCTTGATTTTCGTGAGGTTTCGAGCTGAGATATGAATTTTCTGCGATAATATTGGTGAGACTTCAGTCAGAAGTATGCAGAATCATCTAGATCGCTCTTTTCGAGCTACTTAATGCGCGAAACACGTTTTCTGGTGTTTTCACCACTCCACAGTTCGTTGGATATGCAGAACCGGAGATATCTTGGTTTTCGTGGGGTTTCAAGATGAGATATTCATTTCCTGCGATAATCTTGGTGAGACTTCTGTCCGAAGTATGCTTAATCATCGAGATCGCTCGTTTCGAGCTATTTAATGCGAGAAACACGTTATCTGGTGTTTTCACCACTCCACAGTGCGTATGATATGCAGAACCGGCGATATCTTGGTTTTCGTGGGGTTTCAAGCTGAGATATGCATTTTCTGCGATAATCTTGGTGAGTCTTCTGTCAGAAGTATGCAGAATCATCTAGATCGCTCTTTTCGAGCTATTTAATGCGAGAAACACGTTTTCTGGTGTTTTCACCACTCCACAATGCGCCTGATATGCAGAACCGTCGATATCTTGGTTTTCGTGGGGTTGCCAGCTGAGATGTGCATTTCCTGCGATAATCTTGGTGAGTCTTCTGTCAGAAGTATGCAGAATCATCTAGATCGCTCTTTTCGAGCTATTTAATGCCAGAAACACGTTTTCTGGTGTATTCACCACTCCACAGAACGTTTGATATGTAGAGCCGCCGATAACTTGGTTTTCGTGGGGTTTCCTGCTGTGATATGCATTTTCTGCGACAAACTTGCTGATTCTTCTGTCAGAAGTATGCAGAATCATCGAGATCGCTCGTTTTGAGCTATTTAATGCGAGAAACACGTTATCTGGTTGTTTTCACCACTCCACAGTGCTTATGATATGCAGAACCGGCGATATCTTGGTTTTCGTGGGGTTTCAAGCTGAGATATGCATTTTCTGCGATTATCTTGGTGAGACTTCTGTCCGAAGTATGCAGAATCATCTAGATCGCTCTTTTCGAGCTATTTAATGCGAGAAACACGTTTTCTGGTGTTTTCACCACTCCACAGTGCGTCTGAAATGCTGAACCGGCGATATCTTGGTTTTCGTGGGTTTTCCAGCTGAGATATGCATTTTCTGCGATAATCTTGGTGAGTCTTATCTCAGTAGTATGCAGAATCATCTAGATCGCTCTTTACGAACTATTTAATGCCAGAAACACGTTTTCTGGTGTATTCACCACTCCACAGAACGTTTGATTTGCAGAACCGGCGACATCTTGATTTTCGTGAGGTTTCAAGCTGAGATATGCATTTTCTGCGATAATCTTGGTGAGTCTTCTGTCAGAAGTATGCAGAATCGTCTTGATCGCGCTTTTCGAGCCAGTTAATGCGAGTAACACGTTTTCTGGTGTTTTCAGCACTCCACATTGCGTCTGATATGCAGAACCGGCGATATCTTGGATTTCGTGAGGTTTCAAGTTGACATATGCATTTGCTGCGATTATATTGGTGAGACTTCTGTCCGAAGTATGCAGAATCATCGATATCGCTCTTTTCGAGCTATTTAATGTGAGAAACACGTTATCTGGTGTTTTGACAACTCCACAGTGCGTTTGATATGCAGAAATGGCAAAATCTTGGTTTTCGTCGGTTTTCATCCTGAGGTATGCATTTTCTGCGATAATCTTGGTGCGACTTCTGTCAGAAGTATGCAGAATCATCGAGATCGCTCTTTTCGAGCTATTTAAAGCGAGAAACAAGTTATCTGGTGTATTGACCACTCCACAGTGCGTTTGATATGCAAAACCGGCGATATCTTGGTTTTCGTCGGGTTTCAAGCTGAGACATGCATTTTCGACGATAATCTTGGTGTTTCATCTATGAGAAGTATGCAGAAACATCGAGATCGCTCTTTTCGAGCTAGTTAATGCGAGAAACATGTTTTCTGGTGTTTTCACCACCCCACAGTGCGTTTGATATGCAGAACCGGCGACATCTTGGATTTAGTGAGGTTTCAAGCTGACATATGCATTTTCTGCGATAATATTGGTGAGACTTCTGTCCGAAATATGCAGAATCATCGATATCGCTCTTTTCGAGCTATTTAATGTGAGAAACACGTTATCTGGTGTTTTGACAACTCCACAGTGCGTTTGATATGCAGAAATGGCAAAATCTTGGTTTTCGTCGGTTTTCATCCTGAGGTATGCATTTTCTGCGATAATCTTGGTGCGACTTCTGTCAGAAGTATGCAGAATCATCGAGATCGCTCTTTTCGAGCTATTTAAAGCGAGTAACACGTTGTCTGGTGTTTTCCCCACCTCACATTGCGCCTGATATGCAGAACCGGCGATATCTTGGGTTTCGTGGGGTTTCCAGCTGAGATATGCATTTTCTGCGGCAATCTTGGTGAGACTTCTGTCCGAAGTATGCAGAATCATCGAGATCGCTCTTTTCGAGCTATTTAATGCGAGTAACACGTTTTCTGGTGTTTTCACCACTCCACATTGCGCCTGATATGCAGAACCGTCGATATCTTGGTTTTCGTGGGGTTGCCAGCTGAGATATGCATTTTCTGCGATAATCTTGGTGAGTCTTCAGTCAGAAGTATGCAGAAAAAATCTAGATCGCTCGTTTCCAGCTATTTAATGCGAGTAACACGTTTTCTGGTGTATTCACCACTCCACAGAACGTTTGATATGTAGAGCCGCCGATAACTTGGTTTTCGTGGGGTTTCCAGCTGTGATATGCATTTTCTGCGTCAAACTTGCTGAGTCTTCTGTCAGAAGTATGCAGAATCATCGAGATCGCTCTATTCGAGCTATTTAATGCGAGTAACTCGTTTTCTGGTGTTTTGACAACTCCACAGTGCGTTTGATATGCAGAAATGGCAAAATCTTGGTTTTCGTCGGTTTTCATCCTGATGTATGCATTTTCTGCGATAATCTTGGTGCGACTTCTGTCAGAAGTATGCAAAATCATCGAGAACGCTCTTTTCGAACTACTTAATGCGAGAAACACGTTTTCTGATTTTTTCACCACTCCACAGTGCGTCTGAAATGCAGAACCGGCGATATCTTGGCTTCGGTCGGGTTTCAAGCTGAGATATGCATTTTCTGCGGCAATCTTGGTGAGACTTCTGTCCGAAGTATGCAGAATCATCTAGATCGCTCTTTTCGAGCTATTTAATGCGAGAAACACGTTTTCTGGTGTATTCACCACTCCACAGAACGTTTGATATGTAGAGCCGCCGATAACTTGGTTTTCGTGGGGTTTCCAGATGTGATATGCATTTTCTGCGACAAACTTGCTGAGTCTTCTGTCAGAAGTAATCAGAATCATCGAGATCGCTCTATTCGAGCTATTTAATGCGAGTAACACGTTGTCTGGTGTTTTCCCCACCTCACATTGCGCCTGATATGCAGAACCGGCGATATCTTGGGTTTCGTGGGGTTTCCAGCTGAGATATGCATTTTCTGCGATAATCTTGGTGTGTCTTCTGTCAGAAGTATGCAGAATCATCTAGATCGCTCTTTTCGAGCTATTTAATGCGAGAAACACGTTTTCTGGTGTTTTCACCACCCCACAGTGCGTTTGATATGCAGAACCGGCGACATCTTGGTTTTCGTCGGGTTTCAAGCTGAGATATGCATTTTCTGCGATAATATTGGTGAGACTTCAGTCAGAAGTATGCAGAATCATCGAGATCGCTCTTTTCGAGCTATTTAAAGCGAGTAACACGTTTTCTGGTTTTTTCGCCACTCCAGAGTGCGTCTGAAATGCAGAACCGGCGATATCTTGGTTTTCGTGGGTTTTTCAGCTGAGATATGCATTTTCTGCGATAATCTTGGTGAGTCCTCTGTCAGCAGTATGCAGAATCATCTAGATCGCTCTTTACGAGCTATTCAATGCCAGAAACACGTTTTCTGGTGTATTCACCACTCCACAGAACGTTTGATATGTAGAGCCGCCGATAACTTGGCTTCGGTCGGGTTTCAAGCTGAGATATGCATTTTCTGCGGCAATCTTGGTGAGACTTCTGTCCGAAGTATGCAGAATCATCGAGATCGCTCTTTTCGAGCTATTTAATGCGAGTAACACGTTTTCTGGTGTTTTCACCACTCCACATTGCGCCTGATATGCAGAACCGTCGATATCTTGGTTTTCGTGGGGTTGCCAGCTGAGATATGCATTTTCTGCGATAATCTTGGTGAGTCTTCAGTCAGAAGTATGCAGAAAACATCTAGATCGCTCGTTTCCAGCTATTTAATGCGAGTAACACGTTTTCTGGTGTATTCACCACTCCACAGAATGTTTGATATGTAGAGCCGCCGATAACTTGGTTTTCGTGGGGTTTCCAGCTGTGATATGCATTTTCTGCGACAAACTTGCTGAGTCTTCTGTCAGAAGTATGCAGAATCATCGAGATCGCTCTATTCGAGCTATTTAATGCGAGTAACACGTTTTCTGGTGTTTTGACAACTCCACAGTGCGTTTGATATGCAGAAATGGCAAAATCTTGGTTTTCGTCGGTTTTCATCCTGAGGTATGCATTTTCTGCGATAATCTTGGTGCGACTTCTGTCAGAAGTATGCAGAATCATCGAGAACGCTCTTTTCGAACTACTTAATGCGAGAAACACGTTATCTGGTGTTTTGACCACTCCACAGTGCGTTTGATATGCAGAAACTGGGAAATCTTGGTTTTCGTCGGTTTTCATCCTGAGGTATGCATTTTCTGCGATAATATTGGTGAGACTCCAGTCAGAAGTATGCAGAATCATCTAGACCGCTCGTTTCGAGCTATTTAATGCGAAAAAACAAGTTTTCTAGTGTTTGACCACTCCACAGTGCGTTTGATATGTAGAGCCGCCGATAACATGGTTTTCGTGGGGTTTCCAGCTGAAATATGCATTTACTGCGATAATCTTGGTGAGTCTTCTGTCAGAAGTATGCAGAATCTTCGAGATCGCTCTAATAGAGCTATTTAATGCGAGAAACACGTTATCTAGTGTTTTCATCACTCCACAGGGCGTTTGATATGCAGAACCTGCGATATCTTGGTTTTAGTGGGGTTTTCCATCTGAGATATGCATTTTCTGCGATAATATTGGTGAGACTTCAGTCAGAAGTATGCAGAATCATCTAGAACGTTCGTTTCGAGCTATTTAATGCGAAAAAACAAGTTTTCTAGTGTTTGACCACTCCACAGTGCGTTTGATATGTAGACCCGCCGATAACATGGTTTTCGTGGGGTTTCCAGCTGAAATATGCATTTACTGCGATAATCTTGGTGAGTCTTCTGTCAGAAGTATGCAGAATCTTCGAGATCGCTCTAATAGAGCTATTTAATGCGAGAAACACTCTATCTAGTGTTTTCATCACTCCACAGGGCGTTTGATATGCAGAACCGGGGATATCTTGGTTTTCGTGGGGTTTCCAGCTGAGATATGCATTTTCTGCGATAATATTGGTGAGACTTCTGTCAGCAGTATGCTGAATCATCGATATCGCTCTTTTCGAGCTATTTAATGCGAGAAACACGTTATCAGGTGTATTGACCACTCCACAGTGCGTTTGATATGCAAAACCGGCGATATCTTGGATTTCGTCGGGTTTCAAGCTGAGATATGCATTTTCAACGATAATCTTGGTGTTTCATCTATGAGAAGTATGCAGAAACATCGAGATCGCTCTTTTCGAGCAAGTTAATGCGAGAAACACGTTTTCTGGTGTTTTCACCACCCCACAGTGCGTTTGATATGCAGAACCGGCGACATCTTGGATTTCGTCGGGTTTCCAGTTGAGATATGCATTTTCTGCCATAATATTGGTGAGACTTCAGTCAGAAGTATGCAGAATCATCTAGATCGCTCGTTTCGAGCTATTTAATGCGAAAAAACAAGTTTTCTGGTGTTTTCAACATTCCACAGTGCGTTTGATATGCAGAACCGGCGACATCTTGATTTTTGTGGTGTTTCCAGCTGAGATATGCATTTTCTGCGATTATCTTGGTGAGTCTTCTGTCAGCAGTATGCAGAATCATCTAGATCGCTCTTTTCGAGCTATTTAATGCCAGAAACAGGTTTTCTGGTGTTTTCAACACCCCACAGTGCGTTTGATATGCAGAACCGGCGATATCTTGGTTTTCGTGGGTTTTTCAGCTGAGATATGCATTTTCTGCGATAATCTTGGTGAGTCTTCTGTCAGCAGTATGCAGAATCATCTAGATCGCTCTTTTCGAGCTATTTAATGCCAGAAACAGGTTTTCTGGTGTTTTCAACACCCCACAGTGCGTTTGATATGCAGAACCGGCGATATCTTGGTTTTCGTGGGTTTTTCAGCTGAGATATGCATTTTCTGCGATAATCTTGGTGAGTCCTCTGTCAGCAGTATGCAGAATCATCTAGATCGCTCTTTACGAGCTATTCAATGCCAGAAACACGTTTTCTGGTGTATTCACCACTCCACAGAACGTTTGATATGTAGAGCCGCCGATAACTTGGCTCCGGTCGGGTTTCAAGCTGAGATATGCATTTTCTGCGGCAATCTTGGTGAGACTTCTGTCCGAAGTATGCAGAATCATCGAGATCGCTCTTTTCGAGCTATTTAATGCGAGTAACACGTTTTCTGGTGTTTTCACCACTCCACATTGCGCCTGATATGCAGAACCGTCGATATCTTGGTTTTCGTGGGGTTGCCAGCTGAGATATGCATTTTCTGCGATAATCTTGGTGAGTCTTCAGTCAGAAGTATGCAGAAAACATCTAGATCGCTCGTTTCCAGCTATTTAATGCGAGTAACACGTTTTCTGGAGTATTCACCACTCCACAGAACGTTTGATATGTAGAGCCGCCGATAACTTGGTTTTCGTGGGGTTTCCAGCTGTGATATGCATTTTCTGCGACAAACTTGCTGAGTCTTCTGTCAGAAGTATGCAGAATCATCGAGATCGCTCTATTCGAGCTATTTAATGCGAGTAACACGTTTTCTGGTGTTTTGACAACTCCACAGTGCGTTTGATATGCAGAAATGGCAAAATCTTGGTTTTCGTCGGTTTTCATTCTGAGGTATGCATTTTCTGCGATAATCTTGGTGCGACTTCTGTCAGAAGTATGCAGAATCATCGAGAACGCTCTTTTCGAACTACTTAATGCGAGAAACACGTTATCTGGTGTTTTGACCACTCCACAGTGCGTTTGATATGCAGAAACTGGGAAATCTTGGTTTTCGTCGGTTTTCATCCTGAGGTATGCATTTTCTGCGATAATATTGGTGAGACTCCAGTCAGAAGTATGCAGAATCATCTAGACCGCTCGTTTCGAGCTATTTAATGCGAAAAAACAAGTTTTCTAGTGTTTGACCACTCCACAGTGCGTTTGATATGTAGACCCGCCGATAACATGGTTTTCGTGGGGTTTCCAGCTGAAATATGCATTTACTGCGATAATCTTGGTGAGTCTTCTGTCAGAAGTATGCAGAATCTTCGAGATCGCTCTAATAGAGCTATTTAATGCGAGAAACACGGTATCTAGTGTTTTCATCACTCCACAGGGCGTTTGATATGCAGAACCGGGGATATCTTGGTTTTCGTGGGGTTTCCAGCTGAGATATGCATTTTCTGCGATAATATTGGTGAGACTTCTGTCAGCAGTATGCTGAATCATCGATATCGCTCTTTTCGAGCTATTTAATGCGAGAAACACGTTATCAGGTGTATTGACCACTCCACAGTGCGTTTGATATGCAAAACCGGCGATATCTTGGATTTCGTCGGGTTTCAAGCTGAGATATGCATTTTCAACGATAATCTTGGTGTTTCATCTATGAGAAGTATGCAGAAACATCGAGATCGCTCTTTTCGAGCTAGTTAATGCGAGAAACACGTTTTCTGGTGTTTTCACCACCCCACAGTGCGTTTGATATGCAGAACCGGCGACATCTTGGATTTCGTCGGGTTTCCAGTTGAGATATGCATTTTCTGCCATAATATTGGTGAGACTTCAGTCAGAAGTATGCAGAATCATCTAGATCGCTCGTTTCGAACTATTTAATGCGAAAAAACAAGTTTTCTGGTGTTTTCAACATTCCACAGTGCGTTTGATATGCAGAACCGGCGACATCTTGATTTTTGTGGTGTTTCCAGCTGAGATATGCATTTTCTGCGATTATCTTGGTGAGTCTTCTGTCAGCAGTATGCAGAATCATCTAGATCGCTCTTTTCGAGCTATTTAATGCCAGAAACAGGTTTTCTGGTGTTTTCAACACCCCACAGTGCGTTTGATATGCAGAACCGGAGATATCTTGATTTTCGTGGTGTTTCCAGCTGAGATATGCATTTTCTGCAATAATTTTGGTGAGTCTTCTGTCAGCAGGATGCAGAATCATCTAGATCGCTCTTTTCGAGCTATTTAATGCGAGATACACGTTATCTAGTTGTTTTCACCCCTCCACAGTGCGTTTGATATGCAGAAATGACGAAATCTTGGTTTTCGTCGGTTTTCATCCTGAGGTATGCATTTTCTGCGATAATCTTGGTGCGACTTCGGTCAGAAGTATGCAGAATCATCGAGATCGCTCTTTTCGAGCTATTTAATGCGAGAAACACGTTATCTGGTGTATTGACCACTCCACAGTGCATTTGATATGCAGAACCGACGATATCTTGGTTTTCGTGGGGATTCTAGCTGAGATATGCAATTTCTGCGATAATCTTGGTGAGACTTCTGTCCGAAGTATGCTTAATCATCTAGATCGCTCGTTTCGAGCTATTTAATGCGAGAAACACGTTATCTGGTGTTTTCAACATTCCACAGTGCGTTTGTTATGCAGAACCGGCGACATCTTGATTTTCGTGATATTTCTAGCTGAGATATGCATTTTCTGCGATAATCTTGGTGAGACCTCTGTCCGAAGTATGCAGAAACATCGAGATCGCTCTTTTCGACCTATTTAATGCGAGAAACACGTTATCTGGTGTTTTCACCACTCCACAGTGCGTTTGATATGCAGAACCAGCGAAATCTTGGTTTTCGTGGGGTTTCAAGCTGAGATATGCATTTTTTACGATAATCATGTTGAGACTTCTGTCCGAAGTATGCAGAATCATCGATATCGCTCTTTTCGAGCTATTCAATGCGAGAAACACGTTATCTGGTGTTTTCAGCACTCCACAGTGCGTATGATATGCAGAACCGACGATATCTTGGTTTTTGTGGGGTTTCAAGCTGAGATATGCCTTTTTTACGATAATCATGTTGAGACTTCTGTCCGAAGTATGCAGAATCATCGATATCGCTCTTTTCGAGCTATTCAATGCGAGAAACACGTTATCTGGTGTTTTCAGCACTCCACAGTGCGTATGATATGCAGAACCGACGATATCTTGGTTTTCGTGGGGTTTCAAGCTCAGATATGCATTTTCTGCGATAATCTTGGTGAGACTTCTGTCCGAAGTATGCAGAGTCATCGAGTACGTACTTTTCGAGCTATTTAATGCGGGAAACACGTTATCTGGTGTTTTCACCACTCCACAGTGCGTTTGATATGCAGAACCAGCGATATCTTGGATTTCGTGGGGTTTCAAGCTGAGATATGCATTTTTTACGATAATCATGGTGAGACTTCTGTCCGAAGTATGCAGAATCATCGAGATCGCTCTTTTCGAGCTACTTAATGCGAGAAACACGTTTTCTGGGGTTTTCACCACACCACAGTTCGTTGGATGTGCAGAACCGGAGATATCTTGGTTTTCGTGGGGTTTCAAGCTCAGATATGCATTTTCTGCGATAATCTTGGTGAGACTTCTGTCCGAAGTATGCAGAAACATCGAGATCGCTCTTTTCGACCTATTTAATGCGAGAAACACGTTATCTGGTGTTTTCACCACTCCACAGTGCGTTTGATATGCAGAACCAGCGAAATCTTGGTTTTCGTGGGGTTTCAAGCTGAGATATGCATTTTTTACGATAATCATGTTGAGACTTCTGTCCGAAGTATGCAGAATCATCGATATCGCTCTTTTCGAGCTATTCAATGCGAGAAACACGTTATCTGGTGTTTTCAGCACTCCACAGTGCGTATGATATGCAGAACCGACGATATCTTGGTTTTTGTGGGGTTTCAAGCTGAGATATGCCTTTTTTACGATAATCATGTTGAGACTTCTGTCCGAAGTATGCAGAATCATCGATATCGCTCTTTTCGAGCTATTCAATGCGAGAAACACGTTATCTGGTGTTTTCACCACTCCACAGTGCGTTTGATATGCAGAACCAGCGAAATCTTGGTTTTCGTGGGGTTTCAAGCTGAGATATGCATTTTTTACGATAATCATGTTGAGACTTCTGTCCGAAGTATGCAGAATCATCGATATCGCTCTTTTCGAGCTATTCAATGCGAGAAACACGTTATCTGGTGTTTTCAGCACTCCACAGTGCGTATGATATGCAGAACCGACGATATCTTGGTTTTTGTGGGGTTTCAAGCTGAGATATGCCTTTTTTACGATAATCATGTTGAGACTTCTGTCCGAAGTATGCAGAATCATCGATATCGCTCTTTTCGAGCTATTCAATGCGAGAAACACGTTATCTGGTGTTTTCAGCACTCCACAGTGCGTATGATATGCAGAACCGACGATATCTTGGTTTTCGTGGGGTTTCAAGCTCAGATATGCATTTTCTGCGATAATCTTGGTGAGACTTCTGTCCGAAGTATGCAGAAACATCGAGATCGCTCTTTTCGACCTATTTAATGCGAGAAACACGTTATCTGGTGTTTTCACCACTCCACAGTGCGTTTGATATGCAGAACCAGCGAAATCTTGGTTTTCGTGGGGTTTCAAGCTGAGATATGCATTTTTTACGATAATCATGTTGAGACTTCTGTCCGAAGTATGCAGAATCATCGATATCGCTCTTTTCGAGCTATTCAATGCGAGAAACACGTTATCTGTTGTTTTCAGCACTCCACAGAGCGTTTGACATGCGGAAACTGCGATATCTTCGGTATCTTTGTTGTTTCCGGCTGAGATATGCATTTTCAGTTATAAGCTTCATGATTCTGCTGTTACAAGTGTGCAGAATCGCCGAACTCGCTGTTTTCGTGCTATTGAATGCGAAAAACACGTTTTCTGGTGTTTTCAACACTCCACAGTGCGTTTGATATGCGGAAACAGCCATATCTTCGGTATCGTTGTTGTTTCCAGCTGAGATATGCATTTTCAGTGATAATCTTCATGATTCTGCTGTTACAAGTGTGCAGAATCACCGAAATCGCTGTTTTCGTGCTATTGAATTCGAAAAACACGTTTTCTGTTGTTTTCAGCACTCCACAGTGCGTTTGATATGCGGAAACTGCCATATCTTCGGTATCGCTGTTGTTTCCAGCTGAGATATGCATTATCGGTGATAATCTTCATGATTCTGCTGTTACAAGTGTGCAGAATCGCCGAACTCGCTGTTTTCGTGCTATTGAATGCGAAAAACACGTTTTCTGGTGTTTTCAACACTCCACAGTGCGTTTGATATGCGGAAACTGCCATATCTTCGGTATCGTTGTTGTTTCCAGCTGAGATATGCATTTTCAGTGATAATCTTCATGATTCTGCTGTTACAAGTGTGCAGAATCACCGAAATCGCTGTTTTCGTGCTATTGAATTCGAAAAACACGTTTTCTGTTGTTTTCAGCACTCCACAGTGCGTTTGATATGCGGAAACTGCCATATCTTCGGTATCGCTGTTGTTTCCAGCTGAGATATGCATTATCGGTGATAATCTTCATGATTCTGCTGTTACAAGTGTGCAGAATCACCGAAATCGCTGCTTTCGCGCAATTCAATGCGAAAAACACGTTTTCTGGTGTTTTCAGCACTCCACAGTGCGTTTGATATGCGGAAACTGCCATATTTTCGGTATCGTTGTTGTTTCCAGCTGGGATATGCATTTTCAGTGGTAATCTTCATGATTCTGCTGTTACAAGTGTGCAGAATCACCGAAATCGCTGTTTTCGTGCTTTTGAATGCGAAAAACACGTTTTCTGGTGTTTTGAGCACTCCACAGAGCGTTTGACATGCGGAAACTGCGATATCTTCGGTATCGTTGGGTTTCCAGCTGAGATATGCATTTTCAGTGATAATCTTCACGATTCTGCTGTTACAAGTGTGCAGAAACACCGAAATCGCTGTTTTCGTGGTTTTGAATGCGAAAACCACGTTTTCTGGTGTTTTCAGCACGCCACAGAGCGTTTGACATGCGGAAACTGCGATATATTCGGTATCGTTGTTGTTTCCAGCTGAGATATGCATTTTCAGTGATAATCTTCTTGATTCTGCTGTTACAAGTGAGCAGAATCACCGAAACCGCTGTTTTCGTGCAATTGAATGCGAAAAACACGTTTTCTGGTGTTTTCAGCACTCCACAGAGCGTTTGACATGTGGAAACTGCGATATCTTCGGTATCGTTGGGTTTCCAGCTGAGATGTGTACTTTCAGTGATAATCTTCACGATTCTGGTGTTACAAGTGTGCAGAATCCCCGAAATCGCTGTTTTCGTGCTATTGAATGCGAAAAACACCTTTTCTGGTGTTTTCAGCACTCCACAGTGCGTTTGATATGCGGAAACTGCCATATCTTCGGTATCGTTGTTGTTTCCAGCTGAGATATGCATTTTCAGTGGTAATCTTCATGATTCTGCTGTTACAAGTGTGCAGAATCACCGAAATCGCTGTTTTCGTGCTTTTGAATGCGAAAAACACGTTTTCTGGTGTTTTCAGCACTCCACAGTGCGTTTGATATGCGGAAACTGCGATATCTTCGGTATCGTCGTTGTTTCCAGCTGAGATATGCATTTTCTACGATAATCTTCGAGTTTCTTCTGTGACAAGTGTGCATAATCACAGAAATCGCTGTATTCGTGCTTTTGAATGCGAAAAACACGTTTTTTGGTGTTTTCTGCACTCCACAGTGCGTTTGATATGCGGAAACTGCGATATCTTCGGTATCGTTGTTGTTTCCAGCTGAGATATGCATTTGCAGTGATAATCTTCACGATTCTGCTGTTACAAGTGTGCAGAATCACCGAAATCGCTGTTTTCGTGCTATTGAATGCGAAAAACACGTTTTCTGGTGTTTTCAGCACGCCACAGAGCGTTTGACATGCGGAAACTGCTATATCTTCGGTATCGTTGTTGTTTCCAGCTGAGATATGCATTTTCAGTGATAATCTTCATAATTCTGCTGTTACAAGTGTGCAGAATCATCGATATCGCTCTTTTCGAGCTATTCAATGCGAGAAACACGTTATCTGTTGTTTTCAGCACTCCACAGAGCGTTTGACATGCGGAAACTGCGATATCTTCGGTATCTTTGTTGTTTCCGGCTGAGATATGCATTTTCAGTTATAAGCTTCATGATTCTGCTGTTACAAGTGTGCAGAATCGCCGAACTCGCTGTTTTCGTGCTATTGAATGCGAAAAACACGTTTTCTGGTGTTTTCAACACTCCACAGTGCGTTTGATATGCGGAAACAGCCATATCTTCGGTATCGTTGTTGTTTCCAGCTGAGATATGCATTTTCAGTGATAATCTTCATGATTCTGCTGTTACAAGTGTGCAGAATCACCGAAATCGCTGTTTTCGTGCTATTGAATTCGAAAAACACGTTTTCTGTTGTTTTCAGCACTCCACAGTGCGTTTGATATGCGGAAACTGCCATATCTTCGGTATCGCTGTTGTTTCCAGCTGAGATATGCATTATCGGTGATAATCTTCATGATTCTGCTGTTACAAGTGTGCAGAATCGCCGAACTCGCTGTTTTCGTGCTATTGAATGCGAAAAACACGTTTTCTGGTGTTTTCAACACTCCACAGTGCGTTTGATATGCGGAAACTGCCATATCTTCGGTATCGTTGTTGTTTCCAGCTGAGATATGCATTTTCAGTGATAATCTTCATGATTCTGCTGTTACAAGTGTGCAGAATCACCGAAATCGCTGTTTTCGTGCTATTGAATTCGAAAAACACGTTTTCTGTTGTTTTCAGCACTCCACAGTGCGTTTGATATGCGGAAACTGCCATATCTTCGGTATCGCTGTTGTTTCCAGCTGAGATATGCATTATCGGTGATAATCTTCATGATTCTGCTGTTACAAGTGTGCAGAATCACCGAAATCGCTGCTTTCGCGCAATTCAATGCGAAAAACACGTTTTCTGGTGTTTTCAGCACTCCACAGTGCGTTTGATATGCGGAAACTGCCATATTTTCGGTATCGTTGTTGTTTCCAGCTGGGATATGCATTTTCAGTGGTAATCTTCATGATTCTGCTGTTACAAGTGTGCAGAATCACCGAAATCGCTGTTTTCGTGCTTTTGAATGCGAAAAACACGTTTTCTGGTGTTTTGAGCACTCCACAGAGCGTTTGACATGCGGAAACTGCGATATCTTCGGTATCGTTGGGTTTCCAGCTGAGATATGCATTTTCAGTGATAATCTTCACGATTCTGCTGTTACAAGTGTGCAGAAACACCGAAATCGCTGTTTTCGTGGTTTTGAATGCGAAAACCACGTTTTCTGGTGTTTTCAGCACGCCACAGAGCGTTTGACATGCGGAAACTGCGATATATTCGGTATCGTTGTTGTTTCCAGCTGAGATATGCATTTTCAGTGATAATCTTCATGATTCTGCTGTTACAAGTGAGCAGAATCACCGAAACCGCTGTTTTCGTGCAATTGAATGCGAAAAACACGTTTTCTGGTGTTTTCAGCACTCCACAGAGCGTTTGACATGTGGAAACTGCGATATCTTCGGTATCGTTGGGTTTCCAGCTGAGATGTGTACTTTCAGTGATAATCTTCACGATTCTGGTGTTACAAGTGTGCAGAATCCCCGAAATCGCTGTTTTCGTGCTATTGAATGCGAAAAACACCTTTTCTGGTGTTTTCAGCACTCCACAGTGCGTTTGATATGCGGAAACTGCCATATCTTCGGTATCGTTGTTGTTTCCAGCTGAGATATGCATTTTCAGTGGTAATCTTCATGATTCTGCTGTTACAAGTGTGCAGAATCACCGAAATCGCTGTTTTCGTGCTTTTGAATGCGAAAAACACGTTTTCTGGTGTTTTCAGCACTCCACAGTGCGTTTGATATGCGGAAACTGCGATATCTTCGGTATCGTCGTTGTTTCCAGCTGAGATATGCATTTTCTACGATAATCTTCGAGTTTCTTCTGTGACAAGTGTGCATAATCACAGAAATCGCTGTATTCGTGCTTTTGAATGCGAAAAACACGTTTTTTGGTGTTTTCTGCACTCCACAGTGCGTTTGATATGCGGAAACTGCGATATCTTCGGTATCGTTGTTGTTTCCAGCTGAGATATGCATTTTCAGTGATAATCTTCACGATTCTGCTGTTACAAGTGTGCAGAATCACCGAAATCGCTGTTTTCGTGCTATTGAATGCGAAAAACACGTTTTCTGGTGTTTTCAGCACGCCACAGAGCGTTTGACATGCGGAAACTGCTATATCTTCGGTATCGTTGTTGTTTCCAGCTGAGATATGCATTTTCAGTGATAATCTTCATAATTCTGCTGTTACAAGTGTGCAGAATCACCGAAATCGCTGTTTTCGTGCTATTGAATGCGAAAAACACGTTTTCTGGTGTTTTCAGCACTCCACAGTGCGTTTGATATGCGGAAACTGCGATATCTTCGGTATCGTTGTTGTTTCCAGCTGAGATATGCATTTTCTACGATAATCTTCGAGTTTCTTCTGTGACAAGTGTGCATAATCACAGAAATCGCTGTTTTCGTGCTTTTGAATGCGAAAAACACGTTTTCTGTTGTTTTCAGCACTCCACAGTGCGTTTGATATGCGGAAACTGCCATATCTTCGGTATCGTTGTTGTTTCCAGCTGAGATATGCATTATCGGTGATAATCTTCATGATTCTGCTGTTACAAGTGTGCAGAATCACCGAAATCGCTGTTTTCGCGCTATTCAATGCGAAAAACACGTTTTCTGGTGTTTTCAGCACTCCACAGTGCGTTTGATATGCGGAAACTGCCATATCTTCGGTATCGTTGTTGTTTCCAGCTGAGATATGCATTTTCAGTGATAATCTTCACGATTCTGCTGTTACAAGTGTGCAGAAACACCGAAATCGCTGTTTTCGTGGTTTTGAATGCGAAAAACACGTTTTCTGGTGTTTTCAGCACGCCACAGAGCGTTTGACATGCGGAAACTGCGATATATTCGGTATCGTTGTTGTTTCCAGCTGAGATATGCATTTTCAGTGATAATCTTCATGATTCTGCTGTTACAAGTGAGCAGAATCACCGAAACCGCTGTTTTCGTGCAATTGAATGCGAAAAACACGTTTTCTGGTGTTTTCAGCACTCCACAGAGCGTTTGACATGTGGAAACTGCGATATCTTCGGTATCGTTGGGTTTCCAGCTGAGATATGTACTTTCAGTGATAATCTTCACGATTCTGGTGTTACAAGTGTGCAGAATCACCGAAATCGCTGTTTTCGTGCTATTGAATGCGAAAAACACCTTTTCTGGTGTTTTCAGCACTCCACAGTGCGCTTGATATGCGGAAACTGCCATATCTTCGGTATCGTTGTTGTTTCCAGCTGAGATATGCATTTTCAGTGATAATCTTCATGATTCTGCTGTTACAAGTGTGCAGAATCACCGAAATCGCTGTTTTCGTGCTATTGAATTCGAAAAACACGTTTTCTGTTGTTTTCAGCACTCCACAGTGCGTTTGATATGCGGAAACTGCCATATCTTCGGTATCGCTGTTGTTTCCAGCTGAGATATGCATTATCGGTGATAATCTTCATGATTCTGCTGTTACAAGTGTGCAGAATCACCGAAATCGCTGCTTTCGCGCAATTCAATGCGAAAAACACGTTTTCTGGTGTTTTCAGCACTCCACAGTGCGTTTGATATGCGGAAACTGCCATATTTTCGGTATCGTTGTTGTTTCCAGCTGGGATATGCATTTTCAGTGGTAATCTTCATGATTCTGCTGTTACAAGTGTGCAGAATCACCGAAATCGCTGTTTTCGTGCTTTTGAATGCGAAAAACACGTTTTCTGGTGTTTTGAGCACTCCACAGAGCGTTTGACATGCGGAAACTGCGATATCTTCGGTATCGTTGGGTTTCCAGCTGAGATATGCATTTTCAGTGATAATCTTCACGATTCTGCTGTTACAAGTGTGCAGAAACACCGAAATCGCTGTTTTCGTGGTTTTGAATGCGAAAACCACGTTTTCTGGTGTTTTCAGCACGCCACAGAGCGTTTGACATGCGGAAACTGCGATATATTCGGTATCGTTGTTGTTTCCAGCTGAGATATGCATTTTCAGTGATAATCTTCATGATTCTGCTGTTACAAGTGAGCAGAATCACCGAAACCGCTGTTTTCGTGCAATTGAATGCGAAAAACACGTTTTCTGGTGTTTTCAGCACTCCACAGAGCGTTTGACATGTGGAAACTGCGATATCTTCGGTATCGTTGGGTTTCCAGCTGAGATGTGTACTTTCAGTGATAATCTTCACGATTCTGGTGTTACAAGTGTGCAGAATCCCCGAAATCGCTGTTTTCGTGCTATTGAATGCGAAAAACACCTTTTCTGGTGTTTTCAGCACTCCACAGTGCGTTTGATATGCGGAAACTGCCATATCTTCGGTATCGTTGTTGTTTCCAGCTGAGATATGCATTTTCAGTGGTAATCTTCATGATTCTGCTGTTACAAGTGTGCAGAATCACCGAAATCGCTGTTTTCGTGCTTTTGAATGCGAAAAACACGTTTTCTGGTGTTTTCAGCACTCCACAGTGCGTTTGATATGCGGAAACTGCGATATCTTCGGTATCGTCGTTGTTTCCAGCTGAGATATGCATTTTCTACGATAATCTTCGAGTTTCTTCTGTGACAAGTGTGCATAATCACAGAAATCGCTGTATTCGTGCTTTTGAATGCGAAAAACACGTTTTTTGGTGTTTTCTGCACTCCACAGTGCGTTTGATATGCGGAAACTGCGATATCTTCGGTATCGTTGTTGTTTCCAGCTGAGATATGCATTTTCAGTGATAATCTTCACGATTCTGCTGTTACAAGTGTGCAGAATCACCGAAATCGCTGTTTTCGTGCTATTGAATGCGAAAAACACGTTTTCTGGTGTTTTCAGCACGCCACAGAGCGTTTGACATGCGGAAACTGCTATATCTTCGGTATCGTTGTTGTTTCCAGCTGAGATATGCATTTTCAGTGATAATCTTCATAATTCTGCTGTTACAAGTGTGCAGAATCACCGAAATCGCTGTTTTCGTGCTATTGAATGCGAAAAACACGTTTTCTGGTGTTTTCAGCACTCCACAGTGCGTTTGATATGCGGAAACTGCGATATCTTCGGTATCGTTGTTGTTTCCAGCTGAGATATGCATTTTCTACGATAATCTTCGAGTTTCTTCTGTGACAAGTGTGCATAATCACAGAAATCGCTGTTTTCGTGCTTTTGAATGCGAAAAACACGTTTTCTGTTGTTTTCAGCACTCCACAGTGCGTTTGATATGCGGAAACTGCCATATCTTCGGTATCGTTGTTGTTTCCAGCTGAGATATGCATTATCGGTGATAATCTTCATGATTCTGCTGTTACAAGTGTGCAGAATCACCGAAATCGCTGTTTTCGCGCTATTCAATGCGAAAAACACGTTTTCTGGTGTTTTCAGCACTCCACAGTGCGTTTGATATGCGGAAACTGCCATATCTTCGGTATCGTTGTTGTTTCCAGCTGAGATATGCATTTTCAGTGATAATCTTCACGATTCTGCTGTTACAAGTGTGCAGAAACACCGAAATCGCTGTTTTCGTGGTTTTGAATGCGAAAAACACGTTTTCTGGTGTTTTCAGCACGCCACAGAGCGTTTGACATGCGGAAACTGCGATATATTCGGTATCGTTGTTGTTTCCAGCTGAGATATGCATTTTCAGTGATAATCTTCATGATTCTGCTGTTACAAGTGAGCAGAATCACCGAAACCGCTGTTTTCGTGCAATTGAATGCGAAAAACACGTTTTCTGGTGTTTTCAGCACTCCACAGAGCGTTTGACATGTGGAAACTGCGATATCTTCGGTATCGTTGGGTTTCCAGCTGAGATATGTACTTTCAGTGATAATCTTCACGATTCTGGTGTTACAAGTGTGCAGAATCACCGAAATCGCTGTTTTCGTGCTATTGAATGCGAAAAACACCTTTTCTGGTGTTTTCAGCACTCCACAGTGCGTTTGATATGCGGAAACTGCCATATCTTCGGTATCGTTGTTGTTTCCAGCTGAGATATGCATTTTCAGTGATAATCTTCATGATTCTGCTGTTACAAGTGTGCAGAATCACCGAAATCGCTGTTTTCGTGCTTTTGAATGCGAAAAACACGTTTTCTGGTGTTTTCAGCACTCCACAGTGCGTTTGATATGCGGAAACTGCGATATCTTCGGTATCGTCGTTGTTTCCAGCTGAGATATGCATTTTCTACGATAATCTTCGAGTTTCTTCTGTGACAAGTGTGCATAATCACAGAAATCGCTGTATTCGTGCTTTTGAATGCGAAAAACACGTTTTTTGGTGTTTTCTGCACTCCACAGTGCGTTTGATATGCGGAAACTGCGATATCTTCGGTATCGTTGTTGTTTCCAGCTGAGATATGCATTTTCAGTGATAATCTTCACGATTCTGCTGTTACAAGTGTGCAGAATCACCGAAATCGCTGTTTTCGTGCTATTGAATGCGAAAAACACGTTTTCTGGTGTTTTCAGCACGCCACAGAGCGTTTGACATGCGGAAACTGCTATATCTTCGGTATCGTTGTTGTTTCCAGCTGAGATATGCATTTTCAGTGATAATCTTCATAATTCTGCTGTTACAAGTGTGCAGAATCACCGAAATCGCTGTTTTCGTGCTTTTGAATGCGAAAAACACGTTTTCTGGTGTTTTCAGCACGCCACAGAGCGTTTGACATGCGGAAACTGCGATATATTCGGTATCGTTGTTGTTTCCAGCTGAGATATGCATTTTCAGTGATAATCTTCATGATTCTGCTGTTACAAGTGAGCAGAATCACCGAAACCGCTGTTTTCGTGCAATTGAATGCGAAAAACACCTTTTCTGGTGTTTTGAGCACTCCACAGAGCGTTTGACATGTGGAAACTGCGATATCTTCGGTATCGTTGGGTTTCCAGCTGAGATATGTAGTTTCAGTGATAATATTCACGATTCTGCTGTTACAAGTGTGCAGAATCACCGAAATCGCTGTTTTCGTGCTATTGAATGCGAAAAACACCTTTTCTGGTGTTTTCAGCACTCCACAGTGCGTTTGATATGCGGAAACTGCCATATCTTCGGTATCGTTGTTGTTTCCAGCTGAGATATGCATTTTCAGTGATAATCTTCATGATTCTGCTGTTACAAGTGTGCAGAATCACCGAAATCGCTGTTTTCGTGCTTTCGAATGCGAAAAACACGTTTTCTGGTGTTTTCAGCACTCCACAGTGCGTTTGATATGCGGAAACTACGATATCTTCGGTATCGTTGTTGTTTCCAGCTGAGATATGCATTTTCAGTGATAATCTTCATGATTCTGCTGTTACAAGTGTGCAGAATCACCGAAATCGCTGTTTTCGTGCTTTTGAATGCGAAAAACACGTTTTCTGGTGTTTTCAGCACTCCACAGTGCGTTCGATATGCGGAAACTACGATATCTTCGGTATCGTTGTTGTTTCCAGCTGAGATATGCATTTTCAGTGATAATCTTCATGATTCTGCTGTTACAAGTGTGCAGAATCACCGAAATCGCTGTTTTCGTGCTTTTGAATGCGAAAAACACGTTTTCTGGTGTTTTCAGCACTCCACAGTGCGTTTGATATGCGGAAACTACGATATCTTCGGTATCGTTGTTGTTTCCAGCTGAGACATGCATTTTCAGTGATAATCTTCATGATTCTGCTATTACAAGTGTGCAGAATCACCGAAATCGCTGTTTTCATGCTATTGAATGCGAAAAACACGTTTTCTGGTGTTTTCAGCACTCCACAGTGCGTTTGATATGCGGAAACTGCCATATCTTCGGTATCGTTGTTGTTTCCAGCTGAGATATGCATTTTCAGTGATAATCTTCATGATTCTGCTGTTACAAGTGTGCAGAATCACCGAAATCGCTGTTTTCGTGCTTTTGAATGCGAAAAACACGTTTTCTGGTGTTTTCAGCACTCCACAGTGCGTTTGATATGCGGAAACTACGATATCTTCGGGAATCGTTGTTGTTTCCAGCTGAGATATGCATTTTCAGTGATAATCTTCATGATTCTGCTGTTACAAGTGTGCAGAATCACCGAAATCGCTGTTTTCGTGCTTTGGAATGCGAAAAACACGTTTTCTGGTGTTTTCAGCACGCCACAGAGCGTTTGACATGCGGAAACTACGATATCTTCGGTATCGTTGTTGTTTCCACCTGAGATATGCATTTTCAGTGATAATCTTCATGATTCTGCTGTTACAAGTGTGCAGAATCACCGAAATCGCTGTTTTCGTGCTTTTGAATGCGAAAAACACGTTTTCTGGTGTTTTCAGCACTCCACAGTGCGTTTGATATGCGGAAACTACGATATCTTCGGCATCGTTGTTGTTTCCAGCTGAGACATGCATTTTCAGTGATAATCTTCATGATTCTGCTGTTACAAGTGTGCAGAATCACCGAAATCGCTGTTTTCGCGCTATTCAATGCGAAAAACACGTTTTCTGGTGTTTTCAGTTCTCCACAGTGCGTTTTATATGCGGAAACTGCCATATCTTCGGTATCGATGTTGTTTCCAGCTGAGATATGCATTTTCAGTGATAATCTTGATGATTCTGCTGTTACAAGTGTGCAGAATCACCGAAATCGCTGTTTTCGTGCTTTTGAATGCGAAAAACACGTTTTCTGGTGTTTTCAGCACTCCACAGTGCGTTTGATATGCGGAAACTGCGATATCTTCGGTATCGTTGTTGTTTCCAGCTGAGATATGCACTTTCAGTGATAATCTTCACGATTCTGCTGTTACAAGTGTGCAGAATCACCGAAATCGCTGTTTTCGTGCTTTTGAATGCGAAAAACACGTTTTCTGGTGTTTTCAGCACTCCACAGTGCGTTTGATATGCGGAAACTGCCATATCTTCGGGAATCGTTGTTGTTTCCAGCTGAGATATGCATTTTCAGTGATAATCTTCATGATTCTGCTGTTACAAGTGTGCAGAATCACCGAAATCGCTGTTTTCGTGCTTTTGAATGCGAAAAACACGTTTTCTGGTGTTTTCAGCACGCCACAGAGCGTTTGACATGCGGAAACTACGATATCTTCGGTATCGTTGTTGTTTCCACCTGAGATATGCATTTTCAGTGATAATCTTCATGATTCTGCTGTTACAAGTGTGCAGAATCACCGAAATCGCTGTTTTCGTGCTTTTGAATGCGAAAAACACGTTTTCTGGTGTTTTCAGCACGCCACAGAGCGTTTGACATGCGGAAACTACGATATCTTCGGTATCGTTGTTGTTTCCACCTGAGATATGCATTTTCAGTGATAATCTTCATGATTCTGCTGTTACAAGTGTGCAGAATCACCGAAATCGCTGTTTTCGTGCTTTTGAATGCGAAAAACACGTTTTCTGGTGTTTTCAGCACGCCACAGAGCGTTTGACATGCGGAAACTGCCATATCTTCGGTATCGTTGTTGTTTCCAGCTGAGATATGCATTTTCAGTGATAATCTTCATGATTCTGCTGTTACAAGTGTGCAGAATCACCGAAATCGCTGTTTTCGTGCTTTTGAATGCGAAAAACACGTTTTCTGGTGTTTTCAGCACGCCACAGAGCGTTTGACATGCGGAAACTACGATATCTTCGGTATCGTTGTTGTTTCCAGCTGAGACATGCATTTTCAGTGATAATCTTCATGATTCTGCTGTTACAAGTGTGCAGAATCACCGAAATCGCTGTTTTCGCGCTATTCAATGCGAAAAACACGTTTTCTGGTGTTTTCAGCACTCCACAGTGCGTTTGATATGCGGAAACTACGATATCTTCGGGAATCGTTGTTGTTTCCAGCTGAGATATGCATTTTCAGTGATAATCTTCATGATTCTGCTGTTACAAGTGTGCAGAATCACCGAAATCGCTGTTTTCGTGCTTTGGAATGCGAAAAACACGTTTTCTGGAGTTTTCAGCACGCCACAGAGCGTTTGACATGCGGAAACTACGATATCTTCGGTATCGTTGTTGTTTCCACCTGAGATATGCATTTTCAGTGATAATCTTCATGATTCTGCTGTTACAAGTGTGCAGAATCACCGAAATCGCTGTTTTCGTGCTTTTGAATGCGAAAAACACGTTTTCTGGTGTTATCAGCACTCCACAGAGAGTTTGACATGCGGAAACTACGATATCTTCGGTATCGTTGTTGTTTCCACCTGAGATATGCATTTTCAGTGATAATCTTCATGATTCTGCTGTTACAAGTGTGCAGAATCACCGAAATCGCTGTTTTCGTGCTTTTGCATGCGAAAAACACGTTTTCTGGTGTTTTCAGCACTCCACAGTGCGTTTGATATGCGGAAACTACGATATCTTCGGTATCGTTGTTGTTTCCAGCTGAGACATGCATTTTCAGTGATAATCTTCATGATTCTGCTGTTACAAGTGTGCAGAATCACCGAAATCGCTGTTTTCGCGCTATTCAATGCGAAAAACACGTTTTCTGGTGTTTTCAGTTCTCCACAGTGCGTTTTATATGCGGAAACTGCCATATCTTCGGTATCGTTGTTGTTTTCAGCTGAGATATGCATTTTCAGTGATAATCTTGATGATTCTGCTGTTACAAGTGTGCAGAATCACCGAAATCGCTGTTTTCGTGCTTTTGAATGCGAAAAACACGTTTTCTGGTGTTTTCAGCACTCCACAGTGCGTTTGATATGCGGAAACTGCGATATCTTCGGTATCGTTGTTGTTTCCAGCTGAGATATGCACTTTCAGTGATAACCTTCACGATTCTGCTGTTACAAGTGTGCAGAATCACCGAAATCGCTGTTTTCGTGCTTTTGAATGCGAAAAACACGTTTTCTGGTGTTTTCAGCACTCCACAGTGCGTTTGATATGCGGAAACTGCCATATCTTCGGGAATCGTTGTTGTTTCCAGCTGAGATATGCATTTTCAGTGATAATCTTCATGATTCTGCTGTTACAAGTGTGCAGAATCACCGAAATCGCTGTTTTCGTGCTTTTGAATGCGAAAAACACGTTTTCTGGTGTTTTCAGCACGCCACAGAGCGTTTGACATGCGGAAACTACGATATCTTCGGTATCGTTGTTGTTTCCACCTGAGATATGCATTTTCAGTGATAATCTTCATGATTCTGCTGTTACAAGTGTGCAGAATCACCGAAATCGCTGTTTTCGTGCTTTTGAATGCGAAAAACACGTTTTCTGGTGTTTTCAGCACGCCACAGAGCGTTTGACATGCGGAAACTACGATATCATCGGTATCGTTGTTGTTTCCACCTGAGATATGCATTTTCAGTGATAATCTTCATGATTCTGCTGTTACAAGTGTGCAGAATCACCGAAATCGCTGTTTTCGTGCTTTTGAATGCGAAAAACACGTTTTCTGGTGTTATCAGCACGCCACAGAGCGTTTGACATGCTGAAACTGCCATATCTTCGGTATCGTTGTTGTTTCCAGCTGAGATATGCATTTTCAGTGATAATCTTCATGATTCTGCTGTTACAAGTGTGCAGAATCACCGAAATCGCTGTTTTCGTGCTTTTGAATGCGAAAAACACGTTTTCTGGTGTTTTCAGCACGCCACAGAGCGTTTGACATGCGGAAACTACGATATCTTCGGTATCGTTGTTGTTTCCAGCTGAGACATGCATTTTCAGTGATAATCTTCATGATTCTGCTGTTACAAGTGTGCAGAATCACCGAAATCGCTGTTTTCATGCTATTGAATGCGAAAAACACGTTTTCTGGTGTTTTCAGCACTCCACAGTGCGTTTGACATGCGGAAACTACGATATCTTCGGTATCGTTGTTGTTTCCAGCTGAGACATGCATTTTCAGTGATAATCTTCATGATTCTGCTGTTACAAGTGTGCAGAATCACCGAAATCGCTGTTTTCGCGCTATTCAATGCGAAAAACACGTTTTCTGGTGTTTTCAGCACTCCACAGTGCGTTTGATATGCGGAAACTACGATATCTTCGGGAATCGTTGTTGTTTCCAGCTGAGATATGCATTTTCAGTGATAATCTTCATGATTCTGCTGTTACAAGTGTGCAGAATCACCGAAATCGCTGTTTTCGTGCTTTTGAATGCGAAAAACACGTTTTCTGGTGTGTTCAGCACGCCACAGAGCGTTTGACATGCGGAAACTACGATATCTTCGGTATCGTTGTTGTTTCCAGCTGAGACATGCCTTTTCAGTGATAATCTTCATGATTCTGCTGTTACAAGTGTGCAGAATCACCGAAATCGCTGTTTTCGCGCTATTCAATGCGAAAAACACGTTTTCTGGTGTTTTCAGCACTCCACAGTGCGTTTGATATGCGGAAACTACGATATCTTCGGGAATCGTTGTTGTTTCCAGCTGAGATATGCATTTTCAGTGATAATCTTCATGATTCTGCTGTTACAAGTGTGCAGAATCACCGAAATCGCTGTTTTCGTGCTTTTGAATGCGAAGAACACGTTTTCTGGTGTTATCAGCACTCCACAGAGCGTCTGACATGCGGAAACTACGATATCTTCGGTATCGTTGTTGTTTCCACCTGAGATATGCATTTTCAGTGATAATCTTCATGATTCTGCTGTTACAAGTGTGCAGAATCACCGAAATCGCTGTTTTCGTGCTTTTGCATGCGAAAAACACGTTTTCTGGTGTTTTCAGCACTCCACAGTGCGTTTGATATGCGGAAACTACGATATCTTCGGTATCGTTGTTGTTTCCAGCTGAGACATGCATTTTCAGTGATAATCTTCATGATTCTGCTGTTACAAGTGTGCAGAATCACCGAAATCGCTGTTTTCGCGCTATTCAATGCGAAAAACACGTTTTCTGGTGTTTTCAGCTCTCCACAGTGCGTTTTATATGCGGAAACTGCCATATCTTCGGTATCGTTGTTGTTTCCAGCTGAGATATGCATTTTCAGTGATAATCTTGATGATTCTGCTGTTACAAGTGTGCAGAATCACCGAAATCGCTGTTTTCGTGCTTTTGAATGCGAAAAACACGTTTTCTGGTGTTTTCAGCACTCCACAGTGCGTTTGATATGCGGAAACTGCCATATCTTCGGGAATCGTTGTTGTTTCCAGCTGAGATATGCATTTTCAGTGATAATCTTCATGATTCTGCTGTTACAAGTGTGCAGAATCACCGAAATCGCTGTTTTCGTGCTTTTGAATGCGAAAAACACGTTTTCTGGTGTTTTCAGCACTCCACAGTGCGTTTGATATGCGGAAACTACGATATCTTCGGTATAGTTGTTGTTTCCAGCTGAGACATGCATTTTCAGTGATAATCTTCATGATTCAGCTGTTACAAGTGTGCAGAATCACCGAAATCGCTGTTTTCATGCTATTGAATGCGAAAAACACGTTTTCTGGTGTTTTCAGCACTCCACAGTGCGTTTGATATGCGGAAACTGCGATATCTTCGGTATCGTTGTTGTTTCCAGCTGAGATATGCACTTTCAGTGATAATCTTCACGATTCTGCAGTTACAAGTGTGCAGAATCACCGAAATCGCTGTTTTCGTGCTTTTGAATGCGAAAAATACGTTTTCTGGTGTTTTCAGCACGCCACAGAGCGTTTGACATGCGGAAACTACGATATCTTCGGTATCGTTGTTGTTTCCAGCTGAGATATGCATTATCAGTGATAATCTTCATGATTCTGCTGTTACAAGTGTGCAGAATCACCGAAATCGCTGTTTTCGTGCTTTTGAATGCGAAAAACACGTTTTCTGGTGTTTTCAGCACTCCACAGTGCGTTTGATACGCGGAAACTGCGATATCTTCGGTATTGTTGTTGTTTCCAGCTGAGATATGCACTTTCAGTGATAATCTTCATGATTCTGCTGTTACATGTGTGCAGAATCACCGAAATCGCTGTTTTCGTGCTTTTGAATGCGAAAAACACGTTTTCTGGTGTTTTCAGCACGCCACAGAGCGTTTGACATGCGGAAACTACGATATCTTCGGTATCGTTGTTGTTTCCAGCTGAGACATGCATTTTCAGTGATAATCTTCATGATTCTGCTGTTACAAGTGTGCAGAATCACCGAAATCGCTGTTTTCATGCTATTGAATGCGAAAAACACGTTTTCTGGTGTTTTCAGCACTCCACAGTGCGTTTGATATGCGGAAACTGCCATATCTTCGGTATCGTTGTTGCTTCCAGCTGAGATATGCATTTTCAGTGATAATCTTCATGATTCTGCTGTTACAAGTGTGCAGAATCACCGAAATCGCTGTTTTCGTGCTTTTGAATGCGAAAAACACGTTTTCTGGTGTTTTCAGCACGCCACAGAGCGTTTGACATGCGGAAACTACGATATCTTCGGTATCGTTGTTGTTTCCAGCTGAGACATGCATTTTCAGTGATAATCTTCATGATTCTGCTGTTACAAGTGTGCAGAATCACCGAAATCGCTGTTTTCGCGCTATTCAATGCGAAAAACACGTTTTCTGGTGTTTTCAGCACTCCACAGTGCGTTTGATATGCGGAAACTACGATATCTTCGGGAATCGTTGTTGTTTCCAGCTGAGATATGCATTTTCAGTGATAATCTTCATGATTCTGCTGTTACAAGTGTGCAGAATCACCGAAATCGCTGTTTTCGTGCTTTTGAATGCGAAAAACACGTTTTCTGGTGTGTTCAGCACGCCACAGAGCGTTTGACATGCGGAAACTACGGTATCTTCGGTATCGTTGTTGTTTCCAGCTGAGACATGCATTTTCAGTGATAATCTTCATGATTCTGCTGTTACAAGTGTGCAGAATCACCGAAATCGCTGTTTTCGCGCTATTCAATGCGAAAAACACGTTTTCTGGTGTTTTCAGCACTCCACAGTGCGTTTGATATGCGGAAACTACGATATCTTCGGGAATCGTTGTTGTTTCCAGCTGAGATATGCATTTTCAGTGATAATCTTCATGATTCTGCTGTTACAAGTGTGCAGAATCACCGAAATCGCTGTTTTCGTGCTTTTGAATGCGAAGAACACGTTTTCTGGTGTTATCAGCACTCCACAGAGCGTCTGACATGCGGAAACTACGATATCTTCGGTATCGTTGTTGTTTCCACCTGAGATATGCATTTTCAGTGATAATCTTCATGATTCTGCTGTTACAAGTGTGCAGAATCACCGAAATCGCTGTTTTCGTGCTTTTGCATGCGAAAAACACGTTTTCTGGTGTTTTCAGCACTCCACAGTGCTTTGATATGCGGAAACTACGATATCTTCGGTATCGTTGTTGTTTCCAGCTGAGACATGCATTTTCAGTGATAATCTTCATGATTCTGCTGTTACAAGTGTGCAGAATCACCGAAATCGCTGTTTTCGCGCTATTCAATGCGAAAAACACGTTTTCTGGTGTTTTCAGCTCTCCACAGTGCGTTTTATATGCGGAAACTGCCATATCTTCGGTATCGTTGTTGTTTCCAGCTGAGATATGCATTTTCAGTGATAATCTTGATGATTCTGCTGTTACAAGTGTGCAGAATCACCGAAATCGCTGTTTTCGTGCTTTTGAATGCGAAAAACACGTTTTCTGGTGTTTTCAGCACTCCACAGTGCGTTTGATATGCGGAAACTGCCATATCTTCGGGAATCGTTGTTGTTTCCAGCTGAGATATGCATTTTCAGTGATAATCTTCATGATTCTGCTGTTACAAGTGTGCAGAATCACCGAAATCGCTGTTTTCGTGCTTTTGAATGCGAAAAACACGTTTTCTGGTGTTTTCAGCACTCCACAGTGCGTTTGATATGCGGAAACTACGATATCTTCGGTATAGTTGTTGTTTCCAGCTGAGACATGCATTTTCAGTGATAATCTTCATGATTCAGCTGTTACAAGTGTGCAGAATCACCGAAATCGCTGTTTTCATGCTATTGAATGCGAAAAACACGTTTTCTGGTGTTTTCAGCACTCCACAGTGCGTTTGATATGCGGAAACTGCGATATCTTCGGTATCGTTGTTGTTTCCAGCTGAGATATGCACTTTCAGTGATAATCTTCACGATTCTGCAGTTACAAGTGTGCAGAATCACCGAAATCGCTGTTTTCGTGCTTTTGAATGCGAAAAATACGTTTTCTGGTGTTTTCAGCACGCCACAGAGCGTTTGACATGCGGAAACTACGATATCTTCGGTATCGTTGTTGTTTCCAGCTGAGATATGCATTATCAGTGATAATCTTCATGATTCTGCTGTTACAAGTGTGCAGAATCACCGAAATCGCTGTTTTCGCGCTATTCAATGCGAAAAACACGTTTTCTGGTGTTTTCAGCACTCCACAGTGCGTTTGATATGCGGAAACTGCCATATGTTCGGTATCGTTGTTGTTTCCAGCTGAGATATACATTTTCAGTGATAATCTTCATGATTCCGCTGTTACAAGTGTGCAGAATCACCGAAATCGCTGTTTTCGTGCTTTTGAATGCGAAAAACACGTTTTCTGGTGTTTTCAGCACTCCACAGTGCGTTTGATACGCGGAAACTGCGATATCTTCGGTATTGTTGTTGTTTCCAGCTGAGATATGCACTTTCAGTGATAATCTTCATGATTCTGCTGTTACATGTGTGCAGAATCACCGAAATCGCTGTTTTCGTGCTTTTGAATGCGAAAAACACGTATTCTGGTGTTTTCAGCACGCCACAGAGCGTTTGACATGCGGAAACTACGATATCTTCGGTATCGTTGTTGTTTCCAGCTGAGATATGCATTTTCAGTGATAATCTTCATGATTCTGCTGTTACAAGTGTGCAGAATCACCGAAATCGCTGTTTTCGTGCTTTTGAATGCGAAAAACACGTTTTCTGGTGTTTTCAGCACGCCACAGAGCGTTTGACTTGCGGAAACTACGATATCTTCGGTATCGTTGTTGTTTCCAGCTGAGACATGCATTTTCAGTGATAATCTTCATGATTCTGCTGTTACAAGTGTGCAGAATCACCGAAATCGCTGTTTTCATGCTATTGAATGCGAAAAACACGTTTTCTGGTGTTTTCAGCACTCCACAGTGCGTTTGATATGCGGAAACTGCCATATCTTCGGTATCGTTGTTGCTTCCAGCTGAGATATGCATTTTCAGTGATAATCTTCATGATTCTGCTGTTACAAGTGTGCAGAATCACCGAAATCGCTGTTTTCGTGCTTTTGAATGCGAAAAACACGTTTTCTGGTGTTTTCAGCACGCCACAGAGCGTTTGACATGCGGAAACTACGATATCTTCGGTATCGTTGTTGTTTCCAGCTGAGACATGCATTTTCAGTGATAATCTTCATGATTCTGCTGTTACAAGTGTGCAGAATCACCGAAATCGCTGTTTTCGCGCTATTCAATGCGAAAAACACGTTTTCTGGTGTTTTCAGCACTCCACAGTGCGTTTGATATGCGGAAACTACGATATCTTCGGGAATCGTTGTTGTTTCCAGCTGAGATATGCATTTTCAGTGATAATCTTCATGATTCTGCTGTTACAAGTGTGCAGAATCACCGAAATCGCTGTTTTCGTGCTTTTGAATGCGAAAAACACGTTTTCTGGTGTGTTCAGCACGCCACAGAGCGTTTGACATGCGGAAACTACGATATCTTCGGTATCGTTGTTGTTTCCAGCTGAGACATGCATTTTCAGTGATAATCTTCATGATTCTGCTGTTACAAGTGTGCAGAATCACCGAAATCGCTGTTTTCGCGCTATTCAATGCGAAAAACACGTTTTCTGGTGTTTTCAGCACTCCACAGTGCGTTTGATATGCGGAAACTACGATATCTTCGGGAATCGTTGTTGTTTCCAGCTGAGATATGCATTTTCAGTGATAATCTTCATGATTCTGCTGTTACAAGTGTGCAGAATCACCGAAATCGCTGTTTTCGTGCTTTTGAATGCGAAGAACACGTTTTCTGGTGTTATCAGCACTCCACAGAGCGTCTGACATGCGGAAACTACGATATCTTCGGTATCGTTGTTGTTTCCACCTGAGATATGCATTTTCAGTGATAATCTTCATGATTCTGCTGTTACAAGTGTGCAGAATCACCGAAATCGCTGTTTTCGTGCTTTTGCATGCGAAAAACACGTTTTCTGGTGTTTTCAGCACTCCACAGTGCGTTTGATATGCGGAAACTACGATATCTTCGGTATCGTTGTTGTTTCCAGCTGAGACATGCATTTTCAGTGATAATCTTCATGATTCTGCTGTTACAAGTGTGCAGAATCACCGAAATCGCTGATTTCGCGCTATTCAATGCGAAAAACACGTTTTCTGGTGTTTTCAGCTCTCCACAGTGCGTTTTATATGCGGAAACTGCCATATCTTCGGTATCGTTGTTGTTTCCAGCTGAGATATGCATTTTCAGTGATAATCTTGATGATTCTGCTGTTACAAGTGTGCAGAATCACCGAAATCGCTGTTTTCGTGCTTTTGAATGCGAAAAACACGTTTTCTGGTGTTTTCAGCACTCCACAGTGCGTTTGATATGCGGAAACTGCCATATCTTCGGGAATCGTTGTTGTTTCATGCTGAGATATGCATTTTCAGTGATAATCTTCATGATTCTGCTGTTACAAGTGTGCAGAATCACCGAAATCGCTGTTTTCGTGCTTTTGAATGCGAAAAACACGTTTTCTGGTGTTTTCAGCACTCCACAGTGCGTTTGATATGCGGAAACTACGATATCTTCGGTATAGTTGTTGTTTCCAGCTGAGACATGCATTTTCAGTGATAATCTTCATGATTCAGCTGTTACAAGTGTGCAGAATCACCGAAATCGCTGTTTTCATGCTATTGAATGCGAAAAACACGTTTTCTGGTGTTTTCAGCACTCCACAGTGCGTTTGATATGCGGAAACTGCGATATCTTCGGTATCGTTGTTGTTTCCAGCTGAGATATGCACTTTCAGTGATAATCTTCACGATTCTGCAGTTACAAGTGTGCAGAATCACCGAAATCGCTGTTTTCGTGCTTTTGAATGCGAAAAATACGTTTTCTGGTGTTTTCAGCACGCCACAGAGCGTTTGACATGCGGAAACTACGATATCTTCGGTATCGTTGTTGTTTCCAGCTGAGATATGCATTATCAGTGATAATCTTCATGATTCTGCTGTTACAAGTGTGCAGAATCACCGAAATCGCTGTTTTCGCGCTATTCAATGCGAAAAACACGTTTTCTGGTGTTTTCAGCACTCCACAGTGCGTTTGATATGCGGAAACTGCCATATGTTCGGTATCGTTGTTGTTTCCAGCTGAGATATACATTTTCAGTGATAATCTTCATGATTCCGCTGTTACAAGTGTGCAGAATCACCGAAATCGCTGTTTTCGTGCTTTTGAATGCGAAAAACACGTTTTCTGGTGTTTTCAGCACTCCACAGTGCGTTTGATACGCGGAAACTGCGATATCTTCGGTATTGTTGTTGTTTCCAGATGAGATATGCACTTTCAGTGATAATCTTCATGATTCTGCTGTTACAAGTGTGCAGAATCACCGAAATCGCTGTTTTCGTGCTTTTGAATGCGAAAAACACGTATTCTGGTGTTTTCAGCACACCACAGAGCGTTTGACATGCGGAAACTACGATATCTTCGGTATCGTTGTTGTTTCCAGCTGAGATATGCATTTTCAGTGATAATCTTCATGATTCTGCTGTTACAAGTGTTCAGAATCACCGAAATCGCTGTTTTCGTGCTTTTGAATGCGAAAAACACGTTTTCTGGTGTTTTCAGCACTCCACAGTGCGTTTGATATGCGGAAACTACGATATCTTCGGTATCGTTGTTGTTTCCAGGTAAGATATGCATTTTCAGTGATAATCTTCATGATTCTGCTGTTACAAGTGTGCAGAATCACCGAAATCGCTGTTTTCGTGCTTTTGCATGCGAAAAACACGTTTTCTGGTGTTTTCAGCACTCCACAGTGCGTTTGATATGCGGAAACTACGATATCTTCGGTATCGCTGTTGTTTCCAGCTGAGACATGCATTTTCAGTGATAATCTTCATGATTCTGCTGTTACAAGTGTGCAGAATCACCGAAATCGCTGTTTTCGTGCTATTGAATGCGAAAAACACGTTTTCTGGTGTTTTCAGCACTCCACAGTGCGTTTGATATGCGGAAACTGCCATATGTTTCGTATCGTTGTTGTTTCCAGCTGAGATATACATTTTCAGTGATATTCTTCATGATTCCGCTGTTACAAGTGTGCAGAATCACCGAAATCGCTGTTTTCGTGCTTTTGAATGCGAAAAACACGTTTTCTGGTGTTTTCAGCACTCCACAGTGCGTTTGATACGCGGAAACTGCGATATCTTCGGTATTGTTGTTGTTTCCAGCTGAGATATGCACTTTCAGTGATAATCTTCATGATTCTGCTGTTACAAGTGTGCAGAATCACCGAAATCGCTGTTTTCGTGCTTTTGAATGCGAAAAACACGTATTCTGGTGTTTTCAGCACGCCACAGAGCGTTTGACATGCGGAAACTACGATATCTTCGGTATCGTTGTTGTTTCCACCTGAGATATGCATTTTCAGTGATAATCTTCATGATTCTGCTGTTACAAGTGTTCAGAATCACCGAAATCGCTGTTTTCGTGCTTTTGAATGCGAAAAACACGTTTTCTGGTGTTTTCAGCACTCCACAGTGCGTTTGATATGCGGAAACTACGATATCTTCGGTATAGTTGTTGTTTCCAGCTGAGACATGCATTTTCAGTGATAATCTTCATGATTCAGCTGTTACAAGTGTGCAGAATCACCGAAATCGCTGTTTTCATGCTATTGAATGCGAAAAACACGTTTTCTGGTGTTTTCAGCACTCCACAGTGCGTTTGATATGCGGAAACTGCGATATCTTCGGTATCGTTGTTGTTTCCAGCTGAGATATGCATTTTCAGTGATAATCTTCATGATTCTGCTGTTACAAGTGTGCAGAAACACCGAAATCGCTGTTTTCGTGCTTTTGAATGCGAAAAACACGTTTTCTGGTGTTTTCAGCACGCCACAGAGCGTTTGACATGCGGAAACTACGATATCTTCGGTATCGTTGTTGTTTCCACCTGAGATATGCATTTTCAGTGATAATCTTCATGATTCTGCTGTTACAAGTGTGCAGAATCACCGAAATCGCTGTTTTCGTGCTTTTGAATGCGAAAAACACGTTTTCTGGTGTTTTCAGCACTCCACAGTGCGTTTGATATGCGGAAACTACGATATCTTCGGTATCGTTGTTGTTTCCAGCTGAGATATGCATTTTCAGTGATAATCTTCATCATTCTGCTGTTACAAGTGTGCAGAATCACCGAAATCACTGTTTTCGTGCTTTTGAATGCGAAAAACACGTTTTCTGGTGTTTTCAGCACTCCACAGTGCGTTTGATATGCGGAAACTACGATATCTTCGGTATAGTTGTTGTTTCCAGCTGAGACATGCATTTTCGGTGATAATCTTCATGATTCTGCTGTTACAAGTGTGCAGAATCACCGAAATCGCTGTTTTCGTGCTTTTGAATGCGAAAAACACGTTTTCTGGTGTTTTCAGCACGCCACAGAGCGTTTGACATGCGGAAACTACGATATCTTCGGTATCGTTGTTGTTTCCAGCTGAGATATGCATTTTCAGTGATAATCTTCATGATTCTGCTGTTACAAGTGTTCAGAATCACCGAAATCGCTGTTTTCGTGCTTTTGAATGCGAAAAACACGTTTTCTGGTGTTTTCAGCACTCCACAGTGCGTTTGATATGCGGAAACTACGATATCTTCGGTATCGTTGTTGTTTCCAGCTGAGATATGCATTTTCAGTGATAATCTTCATGATTCTGCTGTTACAAGTGTGCAGAATCACCGAAATCGCTGTTTTCGTGCTTTTGCATGCGAAAAACACGTTTTCTGGTGTTTTCAGCACTCCACAGTGCGTTTGATATGCGGAAACTACGATATCTTCGGTATCGCTGTTGTTTCCAGCTGAGACATGCATTTTCAGTGATAATCTTCATGATTCTGCTGTTACAAGTGTGCAGAATCACCGAAATCGCTGTTTTCGTGCTATTGAAAGCGAAAAACACGTTTTCTGGTGTTTTCAGCACTCCACAGTGCGTTTGATATGCGGAAACTGCGATATCTTCGGTATCGTTGTTGTTTCCAGCTGAGATATGCACTTTCAGTGATAATGTTCACGATTCTGCTGTTACAAGTGTGCAGAATCACCGAAATCGCTGTTTTCGTGCTTTTGAACGCGAAAAACACGTTTTCTGGTGTTTTCAGCACTCCACAGTGCGTTTGATATGCGGAAACTGCGATATCTTCGGTATCGTTGTTGTTTCCAGCTGAGATATGCACTTTCAGTGATAATCTTCACGATTCTGCTGTTACAAGTGTGCAGAATCACCGAAATCGCTGTTTTCGTGCTTTTGAACGCGAAAAACACGTTTTCTGGTGTTTTCAGCACTCCACAGTGCGTTTGATATGCGGAAACTGCGATATCTTCGGTATCGTTGTTGTTTCCAGCTGAGATATGCACTTTCAGTGATAATCTTCACGATTCTGCTGTTACAAGTGTGCAGAATCACCGAAATCGCTGTTTTCGTGCTTTTGAATGCGAAAAACACGTTTTCTGGTGTTTTCAGCACTCCACAGTGCGTTTGATATGCGGAAACTGGGATATCTTCGGTATCGTTGTTGTTTCCAGCTGAGATATGCACTTTCAGTGATAATCTTTACGATTCTGCAGTTACAAGTGTGCAGAATCACCGAAATCGCTGTTTTCGTGCTTTTGAATGCGAAAAACACGTTTTCTGGTGTTTTCAGCACTCCACAGTGCGTTTGATATGCGACAACTGCCATATCTTCGGGAATCGTTGTTGTTTCCAGCTGAGATATGCATTTTCAGTGATAATCTTCATGATTCTGCTGTTACAAGTGTGCAGAATCACCGAAATCGCTGTTTTCGTGCTTTTGAATGCGAAAAACACGTTTTCTGGTGTTTTCAGCACGCCACAGAGCGTTTGACATGCGGAAACTACGATATCTTCGGTATCGTTGTTGTTTCCAGCTGAGATATGCATTTTCAGTGATAATCTTCATGATTCTGCTGTTACAAGTGTGCAGAATCACCGAAATCACTGTTTTCGTGCTTTTGAATGCGAAAAACACGTTTTCTGGTGTTTTCAGCACTCCACAGTGCGTTTGATATGCGGAAACTACGATATCTTCGGTATAGTTGTTGTTTCCAGCTGAGACATGCATTTTCAGTGATAATCTTCATGATTCTGCGGTTTCAAGTGTGCAGAATCACCGAAATCGCTGTTTTCATGCTATTGAATGCGAAAAACACGTTTTCTGGTGTTTTCAGCACTCCACAGTGCGTTTGATATGCGGCAACTGCCATATCTTCGGGAATCGTTGTTGTTTCCAGCTGAGATATGCATTTTCAGTGATAATCTTCATGATTCTGCTGTTACAAGTGTGCAGAATCACCGAAATCGCTGTTTTCGTGCTTTTGAATGCGAAAAACACGTTTTCTGGTGTTTTCAGCACTCCACAGTGCGTTTGATATGCGGAAACTACGATATCTTCGGTATCGTTGTTGTTTCCAGATGAGATATGCATTTTCAGTGATAATCTTCATGATTCTGCTGTTACAAGTGTGCAGAATCACCGAAATCACTGTTTTCGTGCTTTTGAATGCGAAAAACACGTTTTCTGGTGTTTTCAGCACTCCACAGTGCGTTTGATATGCGGAAACTACGATATCTTCGGTATAGTTGTTGTTTCCAGCTGAGACATGCATTTTCAGTGATAATCTTCATGATTCTGCTGTTACAAGTGTGCAGAATCACCGAAATCGCTGTTTTCGTGCTTTTGAATGCGAAAAACACGTTTTCTGGTGTTTTCAGCACGCCACAGAGCGTTTGACATGCGGAAACTACGATATCTTCGGTATCGTTGTTGTTTCCAGCTGAGATATGCATTTTCAGTGATAATCTTCATGATTCTGCTGTTACAAGTGTTCAGAATCACCGAAATCGCTGTTTTCGTGCTTTTGAACGCGAAAAACACGTTTTCTGGTGTTTTCAGCACTCCACAGTGCGTTTGATATGCGGAAACTGCGATATCTTCGGTATCGTTGTTGTTTCCAGCTGAGATATGCACTTTCAGTGATAATCTTCACGATTCTGCTGTTACAAGTGTGCAGAATCACCGAAATCGCTGTTTTCGTGCTTTTGAACGCGAAAAACACGTATTCTGGTGTTTTCAGCACTCCACAGTGCGTTTGATATGCGGAAACTGCGATATCTTCGGTATCGTTGTTGTTTCCAGCTGAGATATGCACTTTCAGTGATAATCTTCACGATTCTGCTGTTACAAGTGTGCAGAATCACCGAAATCGCTGTTTTCGTGCTTTTGAATGCGAAAAACACGTTTTCTGGTGTTTTCAGCACTCCACAGTGCGTTTGATATGCGGAAACTACGATATCTTCGGTATAGTTGTTGTTTCCAGCTGAGACATGCATTTTCAGTGATAATCTTCATGATTCTGCGGTTTCAAGTGTGCAGAATCACCGAAATCGCTGTTTTCATGCTATTGAATGCGAAAAACACGTTTTCTGGTGTTTTCAGCACTCCACAGTGCGTTTGATATGCGGCAACTGCCATATCTTCGGGAATCGTTGTTGTTTCCAGCTGAGATGTGCATTTTCAGTGATAATCTTCATGATTCTGCTGTTACAAGTGTGCAGAATCACCGAAATCGCTGTTTTCGTGCTTTTGAACGCGAAAAACACGTTTTCTGGTGTTTTCAGCACTCCACAGTGCGTTTGATATGCGGAAACCGCGATATCTTCGGTATCGTTGTTGTTTCCAGCTGAGATATGCATTTTCAGTGATAATCTTCATGATTCTGCTGTTACAACTGTGCAGAATCACCGAAATCGCTGTTTTCGTGCTTTTGAACGCGAAAAACACGTTTTCTGGTGTTTTCAGCACTCCACAGTGCGTTTGATATGCGGCAACTGCCATATCTTCGGGAATCGTTGTTGTTTCCAGCTGAGATATGCATTTTCAGTGATAATCTTCATGATTCTGCTGTTACAAGTGTGCAGAATCACCGAAATCGCTGTTTTCGTGCTTTTGAATGCGAAAAACACGTTTTCTGGTGTTTTCAGCACTCCACAGTGCGTTTGATATGCGGAAACTACGATATCTTCGGTATCGTTGTTGTTTCCAGCTGAGATATGCATTTTCAGTGATAATCTTCATGATTCTGCTGTTACAAGTGTGCAGAATCACCGAAATCACTGTTTTCGTGCTTCGGAATGCGAAAAACACGTTTTCTGGTGTTTTCAGCACTCCACAGTGCGTTTGATATGCGGAAACTACGATATCTTCGGTATAGTTGTTGTTTCCAGCTGAGACATGCATTTTCAGTGATAATCTTCATGATTCTGCTGTTACAAGTGTGCAGAATCACCGAAATCGCTGTTTTCGTGCTTTTGAATGCGAAAAACACGTTTTCTGGTGTTTTCAGCACGCCACAGAGCGTTTGACATGCGGAAACTACGATATCTTCGGTATCGTTGTTGTTTCCAGCTGAGATATGCATTTTCAGTGATAATCTTCATGATTCTGCTGTTACAAGTGTTCAGAATCACCGAAATCGCTGTTTTCGTGCTTTTGAATGCGAAAAACACGTTTTCTGGTGTTTTCAGCACTCCACAGTGCGTTTGATATGCGGAAACTGGGATATCTTCGGTATCGTTGTTGTTTCCAGCTGAGATATGCACTTTCAGTGATAATCTTTACGATTCTGCAGTTACAAGTGTGCAGAATCACCGAAATCGCTGTTTTCGTGCTTTTGAATGCGAAAAACACGTTTTCCGGTGTTTTCAGCACTCCACAGTGCGTTTGATATGCGGCAACTGCCATATCTTCGGGAATCGTTGTTGTTTCCAGCTGAGATATGCATTTTCAGTGATAATCTTCATGATTCTGCTGTTACAAGTGTGCAGAATCACCGAAATCGCTGTTTTCGTGCTTTTGAATGCGAAAAACACGTTTTCTGGTGTTTTCAGCACGCCACAGAGCGTTTGACATGCAGAAACTACGATATCTTCGGTATCGTTGTTGTTTCCAGCTGAGATATGCATTTTCAGTGATAATCTTCATGATTCTGCTGTTACAAGTGTGCAGAATCACCGAAATCACTGTTTTCGTGCTTTTGAATGCGAAAAACACGTTTTCTGGTGTTTTCAGCACTCCACAGTGCGTTTGATATGCGGAAACTACGATATCTTCGGTATAGTTGTTGTTTCCAGCTGAGACATGCATTTTCAGTGATAATCTTCATGATTCTGCGGTTACAAGTGTGCAGAATCACCGAAATCGCTGTTTTCATGCTATTGAATGCGAAAAACACGTTTTCTGGTGTTTTCAGCACTCCACAGTGCGTTTGATATGCGGCAACTGCCATATCTTCGGGAATCGTTGTTGTTTCCAGCTGAGATATGCATTTTCAGTGATAATCTTCATGATTCTGCTGTTACAAGTGTGCAGAATCACCGAAATCGCTGTTTTCGTGCTTTTGAATGCGAAAAACACGTTTTCTGGTGTTTTCAGCACTCCACAGTGCGTTTGATATGCGGAAACTACGATATCTTCGGTATCGTTGTTGTTTCCAGCTGAGATATGCATTTTCAGTGATAATCTTCATGATTCTGCTGTTACAAGTGTGCAGAATCACCGAAATCACTGTTTTCGTGCTTCGGAATGCGAAAAACACGTTTTCTGGTGTTTTCAGCACTCCACAGTGCGTTTGATATGCGGAAACTACGATATCTTCGGTATAGTTGTTGTTTCCAGCTGAGACATGCATTTTCAGTGATAATCTTCATGATTCTGCTGTTACAAGTGTGCAGAATCACCGAAATCGCTGTTTTCGTGCTTTTGAATGCGAACAACACGTTTTCTGGTGTTTTCAGCACGCCACAGAGCGTTTGACATGCGGAAACTACGATATCTTCGGTATCGTTGTTGTTTCCAGCTGAGATATGCATTTTCAGTGATAATCTTCATGATTCTGCTGTTACAAGTGTTCAGAATCACCGAAATCGCTGTTTTCGTGCTTTTGAATGCGAAAAACACGTTTTCTGGTGTTTTCAGCACTCCACAGTGCGTTTGATATGCGGAAACTACGATATCTTCGGTATCGTTGTTGTTTCCAGCTGAGATATGCATTTTCAGTGATAATCTTCATGATTCTGCTGTTACAAGTGTGCAGAATCACCGAAATCGCTGTTTTCGTGCTTTTGCATGCGAAAAACACGTTTTCTGGTGTTTTCAGCACTCCACAGTGCGTTTGATATGCGGAAACTACGATATCTTCGGTATCGCTGTTGTTTCCAGCTGAGACATGCATTTTCAGTGATAATCTTCATGATTCTGCTGTTACAAGTGTGCAGAATCACCGAAATCGCTGTTTTCGTGCTATTGAATGCGAAAAACACGTTTTCTGGTGTTTTCAGCACTCCACAGTGCGTTTGATATGCGGAAACTGCGATATCTTCGGTATCGTTGTTGTTTCCAGCTGAGATATGCACTTTCAGTGATAATCTTTACGATTCTGCAGTTACAAGTGTGCGGAATCACCGAAATCGATGTTTTCGTGCTTTTGAATGCGAAAAACACGTTTTCTGGTGTTTTCAGCACTCCACAGTGCGTTTGATATGCGGCAACTGCCATATCTTCGGTATCGCTGTTGTTTCCAGCTGAGACATGCATTTTCAGTGATAATCTTCATGATTCTGCTGTTACAAGTGTGCAGAATCACCGAAATCGCTGTTTTCGTGCTATTGAATGCGAAAAACACGTTTTCTGGTGTTTTCAGCACTGCACAGTGCGTTTGATATGCGGAAACTGCGATACCTTCGGTATCGTTGTTGTTTCCAGCTGAGATATGCACTTTCAGTGATAATCTTCACGATTCTGCTGTTACAAGTGTGCAGAATCACCGAAATCGCTGTTTTCGTGCTTTTGAATGCGAAAAACACGTTTTCTGGTGTTTTCAGCACTCCACAGTGCGTTTGATATGCGGAAACTGGGATATCTTCGGTATCGTTGTTGTTTCCAGCTGAGATATGCACTTTCAGTGATAATCTTTACGATTCTGCAGTTACAAGTGTGCAGAATCACCGAAATCGATGTTTTCGTGCTTTTGAATGCGAAAAACACGTTTTCTGGTGTTTTCAGCACTCCACAGTGCGTTTGATATGCGGCAACTGCCATATCTTCGGGAATCGTTGTTGTTTCCAGCTGAGATATGCATTTTCAGTGATAATCTTCATGATTCTGCTGTTACAAGTGTGCAGAATCACCGAAATCGCTGTTTTCGTGCTTTTGAATGCGAAAAACACGTTTTCTGGTGTTTTCAGCACTCCACAGTGCGTTTGATATGCGGAAACTACGATATCTTCGGTATCGCTGTTGTTTCCAGCTGAGACATGCATTTTCAGTGATAATCTTCATGATTCTGCTGTTACAAGTGTGCAGAATCACCGAAATCGCTGTTTTCGTGCTATTGAATGCGAAAAACACGTTTTCTGGTGTTTTCAGCACTCCACAGTGCGTTTGATATGCGGCAACTGCCATATCTTCGGTATCGTTGTTGTTTCCAGCTGAGATATGCATTTTCAGTGATAATCTTCATGATTCTGCTGTTACAAGTGTGCAGAATCACCGAAATCACTGTTTTCGTGCTTTTGAATGCGAAAAACACGTTTTCTGGTGTTTTCAGCACTCCACAGTGCGTTTGATATGCGGCAACTGCCATATCTTCGGGAATCGTTGTTGTTTCCAGCTGAGATATGCATTTTCAGTGATAATCTTCATGATTCTGCTGTTACAAGTGTGCAGAATCACCGAAATCGCTGTTTTCGTGCTATTGAATGCGAAAAACACGTTTTCTGGTGTTTTCAGCACTCCACAGTGCGTTTGATATGCGGAAACTGGGATATCTTCGGTATCGTTGTTGTTTCCAGCTGAGATATGCACTTTCAGTGATAATCTTTACGATTCTGCAGTTACAAGTGTGCAGAATCACCGAAATCGATGTTTTCGTGCTTTTGAATGCGAAAAACACGTTTTCTGGTGTTTTCAGCACTCCACAGTGCGTTTGATATGCGGCAACTGCCATATCTTCGGGAATCGTTGTTGTTTCCAGCTGAGATATGCATTTTCAGTGATAATCTTCATGATTCTGCTGTTACAAGTGTGCAGAATCACCGAAATCGCTGTTTTCGTGCTATTGAATGCGAAAAACACGTTTTCTGGTGTTTTCAGCACTCCACAGTGCGTTTGATATGCGGAAACTGCGATATCTTCGGTATCGTTGTTGTTTCCAGCTGAGATATGCACTTTCAGTGATAATCTTTACGATTCTGCAGTTACAAGTGTGCAGAATCACCGAAATCGATGTTTTCGTGCTTTTGAATGCGAAAAACACGTTTTCTGGTGTTTTCAGCACTCCACAGTGCGTTTGATATGCGGCAACTGCCATATCTTCGGTATCGTTGTTGTTTCCAGCTGAGATATGCATTTTCAGTGATAATCTTCATGATTCTGCTGTTACAAGTGTGCAGAATCACCGAAATCACTGTTTTCGTGCTTTTGAATGCGAAAAACACGTTTTCTGGTGTTTTCAGCACTCCACAGTGCGTTTGATATGCGGAAACTACGATATCTTCGGTATAGTTGTTGTTTCCAGCTGAGACATGCATTTTCAGTGATAATCTTCATGATTCTGCTGTTACAAGTGTGCAGAATCACCGAAATCGCTGTTTTCGTGCTTTTGAATGCGAACAACACGTTTTCTGGTGTTTTCAGCACGCCACAGAGCGTTTGACATGCGGAAACTACGATATCTTCGGTATCGTTGTTGTTTCCAGCTGAGATATGCATTTTCAGTGATAATCTTCATGATTCTGCTGTTACAAGTGTTCAGAATCACCGAAATCGCTGTTTTCGTGCTTTTGAATGCGAAAAACACGTTTTCTGGTGTTTTCAGCACTCCACAGTGCGTTTGATATGCGGAAACTACGATATCTTCGGTATCGTTGTTGTTTCCAGCTGAGATATGCATTTTCAGTGATAATCTTCATGATTCTGCTGTTACAAGTGTGCAGAATCACCGAAATCGCTGTTTTCGTGCTTTTGCATGCGAAAAACACGTTTTCTGGTGTTTTCAGCACTCCACAGTGCGTTTGATATGCGGAAACTACGATATCTTCGGTATCGCTGTTGTTTCCAGCTGAGACATGCATTTTCAGTGATAATCTTCATGATTCTGCTGTTACAAGTGTGCAGAATCACCGAAATCGCTGTTTTCGTGCTATTGAATGCGAAAAACACGTTTTCTGGTGTTTTCAGCACTCCACAGTGCGTTTGATATGCGGAAACTGCGATATCTTCGGTATCGTTGTTGTTTCCAGCTGAGATATGCACTTTCAGTGATAATCTTTACGATTCTGCAGTTACAAGTGTGCAGAATCACCGAAATCGATGTTTTCGTGCTTTTGAATGCGAAAAACACGTTTTCTGGTGTTTTCAGCACTCCACAGTGCGTTTGATATGCGGCAACTGCCATATCTTCGGTATCGCTGTTGTTTCCAGCTGAGACATGCATTTTCAGTGATAATCTTCATGATTCTGCTGTTACAAGTGTGCAGAATCACCGAAATCGCTGTTTTCGTGCTATTGAATGCGAAAAACACGTTTTCTGGTGTTTTCAGCACTGCACAGTGCGTTTGATATGCGGAAACTGCGATACCTTCGGTATCGTTGTTGTTTCCAGCTGAGATATGCACTTTCAGTGATAATCTTCACGATTCTGCTGTTACAAGTGTGCAGAATCACCGAAATCGCTGTTTTCGTGCTTTTGAATGCGAAAAACACGTTTTCTGGTGTTTTCAGCACTCCACAGTGCGTTTGATATGCGGAAACTGGGATATCTTCGGTATCGTTGTTGTTTCCAGCTGAGATATGCACTTTCAGTGATAATCTTTACGATTCTGCAGTTACAAGTGTGCAGAATCACCGAAATCGATGTTTTCGTGCTTTTGAATGCGAAAAACACGTTTTCTGGTGTTTTCAGCACTCCACAGTGCGTTTGATATGCGGCAACTGCCATATCTTCGGGAATCGTTGTTGTTTCCAGCTGAGATATGCATTTTCAGTGATAATCTTCATGATTCTGCTGTTACAAGTGTGCAGAATCACCGAAATCGCTGTTTTCGTGCTTTTGAATGCGAAAAACACGTTTTCTGGTGTTTTCAGCACTCCACAGTGCGTTTGATATGCGGAAACTACGATATCTTCGGTATCGTTGTTGTTTCCAGCTGAGATATGCATTTTCAGTGATAATCTTCATGATTCTGCTGTTACAAGTGTGCAGAATCACCGAAATCACTGTTTTCGTGCTTTTGAATGCGAAAAACACGTTTTCTGGTGTTTTCAGCACTCCACAGTGCGTTTGATATGCGGAAACTACGATATCTTCGGTATAGTTGTTGTTTCCAGCTGAGACATGCATTTTCAGTGATAATCTTCATGATTCTGCTGTTACAAGTGTGCAGAATCACCGAAATCGCTGTTTTCGTGCTTTTGAATGCGGAAAACACGTTTTCTGGTGTTTTCAGCACGCCACAGAGCGTTTGACATGCGGAAACTACGATATCTTCGGTATCGTTGTTGTTTCCAGCTGAGATATGCATTTTCAGTGATAATCTTCATGATTCTGCTGTTACAAGTGTTCAGAATCACCGAAATCGCTGTTTTCGTGCTTTTGAATGCGAAAAACACGTTTTCTGGTGTTTTCAGCACTCCACAGTGCGTTTGATATGCGGAAACTACGATATCTTCGGTATCGTTGTTGTTTCCAGCTGAGATATGCATTTTCAGTGATAATCTTCATGATTCTGCTGTTACAAGTGTGCAGAATCACCGAAATCGCTGTTTTCGTGCTTTTGCATGCGAAAAACACGTTTTCTGGTGTTTTCAGCACTCCACAGTGCGTTTGATATGCGGAAACTACGATATCTTCGGTATCGCTGTTGTTTCCAGCTGAGACATGCATTTTCAGTGATAATCTTCATGATTCTGCTGTTACAAGTGTGCAGAATCACCGAAATCGCTGTTTTCGTGCTATTGAATGCGAAAAACACGTTTTCTGGTGTTTTCAGCACTCCACAGTGCGTTTGATATGCGGAAACTGCGATATCTTCGGTATCGTTGTTGTTTCCAGCTGAGATATGCACTTTCAGTGATAATCTTCACGATTCTGCTGTTACAAGTGTGCAGAATCACCGAAATCGCTGTTTTCGTGCTTTTGAACGCGAAAAACACGTTTTCTGGTGTTTTCAGCACTCCACAGTGCGTTTGATATGCGGAAACTGCGATATCTTCGGTATCGTTGTTGTTTCCAGCTGAGATATGCACTTTCAGTGATAATCTTCACGATTCTGCTGTTACAAGTGTGCAGAATCACCGAAATCGCTGTTTTCGTGCTTTTGAATGCGAAAAACACGTTTTCTGGTGTTTTCAGCACTCCACAGTGCGTTTGATATGCGGAAACTGGGATATCTTCGGTATCGTTGTTGTTTCCAGCTGAGATATGCACTTTCAGTGATAATCTTTACGATTCTGCAGTTACAAGTGTGCAGAATCACCGAAATCGCTGTTTTCGTGCTTTTGAATGCGAAAAACACGTTTTCTGGTGTTTTCAGCACTCCACAGTGCGTTTGATATGCGGAAACTGCCATATGTTCGGTATCGTTGTTGTTTCCAGCTGAGATATACATTTTCAGTGATAATCTTCATGATTCCGCTGTTACAAGTGTGCATAATCACCGATATCGCTGTTTTCGTGCTTTTGAATGCGAAAAACACGTTTTCTGGTGTTTTCAGCACTCCACAGTGCGTTTGATATGCGGAAACTGCGATATCTTCGGTATCGTTGTTGTTTCCAGCTGAGATATGCACTTTCAGTGATAATCTTCACGATTCTGCTGATACAAGTGTGCAGAATCACCGAAATCGCTGTTTTCGTGCTTTTGAATGCGAAAAACACGTTTTCTGGTGTTTTCAGCACTCCACAGTGCGTTTGATATGCGGAAACTACGATATCTTCGGTATAGTTGTTATTTCCAGCTGAGATATGCATTTTCAGTGATAATCTTCATGATTCTGCTGTTACAAGTGTGCAGAATCACCGAAATCGCTGTTTTCGTGCTTTTGAATGCGAAAAACACGTTTTCTGGTGTTTTCAGCACGCCACAGAGCGTTTGACATGCGGAAACTACGATATCTTCGGTATCGTTGTGGTTTCCACCTGAGATATGCATTTTCAGTGATAATCTTCATGATTCTGCTGTTACAAGTGTGCAGAATCTCCGAAATCTCTGTTTTCGTGCTATTGAATGCGAAAAACACGTTTTCTGGTGTTTTCAGCACTCCACAGTGCGTTTGATATGCGGAAACTGCGATATCTTCGGTATCGTTGTTGTTTCCAGCTGAGATATGCACTTTCAGTGATAATCTTCACGATTCTGCTGTTACAAGTGTGCAGAATCACCGAAATCGCTGTTTTCGTGCTTTTGAATCCGAAAAACACGTTTTCTGGTGTTTTCAGCACTCCACAGTGCGTTTGATATGCGGCAACTGCCATATCTTCGGGAATCGTTGTTGTTTCCAGCTGAGATATGCATTTTCAGTGATAATCTTCATGATTCTGCTGTTACAAGTGTGCAGAATCACCGAAATCGCTGTTTTCGTGCTTTTGAATGCGAAAAACACGTTTTCTGGTGTTTTCAGCACTCCACAGTGCGTTTGATATGCGGAAACTACGATATCTTCGGTATCGTTGTTGTTTCCAGCTGAGATATGCATTTTCAGTGATAATCTTCATGATTCTGCTGTTACAAGTGTGCAGAATCACCGAAATCACTGTTTTCGTGCTTTTGAATGCGAAAAACACGTTTTCTGGTGTTTTCAGCACTCCACAGTGCGTTTGATATGCGGAAACTACGATATCTTCGGTATAGTTGTTGTTTCCAGCTGAGACATGCATTTTCAGTGATAATCTTCATGATTCTGCTGTTACAAGTGTGCAGAATCACCGAAATCGCTGTTTTCGTGCTTTTGAATGCGGAAAACACGTTTTCTGGTGTTTTCAGCACGCCACAGAGCGTTTGACATGCGGAAACTACGATATCTTCGGTATCGTTGTTGTTTCCAGCTGAGATATGCATTTTCAGTGATAATCTTCATGATTCTGCTGTTACAAGTGTTCAGAATCACCGAAATCGCTGTTTTCGTGCTTTTGAATGCGAAAAACACGTTTTCTGGTGTTTTCAGCACTCCACAGTGCGTTTGATATGCGGAAACTACGATATCTTCGGTATCGTTGTTGTTTCCAGCTGAGATATGCATTTTCAGTGATAATCTTCATGATTCTGCTGTTACAAGTGTGCAGAATCACCGAAATCGCTGTTTTCGTGCTTTTGCATGCGAAAAACACGTTTTCTGGTGTTTTCAGCACTCCACAGTGCGTTTGATATGCGGAAACTACGATATCTTCGGTATCGCTGTTGTTTCCAGCTGAGACATGCATTTTCAGTGATAATCTTCATGATTCTGCTGTTACAAGTGTGCAGAATCACCGAAATCGCTGTTTTCGTGCTATTGAATGCGAAAAACACGTTTTCTGGTGTTTTCAGCACTCCACAGTGCGTTTGATATGCGGAAACTGCGATATCTTCGGTATCGTTGTTGTTTCCAGCTGAGATATGCACTTTCAGTGATAATCTTCACGATTCTGCTGTTACAAGTGTGCAGAATCACCGAAATCGCTGTTTTCGTGCTTTTGAACGCGAAAAACACGTTTTCTGGTGTTTTCAGCACTCCACAGTGCGTTTGATATGCGGAAACTGCGATATCTTCGGTATCGTTGTTGTTTCCAGCTGAGATATGCACTTTCAGTGATAATCTTCACGATTCTGCTGTTACAAGTGTGCAGAATCACCGAAATCGCTGTTTTCGTGCTTTTGAATGCGAAAAAGACGTTTTCTGGTGTTTTCAGCACGCCACAGAGCGTTTGACATGCGGAAACTGCCATATCTTCGGTATCGTTGTTGTTTCCAGCTGAGATATGCATTATCAGTGATAATCTTCATGATTCTGCTGTTACAAGTGTGCAGAATCACCGAAATCGCTGTTTTCGCGCTATTCAATGCGAAAAACACGTTTTCTGGTGTTTTCAGCACTCCACAGTGCGTTTGATATGCGGAAACTGCCATATGTTCGGTATCGTTGTTGTTTCCAGCTGAGATATACATTTTCAGTGATAATCTTCATGATTCCGCTGTTACAAGTGTGCATAATCACCGATATCGCTGTTTTCGTGCTTTTGAATGCGAAAAACACGTTTTCTGGTGTTTTCAGCACTCCACAGTGCGTTTGATATGCGGAAACTGCGATATCTTCGGTATCGTTGTTGTTTCCAGCTGAGATATGCACTTTCAGTGATAATCTTCACGATTCTGCTGATACAAGTGTGCAGAATCACCGAAATCGCTGTTTTCGTGCTTTTGAATGCGAAAAACACGTTTTCTGGTGTTTTCAGCACTCCACAGTGCGTTTGATATGCGGAAACTACGATATCTTCGGTATAGTTGTTATTTCCAGCTGAGATATGCATTTTCAGTGATAATCTTCATGATTCTGCTGTTACAAGTGTGCAGAATCACCGAAATCGCTGTTTTCGTGCTTTTGAATGCGAAAAACACGTTTTCTGGTGTTTTCAGCACGCCACAGAGCGTTTGACATGCGGAAACTACGATATCTTCGGTATCGTTGTGGTTTCCACCTGAGATATGCATTTTCAGTGATAATCTTCATGATTCTGCTGTTACAAGTGTGCAGAATCACCGAAATCGCTGTTTTCGTGCTATTGAATGCGAAAAACACGTTTTCTGGTGTTTTCAGCACTCCACAGTGCGTTTGATATGCGGAAACTGCGATATCTTCGGTATCGTTGTTGTTTCCAGCTGAGATATGCACTTTCAGTGATAATCTTCACGATTCTGCTGTTACAAGTGTGCAGAATCACCGAAATCGCTGTTTTCGTGCTTTTGAACGCGAAAAACACGTTTTCTGGTGTTTTCAGCACTCCACAGTGCGTTTGATATGCGGAAACTGCGATATCTTCGGTATCGTTGTTGTTTCCAGCTGAGATATGCATTTTCAGTGATAATCTTCATGATTCTGCTGTTACAAGTGTGCAGAATCACCGAAATCGCTGTTTTCGTGCTTTTGAATGCGAAAAACACGTTTTCTGGTGTTTTCAGCACGCCACAGAGCGTTTGACATGCGGAAACTACGATATCTTCGGTATCGTTGTTGTTTCCAGCTGAGATATGCATTTTCAGTGATAATCTTCATGATTCTGCTGTTACAAGTGTGCAGAATCACCGAAATCACTGTTTTCGTGCTTTTGAATGCGAAAAACACGTTTTCTGGTGTTTTCAGCACTCCACAGTGCGTTTGATATGCGGAAACTACGATATCTTCGGTATAGTTGTTGTTTCCAGCTGAGACATGCATTTTCAGTGATAATCTTCATGATTCTGCGGTTACAAGTGTGCAGAATCACCGAAATCGCTGTTTTCATGCTATTGAATGCGAAAAACACTTTTTCTGGTGTTTTCAGCACTCCACAGTGCGTTTGATATGCGGAAACTGCCATATCTTCGGTATCGTTGTTGTTTCCAGCTGAGATATGCATTATCAGTGATAATCTTCATGATTCTGCTGTTACAAGTGTGCAGAATCACCGAAATCGCTGTTTTCGCGCTATTCAATGCGAAAAACACGTTTTCTGGTGTTTTCAGCACTCCACAGTGCGTTTGATATGCGGAAACTGCCATATGTTCGGTATCGTTGTTGTTTCCAGCTGAGATATACATTTTCAGTGATAATCTTCATGATTCCGCTGTTACAAGTGTGCATAATCACCGATATCGCTGTTTTCGTGCTTTTGAATGCGAAAAACACGTTTTCTGGTGTTTTCAGCACTCCACAGTGCGTTTGATATGCGGAAACTGCGATATCTTCGGTATCGTTGTTGTTTCCAGCTGAGATATGCACTTTCAGTGATAATCTTCACGATTCTGCTGATACAAGTGTGCAGAATCACCGAAATCGCTGTTTTCGTGCTTTTGAATGCGAAAAACACGTTTTCTGGTGTTTTCAGCACTCCACAGTGCGTTTGATATGCGGAAACTACGATATCTTCGGTATAGTTGTTATTTCCAGCTGAGATATGCATTTTCAGTGATAATCTTCATGATTCTGCTGTTACAAGTGTGCAGAATCACCGAAATCGCTGTTTTCGTGCTTTTGAATGCGAAAAACACGTTTTCTGGTGTTTTCAGCACGCCACAGAGCGTTTGACATGCGGAAACTACGATATCTTCGGTATCGTTGTGGTTTCCACCTGAGATATGCATTTTCAGTGATAATCTTCATGATTCTGCTGTTACAAGTGTGCAGAATCACCGAAATCGCTGTTTTCGTGCTATTGAATGCGAAAAACACGTTTTCTGGTGTTTTCAGCACTCCACAGTGCGTTTGATATGCGGAAACTGCGATATCTTCGGTATCGTTGTTGTTTCCAGCTGAGATATGCACTTTCAGTGATAATCTTCACGATTCTGCTGTTACAAGTGTGCAGAATCACCGAAATCGCTGTTTTCGTGCTTTTGAACGCGAAAAACACGTTTTCTGGTGTTTTCAGCACTCCACAGTGCGTTTGATATGCGGAAACTGCGATATCTTCGGTATCGTTGTTGTTTCCAGCTGAGATATGCATTTTCAGTGATAATCTTCATGATTCTGCTGTTACAAGTGTGCAGAATCACCGAAATCGCTGTTTTCGTGCTTTTGAATGCGAAAAACACGTTTTCTGGTGTTTTCAGCACTCCACAGTGCGTTTGATATGCGGAAACTGCGATATCTTCGGTATCGTTGTTTTTTTCCAGCTGAGATATGCATTTTCTACGATAATCTTCGATTTTCTTCTGTGACAAGTGTGCATAATCACAGAAATCGCTGTTTTCGTGCTTTTGAATGCGAAAAACACGTTTTCTGTTGTTTTCAGCACTCCACAGTGCGTTTGATATGCGGAAACTGCCATATCTTCGGTATCGTTGTTGTTTCCAGCTGAGATATGCATTATCGGTGATAATCTTCATGATTCTGCTGTTACAAGTGTGCAGAATCACCGAAATCGCTGGTTTCGCGCTATTCAATGCGAAAAACACGTTTTCTGGTGTTTTCAGCACTCCACAGTGCGTTTGATATGCGGAAACTGCCATATCTTCGGTATCGTTGTTGTTTCCAGCTGAGATATGCATTTTCAGTGATAATCTTCATGATTCTGCTGTTACAAGTGTGCAGAATCACCGAAATCGCTGTTTTCGTGCTTTTGCATGCGAAAAACACGTTTTCTGGTGTTTTCAGCACTCCACAGTGCGTTTGATATGCGGAAACTACGATATCTTCGGTATCGTTGTTGTTTCCAGCTGAGACATGCATTTTCAGTGATAATCTTCATGATTCTGCTGTTACAAGTGTGCAGAATCACCGAAATCGCTGTTTTCGTGCTTTTGAATGCGAAAAACACGTTTTCTGGTGTTTTCAGCACTCCACAGTGCGTTTGATATGCGGAAACTGCGATATCTTCGGTATCGTTGGGTTTCCAGCTGAGATATGCATTTTCAGTGATAATCTTCATGATTCTGCTGTTACAAGTGTGCAGAAACACCGAAATCGCTGTTTTCGTGCTTTTGAATGCGAAAAACACGTTTTCTGGTGTTTTCAGCACGCCACAGAGCGTTTGACATGCGGAAACTGCGATATATTCGGTATCGTTGTTGTTTCCAGCTGAGATATGCATTTTCAGTGATAATCTTCATGATTCTGCTGTTACAAGTGAGCAGAATCACCGAAACCGCTGTTTTCGTGCAATTGAATGCGAAAAACACGTTTTCTGGTGTTTTCAGCACTCCACAGAGCGTTTGACATGTGGAAACTGCGATATCTTCGGTATCGTTGGGTTTCCAGCTGAGATATGTACTTTCAGTGATAATCTTCACGATTCTGGTGTTACAAGTGTGCAGAATCACCGAAATCGCTGTTTTCGTGCTATTGAATGCGAAAAACACGTTTTCTGGTGTTTTCAGCACTCCACAGTGCGTTTGATATGCGGAAACTGCGATATCTTCGGTATCGTTGTTGTTTCCAGCTGAGATATGCATTTTCAGTGATAATCTTCATGATTCTGCTGTTACAAGTGTGCAGAATCACCGAAATCGCTGTTTTCGTGCTTTTGAATGCGAAAAACACGTTTTCTGGTGTTTTCAGCACGCCACAGAGCGTTTGACATGCGGAAACTACGATATCTTCGGTATCGTTGTTGTTTCCAGCTGAGATATGCATTTTCAGTGATAATCTTCATGATTCTGCTGTTACAAGTGTGCAGAATCACCGAAATCACTGTTTTCGTGCTTTTGAATGCGAAAAACACGTTTTCTGGTGTTTTCAGCACTCCACAGTGCGTTTGATATGCGGAAACTACGATATCTTCGGTATAGTTGTTGTTTCCAGCTGAGACATGCATTTTCAGTGATAATCTTCATGATTCTGCGGTTACAAGTGTGCAGAATCACCGAAATCGCTGTTTTCATGCTATTGAATGCGAAAAACACGTTTTCTGGTGTTTTCAGCACTCCACAGTGCGTTTGATATGCGGAAACTGCCATATCTTCGGTATCGTTGTTGTTTCCAGCTGAGATATGCATTATCAGTGATAATCTTCATGATTCTGCTGTTACAAGTGTGCAGAATCGCGAAATCGCTGTTTTTGCGCTATTCAATGCGAAAAACACGTTTTCTGGTGTTTTCAGCACTCCACAGTGCGTTTGATATGCGGAAACTGCCATATCTTCGGTATCGTTGTTGTTTCCAGCTGAGATATGCATTATCAGTGATAATCTTCATGATTCTGCTGTTACAAGTGTGCAGAATCACCGAAATTGCTGTTTTCGCGCTATTCAATGCGAAAAACACGTTTTCTGGTGTTTTCAGCACTCCACAGTGCGTTTGATATGCGGAAACTGCCATATGTTCGGTATCGTTGTTGTTTCCAGCTGAGATATACATTTTCAGTGATAATCTTCATGATTCCGCTGTTACAAGTGTGCATAATCACCGATATCGCTGTTTTCGTGCTTTTGAATGCGAAAAACACGTTTTCTGGTGTTTTCAGCACTCCACAGTGCGTTTGATATGCGGAAACTGCGATATCTTCGGTATCGTTGTTGTTTCCAGCTGAGATATGCACTTTCAGTGATAATCTTCACGATTCTGCTGATACAAGTGTGCAGAATCACCGAAATCGCTGTTTTCGTGCTTTTGAATGCGAAAAACACGTTTTCTGGTGTTTTCAGCACTCCACAGTGCGTTTGATATGCGGAAACTACGATATCTTCGGTATAGTTGTTATTTCCAGCTGAGATATGCATTTTCAGTGATAATCTTCATGATTCTGCTGTTACAAGTGTGCAGAATCACCGAAATCGCTGTTTTCGTGCTTTTGAATGCGAAAAACACGTTTTCTGGTGTTTTCAGCACGCCACAGAGCGTTTGACATGCGGAAACTACGATATCTTCGGTATCGTTGTGGTTTCCACCTGAGATATGCATTTTCAGTGATAATCTTCATGATTCTGCTGTTACAAGTGTGCAGAATCACCGAAATCGCTGTTTTCGTGCTATTGAATGCGAAAAACACGTTTTCTGGTGTTTTCAGCACTCCACAGTGCGTTTGATATGCGGAAACTGCGATATCTTCGGTATCGTTGTTGTTTCCAGCTGAGATATGCACTTTCAGTGATCATCTTCACGATTCTGCTGTTACAAGTGTGCAGAATCACCGAAATCGCTGTTTTCGTGCTTTTGAACGCGAAAAACACGTTTTCTGGTGTTTTCAGCACTCCACAGTGCGTTTGATATGCGGAAACTGCGATATCTTCGGTATCGTTGTTGTTTCCAGCTGAGATATGCATTTTCAGTGATAATCTTCATGATTCTGCTGTTACAAGTGTGCAGAATCACCGAAATCGCTGTTTTCGTGCTATTGAATGCGAAAAACACGTTTTCTGGTGTTTTCAGCACTCCACAGTGCGTTTGATATGCGGAAACTGCGATATCTTCGCTATCGTTGTTGTTTCCAGCTGAGATATGCATTTTCAGTGATAATCTTCATGATTCTGCTGTTACAAGTGTGCAGAATCACCGAAATCGCTGTTTTCGTGCTTTTGAATGCGAAAAACACGTTTTCTGGTGTTTTCAGCACGCCACAGAGCGTTTGACATGCGGAAACTACGATATCTTCGGTATCGTTGTTGTTTCCAGCTGAGATATGCATTTTCAGTGATAATCTTCATGATTCTGCTGTTACAAGTGTGCAGAATCACCGAAATCACTGTTTTCGTGCTTTTGAATGCGAAAAACACGTTTTCTGGTGTTTTCAGCACTCCACAGTGCGTTTGATATGCGGAAACTACGATATCTCCGGTATAGTTGTTGTTTCCAGCTGAGACATGCATTTACAGTGATAATCTTCATGATTCTGCGGTTACAAGTGTGCAGAATCACCGAAATCGCTGTTTTCATGCTATTGAATGCGAAAAACACGTTTTCTGGTGTTTTCAGCACTCCACAGTGCGTTTGATATGCGGAAACTGCCATATCTTCGGTATCGTTGTTGTTTCCAGCTGAGATATGCATTATCAGTGATAATCTTCATGATTCTGCTGTTACAAGTGTGCAGAATCACCGAAATCGCTGTTTTCGCGCTATTCAATGCGAAAAACACGTTTTCTGGTGTTTTCAGCACTCCACAGTGCGTTTGATATGCGGAAACTGCCATATGTTCGGTATCGTTGTTGTTTCCAGCTGAGATATACATTTTCAGTGATAATCTTCATGATTCCGCTGTTACAAGTGTGCATAATCACCGATATCGCTGTTTTCGTGCTTTTGAATGCGAAAAACACGTTTTCTGGTGTTTTCAGCACTCCACAGTGCGTTTGATATGCGGAAACTGCGATATCTTCGGTATCGTTGTTGTTTCCAGCTGAGATATGCACTTTCAGTGATAATCTTCACGATTCTGCTGATACAAGTGTGCAGAATCACCGAAATCGCTGTTTTCGTGCTTTTGAATGCGAAAAACACGTTTTCTGGTGTTTTCAGCACTCCACAGTGCGTTTGATATGCGGAAACTACGATATCTTCGGTATAGTTGTTATTTCCAGCTGAGATATGCATTTTCAGTGATAATCTTCATGATTCTGCTGTTACAAGTGTGCAGAATCACCGAAATCGCTGTTTTCGTGCTTCTGAATGCGAAAAACACGTTTTCTGGTGTTTTCAGCACGCCACAGAGCGTTTGACATGCGGAAACTACGATATCTTCGGTATCGTTGTGGTTTCCACCTGAGATATGCATTTTCAGTGATAATCTTCATGATTCTGCTGTTACAAGTGTGCAGAATCACCGAAATCGCTGTTTTCGTGCTATTGAATGCGAAAAACACGTTTTCTGGTGTTTTCAGCACTCCACAGTGCGTTTGATATGCGGAAACTGCGATATCTTCGGTATCGTTGTTGTTTCCAGCTGAGATATGCACTTTCAGTGATAATCTTCACGATTCTGCTGTTACAAGTGTGCAGAATCACCGAAATCGCTGTTTTCGTGCTTTTGAACGCGAAAAACACGTTTTCTGGTGTTTTCAGCACTCCACAGTGCGTTTGATATGCGGAAACTGCGATATCTTCGGTATCGTTGTTGTTTCCAGCTGAGATATGCATTTTCAGTGATAATCTTCATGATTCTGCTGTTACAAGTGTGCAGAATCACCGAAATCGCTGTTTTCGTGCTTTTGAATGCGAAAAACACGTTTTCTGGTGTTTTCAGCACTCCACAGTGCGTTTGATATGCGGAAACTGCGATATCTTCGGTATCGTTGTTTTTTTCCAGCTGAGATATGCATTTTCTACGATAATCTTCGATTTTCTTCTGTGACAAGTGTGCATAATCACAGAAATCGCTGTTTTCGTGCTTTTGAATGCGAAAAACACGTTTTCTGTTGTTTTCAGCACTCCACAGTGCGTTTGATATGCGGAAACTGCCATATCTTCGGTATCGTTGTTGTTTCCAGCTGAGATATGCATTATCGGTGATAATCTTCATGATTCTGCTGTTACAAGTGTGCAGAATCACCGAAATCGCTGTTTTCGCGCTATTCAATGCGAAAAACACGTTTTCTGGTGTTTTCAGCACGCCACAGAGCGTTTGACATGCGGAAACTACGATATCTTCGGTATCGTTGTTGTTTCCAGCTGAGATATGCATTTTCAGTGATAATCTTCATGATTCTGCTGTTACAAGTGTGCAGAATCACCGAAATCACTGTTTTCGTGCTTTTGAATGCGAAAAACACGTTTTCTGGTGTTTTCAGCACTCCACAGTGCGTTTGATATGCGGAAACTACGATATCTTCGGTATAGTTGTTGTTTCCAGCTGAGACATGCATTTTCAGTGATAATCTTCATGATTCTGCGGTTACAAGTGTGCAGAATCACCGAAATCGCTGCTTTCATGCTATTGAATGCGAAAAACACGTTTTCTGGTGTTTTCAGCACTCCACAGTGCGTTTGATATGCGGAAACTGCCATATCTTCGGTATCGTTGTTGTTTCCAGCTGAGATATGCATTATCAGTGATAATCTTCATGATTCTGCTGTTACAAGTGTGCAGAATCACCGAAATCGCTGTTTTCGCGCTATTCAATGCGAAAAACACGTTTTCTGGTGTTTTCAGCACTCCACAGTGCGTTTGATATGCGGAAACTGCCATATCTTCGGTATCGTTGTTGTTTCCAGCTGAGATATGCATTATCAGTGATAATCTTCATGATTCTGCTGTTACAAGTGTGCAGAATCACCGAAATCGCTGTTTTCGCGCTATTCAATGCGAAAAACACGTTTTCTGGTGTTTTCAGCACTCCACAGTGCGTTTGATATGCGGAAACTGCCATATGTTCGGTATCGTTGTTGTTTCCAGCTGAGATATACATTTTCAGTGATAATCTTCATGATTCCGCTGTTTCAAGTGTGCAGAATCACCGAAATCGCTGTTTTCGTGCTTTTGCATGCGAAAAACACGTTTTCTGGTGTTTTCAGCACTCCACAGTGCGTTTGATATGCGGAAACTACGATATCTTCGGTATCGTTGTTGTTTCCAGCTGAGACATGCATTTTCAGTGATAATCTTCATGATTCTGCTGTTACAAGTGTGCAGAATCACCGAAATCGCTGTTTTCGTGCTTTTGAATGCGAAAAACACGTTTTCTGGTGTTTTCAGCACTCCACAGTGCGTTTGATATGCGGAAACTGCGATATCTTCGGTATCGTTGGGTTTCCAGCTGAGATATGCATTTTCAGTGATAATCTTCATGATTCTGCTGTTACAAGTGTGCAGAAACACCGAAATCGCTGTTTTCGTGCTTTTGAATGCGAAAAACACGTTTTCTGGTGTTTTCAGCACGCCACAGAGCGTTTGACATGCGGAAACTGCGATATATTCGGTATCGTTGTTGTTTCCAGCTGAGATATGCATTTTCAGTGATAATCTTCATGATTCTGCTGTTACAAGTGAGCAGAATCACCGAAACCGCTGTTTTCGTGCAATTGAATGCGAAAAACACGTTTTCTGGTGTTTTCAGCACTACACAGAGCGTTTGACATGTGGAAACTGCGATATCTTCGGTATCGTTGGGTTTCCAGCTGAGATATGTACTTTCAGTGATAATCTTCACGATTCTGGTGTTACAAGTGTGCAGAATCACCGAAATCGCTGTTTTCGTGCTATTGAATGCGAAAAACACGTTTTCTGGTGTTTTCAGCACTCCACAGTGCGTTTGATATGCGGAAACTGCGATATCTTCGGCATCGTTGTTGTTTCCAGCTGAGATATGCATTTTCAGTGATAATCTTCATGATTCTGCTGTTACAAGTGTGCAGAATCACCGAAATCGCTGTTTTCGTGCTTTTGAATGCGAAAAACACGTTTTCTGGTGTTTTCAGCACGCCACAGAGCGTTTGACATGCGGAAACTACGATATCTTCGGTATCGTTGTTGTTTCCAGCTGAGATATGCATTTTCAGTGATAATCTTCATGATTCTGCTGTTACAAGTGTGCAGAATCACCGAAATCTCTGTTTTCGTGCTTTTGAATGCGAAAAACACGTTTTCTGGTGTTTTCAGCACTCCACAGTGCGTTTGATATGCGGAAACTACGATATCTTCGGTATAGTTGTTGTTTCCAGCTGAGACATGCATTTTCAGTGATAATCTTCATGATTCTGCGGTTACAAGTGTGCAGAATCACCGAAATCGCTGTTTTCATGCTATTGAATGCGAAAAACACGTTTTCTGGTGTTTTCAGCACTCCACAGTGCGTTTGATATGCGGAAACTGCCATATCTTCGGTATCGTTGTTGTTTCCAGCTGAGATATGCATTATCAGTGATAATCTTCATGATTCTGCTGTTACAAGTGTGCAGAATCACCGAAATCGCTGTTTTCGCGCTATTCAATGCGAAAAACACGTTTTCTGGTGTTTTCAGCACTCCACAGTGCGTTTGATATGCGGAAACTGCCATATGTTCGGTATCGTTGTTGTTTCCAGCTGAGATATACATTTTCAGTGATAATCTTCATGATTCCGCTGTTACAAGTGTGCATAATCACCGATATCGCTGTTTTCGTGCTTTTGAATGCGAAAAACACGTTTTCTGGTGTTTTCAGCACTCCACAGTGCGTTTGATATGCGGAAACTGCGATATCGTCGGTATCGTTGTTGTTTCCAGCTGAGATATGCACTTTCAGTGATAATCTTCACGATTCTGCTGATACAAGTGTGCAGAATCACCGAAATCGCTGTTTTCGTGCTTTTGAATGCGAAAAACACGTTTTCTGGTGTTTTCAGCACTCCACAGTGCGTTTGATATGCGGAAACTACGATATCTTCGGTATAGTTGTTATTTCCAGCTGAGATATGCATTTTCAGTGATAATCTTCATGATTCTGCTGTTACAAGTGTGCAGAATCACCGAAATCGCTGTTTTCGTGCTTTTGAATGCGAAAAACACGTTTTCTGGTGTTTTCAGCACGCCACAGAGCGTTTGACATGCGGAAACTACGATATCTTCGGTATCGTTGTGGTTTCCACCTGAGATATGCATTTTCAGTGATAATCTTCATGATTCTGCTGTTACAAGTGTGCAGAATCACCGAAATCGCTGTTTTCGTGCTATTGAATGCGAAAAACACGTTTTCTGGTGTTTTCAGCACTCCACAGTGCGTTTGATATGCGGAAACTGCGATATCTTCGGTATCGTTGTTGTTTCCAGCTGAGATATGCACTTTCAGTGATAATCTTCACGATTCTGCTGTTACAAGTGTGCAGAATCACCGAAATCGCTGTTTTCGTGCTTTTGAACGCGAAAAACACGTTTTCTGGTGTTTTCAGCACTCCACAGTGCGTTTGATATGCGGAAACTGCGATATCTTCGGTATCGTTGTTGTTTCCAGCTGAGATATGCATTTTCAGTGATAATCTTCATGATTCTGCTGTTACAAGTGTGCAGAATCACCGAAATCGCTGTTTTCGTGCTTTTGAATGCGAAAAACACGTTTTCTGGTGTTTTCAGCACTCCACAGTGCGTTTGATATGCGGAAACTGCGATATCTTCGGTATCGTTGTTTTTTTCCAGCTGAGATATGCATTTTCTACGATAATCTTCGATTTTCTTCTGTGACAAGTGTGCATAATCACAGAAATCGCTGTTTTCGTGCTTTTGAATGCGAAAAACACGTTTTCTGTTGTTTTCAGCACTCCACAGTGCGTTTGATATGCGGAAACTGCCATATCTTCGGTATCGTTGTTGTTTCCAGCTGAGATATGCATTATCGGTGATAATCTTCATGATTCTGCTGTTACAAGTGTGCAGAATCACCGAAATCGCTGTTTTCGCGCTATTCAATGCGAAAAACACGTTTTCTGGTGTTTTCAGCACGCCACAGAGCGTTTGACATGCGGAAACTACGATATCTTCGGTATCGTTGTTGTTTCCAGCTGAGATATGCATTTTCAGTGATAATCTTCATGATTCTGCTGTTACAAGTGTGCAGAATCACCGAAATCACTGTTTTCGTGCTTTTGAATGCGAAAAACACGTTTTCTGGTGTTTTCAGCACTCCACAGTGCGTTTGATATGCGGAAACTACGATATCTTCGGTATAGTTGTTGTTTCCAGCTGAGACATGCATTTTCAGTGATAATCTTCATGATTCTGCGGTTACAAGTGTGCAGAATCACCGAAATCGCTGCTTTCATGCTATTGAATGCGAAAAACACGTTTTCTGGTGTTTTCAGCACTCCACAGTGCGTTTGATATGCGGAAACTGCCATATCTTCGGTATCGTTGTTGTTTCCAGCTGAGATATGCATTATCAGTGATAATCTTCATGATTCTGCTGTTACAAGTGTGCAGAATCACCGAAATCGCTGTTTTCGCGCTATTCAATGCGAAAAACACGTTTTCTGGTGTTTTCAGCACTCCACAGTGCGTTTGATATGCGGAAACTGCCATATCTTCGGTATCGTTGTTGTTTCCAGCTGAGATATGCATTATCAGTGATAATCTTCATGATTCTGCTGTTACAAGTGTGCAGAATCACCGAAATCGCTGTTTTCGCGCTATTCAATGCGAAAAACACGTTTTCTGGTGTTTTCAGCACTCCACAGTGCGTTTGATATGCGGAAACTGCCATATGTTCGGTATCGTTGTTGTTTCCAGCTGAGATATACATTTTCAGTGATAATCTTCATGATTCCGCTGTTTCAAGTGTGCAGAATCACCGAAATCGCTGTTTTCGTGCTTTTGCATGCGAAAAACACGTTTTCTGGTGTTTTCAGCACTCCACAGTGCGTTTGATATGCGGAAACTACGATATCTTCGGTATCGTTGTTGTTTCCAGCTGAGACATGCATTTTCAGTGATAATCTTCATGATTCTGCTGTTACAAGTGTGCAGAATCACCGAAATCGCTGTTTTCGTGCTTTTGAATGCGAAAAACACGTTTTCTGGTGTTTTCAGCACTCCACAGTGCGTTTGATATGCGGAAACTGCGATATCTTCGGTATCGTTGGGTTTCCAGCTGAGATATGCATTTTCAGTGATAATCTTCATGATTCTGCTGTTACAAGTGTGCAGAAACACCGAAATCGCTGTTTTCGTGCTTTTGAATGCGAAAAACACGTTTTCTGGTGTTTTCAGCACGCCACAGAGCGTTTGACATGCGGAAACTGCGATATATTCGGTATCGTTGTTGTTTCCAGCTGAGATATGCATTTTCAGTGATAATCTTCATGATTCTGCTGTTACAAGTGAGCAGAATCACCGAAACCGCTGTTTTCGTGCAATTGAATGCGAAAAACACGTTTTCTGGTGTTTTCAGCACTACACAGAGCGTTTGACATGTGGAAACTGCGATATCTTCGGTATCGTTGGGTTTCCAGCTGAGATATGTACTTTCAGTGATAATCTTCACGATTCTGGTGTTACAAGTGTGCAGAATCACCGAAATCGCTGTTTTCGTGCTATTGAATGCGAAAAACACGTTTTCTGGTGTTTTCAGCACTCCACAGTGCGTTTGATATGCGGAAACTGCGATATCTTCGGCATCGTTGTTGTTTCCAGCTGAGATATGCATTTTCAGTGATAATCTTCATGATTCTGCTGTTACAAGTGTGCAGAATCACCGAAATCGCTGTTTTCGTGCTTTTGAATGCGAAAAACACGTTTTCTGGTGTTTTCAGCACGCCACAGAGCGTTTGACATGCGGAAACTACGATATCTTCGGTATCGTTGTTGTTTCCAGCTGAGATATGCATTTTCAGTGATAATCTTCATGATTCTGCTGTTACAAGTGTGCAGAATCACCGAAATCTCTGTTTTCGTGCTTTTGAATGCGAAAAACACGTTTTCTGGTGTTTTCAGCACTCCACAGTGCGTTTGATATGCGGAAACTACGATATCTTCGGTATAGTTGTTGTTTCCAGCTGAGACATGCATTTTCAGTGATAATCTTCATGATTCTGCGGTTACAAGTGTGCAGAATCACCGAAATCGCTGTTTTCATGCTATTGAATGCGAAAAACACGTTTTCTGGTGTTTTCAGCACTCCACAGTGCGTTTGATATGCGGAAACTGCCATATCTTCGGTATCGTTGTTGTTTCCAGCTGAGATATGCATTATCAGTGATAATCTTCATGATTCTGCTGTTACAAGTGTGCAGAATCACCGAAATCGCTGTTTTCGCGCTATTCAATGCGAAAAACACGTTTTCTGGTGTTTTCAGCACTCCACAGTGCGTTTGATATGCGGAAACTGCCATATCTTCGGTATCGTTGTTGTTTCCAGCTGAGATATGCATTATCAGTGATAATCTTCATGATTCTGCTGTTACAAGTGTGCAGAATCACCGAAATCGCTGTTTTCGTGCTTTTGAATGCGAAAAACACGTTTTCTGGTGTTTTCAGCACGCCACAGAGCGTTTGACATGCGGAAACTACGATATCTTCGGTATCGTTGTGGTTTCCACCTGAGATATGCATTTTCAGTGATAATCTTCATGATTCTGCTGTTACAAGTGTGCAGAATCACCGAAATCGCTGTTTTCGTGCTATTGAATGCGAAAAACACGTTTTCTGGTGTTTTCAGCACTCCACAGTGCGTTTGATATGCGGAAACTGCGATATCTTCGGTATCGTTGTTGTTTCCAGCTGAGATATGCACTTTCAGTGATAATCTTCACGATTCTGCTGTTACAAGTGTGCAGAATCACCGAAATCGCTGTTTTCGTGCTTTTGAACGCGAAAAACACGTTTTCTGGTGTTTTCAGCACTCCACAGTGCGTTTGATATGCGGAAACTGCGATATCTTCGGTATCGTTGTTGTTTCCAGCTGAGATATGCATTTTCAGTGATAATCTTCATGATTCTGCTGTTACAAGTGTGCAGAATCACCGAAATCGCTGTTTTCGTGCTTTTGAATGCGAAAAACACGTTTTCTGGTGTTTTCAGCACTCCACAGTGCGTTTGATATGCGGAAACTGCGATATCTTCGGTATCGTTGTTTTTTTCCAGCTGAGATATGCATTTTCTACGATAATCTTCGATTTTCTTCTGTGACAAGTGTGCATAATCACAGAAATCGCTGTTTTCGTGCTTTTGAATGCGAAAAACACGTTTTCTGTTGTTTTCAGCACTCCACAGTGCGTTTGATATGCGGAAACTGCCATATCTTCGGTATCGTTGTTGTTTCCAGCTGAGATATGCATTATCGGTGATAATCTTCATGATTCTGCTGTTACAAGTGTGCAGAATCACCGAAATCGCTGTTTTCGTGCTTTTGCATGCGAAAAACACGTTTTCTGGTGTTTTCAGCACTCCACAGTGCGTTTGATATGCGGAAACTACGATATCTTCGGTATCGTTGTTGTTTCCAGCTGAGACATGCATTTTCAGTGATAATCTTCATGATTCTGCTGTTACAAGTGTGCAGAATCACCGAAATCGCTGTTTTCGTGCTTTTGAATGCGAAAAACACGTTTTCTGGTGTTTTCAGCACTCCACAGTGCGTTTGATATGCGGAAACTGCGATATCTTCGGTATCGTTGGGTTTCCAGCTGAGATATGCATTTTCAGTGATAATCTTCATGATTCTGCTGTTACAAGTGTGCAGAAACACCGAAATCGCTGTTTTCGTGCTTTTGAATGCGAAAAACACGTTTTCTGGTGTTTTCAGCACGCCACAGAGCGTTTGACATGCGGAAACTGCGATATATTCGGTATCGTTGTTGTTTCCAGCTGAGATATGCATTTTCAGTGATAATCTTCATGATTCTGCTGTTACAAGTGAGCAGAATCACCGAAACCGCTGTTTTCGTGCAATTGAATGCGAAAAACACGTTTTCTGGTGTTTTCAGCACTCCACAGAGCGTTTGACATGTGGAAACTGCGATATCTTCGGTATCGTTGGGTTTCCAGCTGAGATATGTACTTTCAGTGATAATCTTCACGATTCTGGTGTTACAAGTGTGCAGAATCACCGAAATCGCTGTTTTCGTGCTATTGAATGCGAAAAACACTTTTTCTGGTGTTTTCAGCACTCCACAGTGCGTTTGATATGCGGAAACTGCCATATCTTCGGTATCGTTGTTGTTTCCAGCTGAGATATGCATTTTCAGTGATAATCTTCATGATTCTGCTGTTACAAGTGTGCAGAATCACCGAAATCGCTGTTTTCGTGCTTTTGAATGCGAAAAACACGTTTTCTGGTGTTTTCAGCACTCCACAGTGCGTTTGATATGCGGAAACTGCGATATCTTCGGTATCGTCGTTGTTTCCAGCTGAGATATGCATTTTCTACGATAATCTTCGAGTTTCTTCTGTGACAAGTGTGCATAATCACAGAAATCGCTGTATTCGTGCTTTTGAATGCGAAAAACACGTTTTTTGGTGTTTTCTGCACTCCACAGTGCGTTTGATATGCGGAAACTGCGATATCTTCGGTATCGTTGTTGTTTCCAGCTGAGATATGCATTTTCAGTGATAATCTTCACGATTCTGCTGTTACAAGTGTGCTGAATCACCGAAATCGCTGTTTTCGTGCTATTGAATGCGAAAAACACGTTTTCTGGTGTTTTCAGCACGCCACAGAGCGTTTGACATGCGGAAACTGCTATATCTTCGGTATCGTTGTTGTTTCCAGCTGAGATATGCATTTTCAGTGATAATCTTCATGATTCTGCTGTTACAAGTGTGCAGAATCACCGAAATCGCTGTTTTCGTGCTATTGAATGCGAAAAACACGTTTTCTGGTGTTTTCAGCACTCCACAGTGCGTTTGATATGCGGAAACTGCGATATCTTCGGTATCGTTGTTGTTTCCAGCTGAGATATGCATTTTCTACGATAATCTTCGAGTTTCTTCTGTGACAAGTGTGCATAATCACAGAAATCGCTGTTTTCGTGCTTTTGAATGCGAAAAACACGTTTTCTGTTGTTTTCAGCACTCCACAGTGCGTTTGATATGCGGAAACTGCCATATCTTCGGTATCGTTGTTGTTTCCAGCTGAGATATGCATTATCGGTGATAATCTTCATGATTCTGCTGTTACAAGTGTGCAGAATCACCGAAATCGCTGTTTTCATGCTATTGAATGCGAAAAACACGTTTTCTGGTGTTTTCAGCACTCCACAGTGCGTTTGATATGCGGAAACTGCGATATCTTCGGTATCGTTGTTGTTTCCAGCTGAGATATGCACTTTCAGTGATAATCTTCACGATTCTGCTGTTACAAGTGTGCAGAATCACCGAAATCGCTGTTTTCGTGCTTTTGAACGCGAAAAACACGTTTTCTGGTGTTTTCAGCACTCCACAGTGCGTTTGATATGCGGAAACTGCGATATCTTCGGTATCGTTGTTGTTTCCAGCTGAGATATGCACTTTCAGTGATAATCTTCACGATTCTGCTGTTACAAGTGTGCAGAATCACCGAAATCGCTGTTTTCGTGCTTTTGAATGCGAAAAACACGTTTTCTGGTGTTTTCAGCACTCCACAGTGCGTTTGATATGCGGAAACTGGGATATCTTCGGTATCGTTGTTGTTTCCAGCTGAGATATGCACTTTCAGTGATAATCTTCACGATTCTGCTGATACAAGTGTGCAGAATCACCGAAATCGCTGTTTTCGTGCTTTTGAATGCGAAAAACACGTTTTCTGGTGTTTTCAGCACGCCACAGAGCGTTTGACATGCGGAAACTACGATATCTTCGGTATCGTTGTTGTTTCCAGCTGAGATATGCATTTTCAGTGATAATCTTCATGATTCTGCTGTTACAAGTGTGCAGAATCACCGAAATCACTGTTTTCGTGCTTTTGAATGCGAAAAACACGTTTTCTGGTGTTTTCAGCACTCCACAGTGCGTTTGATATGCGGAAACTACGATATCTTCGGTATAGTTGTTGTTTCCAGCTGAGACATGCATTTTCAGTGATAATCTTCATGATTCTGCGGTTACAAGTGTGCAGAATCACCGAAATCGCTGTTTTCATGCTATTGAATGCGAAAAACACGTTTTCTGGTGTTTTCAGCACTCCACAGTGCGTTTGATATGCGGAAACTGCCATATCTTCGGTATCGTTGTTGTTTCCAGCTGAGATATGCATTATCAGTGATAATCTTCATGATTCTGCTGTTACAAGTGTGCAGAATCACCGAAATCGCTGTTTTCGTGCTTTTGCATGCGAAAAACACGTTTTCTGGTGTTTTCAGCAATCCACAGTGCGTTTGATATGCGGAAACTACGATATCTTCGGTATCGTTGTTGTTTCCAGCTGAGACATGCATTTTCAGTGATAATCTTCATGATTCTGCTGTTACAAGTGTGCAGAATCACCGAAATCGCTGTTTTCGTGCTTTTGAATGCGAAAAACACGTTTTCTGGTGTTTTCAGCACTCCAAAGTGCGTTTGATATGCGGAAACTGCGATATCTTCGGTATCGTTGTTGTTTCCAGCTGAGATATGCACTTTCAGTGATAATCCTCACGATTCTGCTGTTACAAGTGTGCAGAATCACCGAAATCGCTGTTTTCGTGCTTTTGAATGCGAAAAACACGTTTTCTGGTGTTTTCAGCACTCCACAGTGCGTTTGATATGCGGAAACTGCGATATCTTCGGTATCGTTGGGTTTCCAGCTGAGATATGCATTTTCAGTGATAATCTTCATGATTCTGCTGTTACAAGTGTGCAGAAACACCGAAATCGCTGTTTTCGTGCTTTTGAATGCGAAAAACACGTTTTCTGGTGTTTTCAGCACTCCACAGTGCGTTTGATATGCGGCAACTGCCATATCTTCGGGAATCGTTGTTGTTTCCAGCTGAGATATGCATTTTCAGTGATAATCTTCATGATTCTGCTGTTACAAGTGTGCAGAATCACCGAAATCGCTGTTTTCGTGCTTTTGAATGCGAAAAACACGTTTTCTGGTGTTTTCAGCACGCCACAGAGCGTTTGACATGCGGAAACTACGATATCTTCGGTATCGTTGTTGTTTCCAGCTGAGATATGCATTTTCAGTGATAATCTTCATGATTCTGCTGTTACAAGTGTGCAGAATCACCGAAATCACTGTTTTCGTGCTTTTGAATGCGAAAAACACGTTTTCTGGTGTTTTCAGCACTCCACAGTGCGTTTGATATGCGGAAACTACGATATCTTCGGTATAGTTGTTGTTTCCAGCTGAGACATGCATTTTCAGTGATAATCTTCATGATTCTGCGGTTACAAGTGTGCAGAATCACCGAAATCGCTGTTTTCATGCTATTGAATGCGAAAAACACGTTTTCTGGTGTTTTCAGCACTCCACAGTGCGTTTGATATGCGGAAACTGCCATATCTTCGGTATCGTTGTTGTTTCCAGCTGAGATATGCATTATCAGTGATAATCTTCATGATTCTGCTGTTACAAGTGTGCAGAATCACCGAAATCGCTGTTTTCGCGCTATTCAATGCGAAAAACACGTTTTCTGGTGTTTTCAGCACTCCACAGTGCGTTTGATATGCGGAAACTGCCATATGTTCGGTATCGTTGTTGTTTCCAGCTGAGATATACATTTTCAGTGATAATCTTCATGATTCCGCTGTTACAAGTGTGCATAATCACCGATATCGCTGTTTTCGTGCTTTTGAATGCGAAAAACACGTTTTCTGGTGTTTTCAGCACTCCACAGTGCGTTTGATATGCGGAAACTGCGATATCTTCGGTATCGTTGTTGTTTCCAGCTGAGATATGCACTTTCAGTGATAATCTTCACGATTCTGCTGATACAAGTGTGCAGAATCACCGAAATCGCTGTTTTCGTGCTTTTGAATGCGAAAAACACGTTTTCTGGTGTTTTCAGCACTCCACAGTGCGTTTGATATGCGGAAACTACGATATCTTCGGTATAGTTGTTATTTCCAGCTGAGATATGCATTTTCAGTGATAATCTTCATGATTCTGCTGTTACAAGTGTGCAGAATTACCGAAATCGCTGTTTTCGTGCTTTTGAATGCGAAAAACACGTTTTCTGGTGTTTTCAGCACGCCACAGAGCGTTTGACATGCGGAAACTACGATATCTTCGGTATCGTTGTGGTTTCCACCTGAGATATGCATTTTCAGTGATAATCTTCATGATTCTGCTGTTACAAGTGTGCAGAATCACCGAAATCGCTGTTTTCGTGCTTTTGAATGCGAAAAACACGTTTCTGGTGTTTTCAGCACTCCACAGTGCGTTTGATATGCGGAAACTACGATATCTTCGGTATCGTTGTTGTTTCCAGCTGAGATATGCATTTTCAGTGATAATCTTCATGATTCTGCTGTTACAAGTGTGCAGAATCACCGAAATCGCTGTTTTCGTGCTTTTGCATGCGAAAAACACGTTTTCTGGTGTTTTCAGCAATCCACAGTGCGTTTGATATGCGGAAACTACGATATCTTCGGTATCGTTGTTGTTTCCAGCTGAGACATGCATTTTCAGTGATAATCTTCATGATTCTGCTGTTACAAGTGTGCAGAATCACCGAAATCGCTGTTTTCGTGCTTTTGAATGCGAAAAACACGTTTTCTGGTGTTTTCAGCACTCCAAAGTGCGTTTGATATGCGGAAACTGCGATATCTTCGGTATCGTTGTTGTTTCCAGCTGAGATATGCACTTTCAGTGATAATCCTCACGATTCTGCTGTTACAAGTGTGCAGAATCACCGAAATCGCTGTTTTCGTGCTTTTGAATGCGAAAAACACGTTTTCTGGTGTTTTCAGCACTCCACAGTGCGTTTGATATGCGGAAACTACGATATCTTCGGTATCGTTGTTGTTTCCAGCTGAGATATGCATTATCAGTGATAATCTTCATGATTCTGCTGTTACAAGTGTGCAGAATCACCGAAATCGCTGTTTTCGCGCTATTCAATGCGAAAAACACGTTTTCTGGTGTTTTCAGCACTCCACAGTGCGTTTGATATGCGGAAACTGCCATATCTTCGGTATCGTTGTTTTTTTCCAGCTGAGATATGCATTTTCTACGATAATCTTCGAGTTTCTTCTGTGACAAGTGTGCATAATCACAGAAATCGCTGTTTTCGTGCTTTTGAATGCGAAAAACACGTTTTCTGTTGTTTTCAGCACTCCACAGTGCGTTTGATATGCGGAAACTGCCATATCTTCGGTATCGTTGTTGTTTCCAGCTGAGATATGCATTATCGGTGATAATCTTCATGATTCTGCTGTTACAAGTGTGCAGAATCACCGAAATCGCTGTTTTCGCGCTATTCAATGCGAAAAACACGTTTTCTGGTGTTTTCAGCACTCCACAGTGCGTTTGATATGCGGAAACTGCCATATCTTCGGTATCGTTGTTGTTTCCAGCTGAGATATGCATTTTCAGTGATAATCTTCATGATTCTGCTGTTACAAGTGTGCAGAATCACCGAAATCGCTGTTTTCGTGCTTTTGCATGCGAAAAACACGTTTTCTGGTGTTTTCAGCACACCACAGTGCGTTTGATATGCGGAAACTACGATATCTTCGGTATCGTTGTTGTTTCCAGCTGAGACATGCATTTTCAGTGATAATCTTCATGATTCTGCTGTTACAAGTGTGCAGAATCACCGAAATCGCTGTTTTCGTGCTTTTGAATGCGAAAAACACGTTTTCTGGTGTTTTCAGCACTCCACAGTGCGTTTGATATGCGGAAACTGCGATATCTTCGGTATCGTTGGGTTTCCAGCTGAGATATGCATTTTCAGTGATAATCTTCATGATTCTGCTGATACAAGTGTGCAGAAACACCGAAATCGCTGTTTTCGTGCTTTTGAATGCGAAAAACACGTTTTCTGGTGTTTTCAGCACGCCACAGAGCGTTTGACATGCGGAAACTGCGATATATTCGGTATCGTTGTTGTTTCCAGCTGAGATATGCATTTTCAGTGATAATCTTCATGATTCTGCTGTTACAAGTGAGCAGAATCACCGAAACCGCTGTTTTCGTGCAATTGAATGCGAAAAACACGTTTTCTGGTGTTTTCAGCACTCCACAGTGCGTTTGATATGCGGAAACTACGATATCTTCGGTATCTTTGTTGTTTCCAGCTGAGATATGCATTTTCAGTGATAATCTTCATGATTCTGCTGTTACAAGTGTGCAGAATCACCGATATCGCTGTTTTCGTGCTTTTGAATGCGAAAAACACGTTTTCTTGTGTTTTCAGCACTCCACAGTGCGTTCGATATGCGGAAACTACGATATCTTCGGTATCGTTGTTGTTTCCAGCTGAGATATGCATTTTCAGTGATAATCTTCATGATTCTGCTGTTACAAGTGTGCAGAATCACCGAAATCGCTGTTTTCGTGCTTTTGAATGCGAAAAACACGTTTTCTGGTGTTTTCAGCACTCCACAGTGCGTTTGATATGCGGAAACTACGATATCTTCGGTATCGTTGTTGTTTCCAGCTGAGACATGCATTTTCAGTAATAATCTTCATGATTCTGCTATTACAAGTGTGCAGAATCACCGAAATCGCTGTTTTCATGCTATTGAATGCGAAAAACACGTTTTCTGGTGTTTTCAGCACTCCACAGTGCGTTTGATATGCGGAAACTGCCATATCTTCGGTATCGTTGTTGTTTCCAGCTGAGATATGCATTTTCAGTGATAATCTTCATGATTCTGCTGTTCCAAGTGTGCAGAATCACCGAAATCGCTGTTTTCGTGCTTTTGAATGCGAAAAACACGTTTTCTGGTGTTTTCAGCACGCCACAGAGCGTTTGACATGCGGAAACTACGATATCTTCGGTATCGTTGTTGTTTCCAGCTGAGACATGCATTTTCAGTGATAATCTTCATGATTCTGCTGTTACAAGTGTGCAGAATCACCGAAATCGCTGTTTTCGCGCTATTCAATGCGAAAAACACGTTTTCTGGTGTTTTCAGCACTCCACAGTGCGTTTGATATGCGGAAACTACGATATCTTCGGGAATCGTTGTTGTTTCCAGCTGAGATATGCATTTTCAGTGATAATCTTCATGATTCTGCTGTTACAAGTGTGCAGAATCACCGAAATCGCTGTTTTCGTGCTTTTGAATGCGAAAAACACGTTTTCTGGTGTTTTCAGCACGCCACAGAGCGTTTGACATGCGGAAACTACGATATCTTCGGTATCGTTGTTGTTTCCAGCTGAGACATGCATTTTCAGTGATAATCTTCATGATTCTGCTGTTACAAGTGTGCAGAATCACCGAAATCGCTGTTTTCGCGCTATTCAATGCGAAAAACACGTTTTCTGGTGTTTTCAGCACTCCACAGTGCGTTTGATATGCGGAAACTACGATATCTTCGGGAATCGTTGTTGTTTCCAGCTGAGATATGCATTTTCAGTGATAATCTTCATGATTCTGCTGTTACAAGTGTGCAGAATCACCGAAATCGCTGTTTTCGTGCTTTGGAATGCGAAAAACACGTTTTCTGGTGTTTTCAGCACGCCACAGAGCGTTTGACATGCGGAAACTACGATATCTTCGGTATCGTTGTTGTTTCCACCTGAGATATGCATTTTCAGTGATAATCTTCATGATTCTGCTGTTACAAGTGTGCAGAATCACCGAAATCGCTGTTTTCGTGCTTTTGAATGCGAAAAACACGTTTTCTGGTGTTTTCAGCACTCCACAGTGCGTTTGATATGCGGAAACTACGATATCTTCGGTATCGTTGTTGTTTCCAGCTGAGATATGCATCTTCAGTGATAATCTTCATGATTCTGCTGTTACAAGTGTGCAGAATCACCGAAATCGCTGTTTTCGTGCTTTTGAATGCGAAAAAAACGTTTTCTGGTGTTTTCAGCACTCCACAGTGCGTTTGATATGCGGAAACTACGATATCTTCGGTAACGTTGTTGTTTCCAGCTGAGCCATGCATTTTCAGTGATAATCTTCATGATTCTGCTGTTACAAGTGTGCAGAATCACCGAAATCGCTGTTTTCGTGCTATTGAATGCGAAAAACACGTTTTCTGGTGTTTTCAGCACTCCACAGTGCGCTTGATATGCGGAAACTGCCATTACTTCGGTATCGTTGTTGTTTCCAGCTGAGATATGCATTATCAGTGATAATCTTCATGATTCTGCTGTTACAAGTGTGCAGAATCACCGAAATCGCTGTTTTCGCGCTATTCAATGCGCAAAACACGTTTTCTGGTGTTTTCAGCACTCCACAGTGCGTTTGATATGCGGAAACTGCGATATCTTCGGTATCGTTGTTGTTTCCAGCTGAGATATGCACTTTCAGAGATAATCTTCACGACTCTGCTGTTACAAGTGTGCAGAATCACCGAAATCGCTGTTTTCGTGCTTTTGAATGCGAAAAACACGTTTTCTGGTGTTTTCAGTACTCCGCAGTGCGTTTGATATGCGGACACTACGATATCTTCGGTATCGTTGTTGTTTCCAGCTGAGATATGCATTTTCAGTGATAATCTTCATGATTCTGCGGTTACAAGTGTGCAGAATCACCGAAATCACTGTTTTCGTGCTTTTGAATGCGAAAAACACGTTTTCTGGTGTTTTCAGCACTCCACAGTGCGTTTGATATGCGGAAACTACGATATCTTCGGTATAGTTGTTGTTTCCAGCTGAGACATGCATTTTCAGTGATAATCTTCATGATTCTGCGGTTACAAGTGTGCAGAATCACCGAAATCGCTGTTTTCATGCTATTGAATGCGAAAAACACGTTTTCTGGTGTTTTCAGCACTCCACAGTGCGTTTGATATGCGGAAACTGCCATATCTTCGGTATCGTTGTTGTTTCCAGCTGAGATATGCATTATCAGTGATAATCTTCATGATTCTGCTGTTACAAGTGTGCAGAATCACCGAAATCGCTGTTTTCGTGCTTTTGCATGCGAAAAACACGTTTTCTGGTGTTTTCAGCAATCCACAGTGCGTTTGATATGCGGAAACTACGATATCTTCGGTATCGTTGTTGTTTCCAGCTGAGACATGCATTTTCAGTGATAATCTTCATGATTCTGCTGTTACAAGTGTGCAGAATCACCGAAATCGCTGTTTTCGTGCTTTTGAATGCGAAAAACACGTTTTCTGGTGTTTTCAGCACTCCAAAGTGCGTTTGATATGCGGAAACTGCGATATCTTCGGTATCGTTGTTGTTTCCAGCTGAGATATGCACTTTCAGTGATAATCCTCACGATTCTGCTGTTACAAGTGTGCAGAATCACCGAAATCGCTGTTTTCGTGCTTTTGAATGCGAAAAACACGTTTTCTGGTGTTTTCAGCACTCCACAGTGCGTTTGATATGCGGAAACTGCGATATCTTCGGTATCGTTGGGTTTCCAGCTGAGATATGCATTTTCAGTGATAATCTTCATGATTCTGCTGTTACAAGTGTGCAGAAACACCGAAATCGCTGTTTTCGTGCTTTTGAATGCGAAAAACACGTTTTCTGGTGTTTTCAGCACTCCACAGTGCGTTTGATATGCGGCAACTGCCATATCTTCGGGAATCGTTGTTGTTTCCAGCTGAGATATGCATTTTCAGTGATAATCTTCATGATTCTGCTGTTACAAGTGTGCAGAATCACCGAAATCGCTGTTTTCGTGCTTTTGAATGCGAAAAACACGTTTTCTGGTGTTTTCAGCACGCCACAGAGCGTTTGACATGCGGAAACTACGATATCTTCGGTATCGTTGTTGTTTCCAGCTGAGATATGCATTTTCAGTGATAATCTTCATGATTCTGCTGTTACAAGTGTGCAGAATCACCGAAATCACTGTTTTCGTGCTTTTGAATGCGAAAAACACGTTTTCTGGTGTTTTCAGCACTCCACAGTGCGTTTGATATGCGGAAACTACGATATCTTCGGTATAGTTGTTGTTTCCAGCTGAGACATGCATTTTCAGTGATAATCTTCATGATTCTGCGGTTACAAGTGTGCAGAATCACCGAAATCGCTGTTTTCATGCTATTGAATGCGAAAAACACGTTTTCTGGTGTTTTCAGCACTCCACAGTGCGTTTGATATGCGGAAACTGCCATATCTTCGGTATCGTTGTTGTTTCCAGCTGAGATATGCATTATCAGTGATAATCTTCATGATTCTGCTGTTACAAGTGTGCAGAAACACCGAAATCGCTGTTTTCGTGCTTTTGAATGCGAAAAACACGTTTTCTGGTGTTTTCAGCACTCCACAGTGCGTTTGACATGCGGAAACTACGATATCTTCGGTATCGTTGTGGTTTCCACCTGAGATATGCATTTTCAGTGATAATCTTCATGATTCTGCTGTTACAAGTGTGCAGAATCACCGAAATCGCTGTTTTCGTGCTTTTGAATGCGAAAAACACGTTTCTGGTGTTTTCAGCACTCCACAGTGCGTTTGATATGCGGAAACTACGATATCTTCGGTATCGTTGTTGTTTCCAGCTGAGATATGCATTTTCAGTGATAATCTTCATGATTCTGCTGTTACAAGTGTGCAGAATCACCGAAATCGCTGTTTTCGTGCTTTTGCATGCGAAAAACACGTTTTCTGGTGTTTTCAGCAATCCACAGTGCGTTTGATATGCGGAAACTACGATATCTTCGGTATCGTTGTTGTTTCCAGCTGAGACATGCATTTTCAGTGATAATCTTCATGATTCTGCTGTTACAAGTGTGCAGAATCACCGAAATCGCTGTTTTCGTGCTTTTGAATGCGAAAAACACGTTTTCTGGTGTTTTCAGCACTCCAAAGTGCGTTTGATATGCGGAAACTGCGATATCTTCGGTATCGTTGTTGTTTCCAGCTGAGATATGCACTTTCAGTGATAATCCTCACGATTCTGCTGTTACAAGTGTGCAGAATCACCGAAATCGCTGTTTTCGTGCTTTTGAATGCGAAAAACACGTTTTCTGGTGTTTTCAGCACTCCACAGTGCGTTTGATATGCGGAAACTACGATATCTTCGGTATCGTTGTTGTTTCCAGCTGAGATATGCATTATCAGTGATAATCTTCATGATTCTGCTGTTACAAGTGTGCAGAATCACCGAAATCGCTGTTTTCGCGCTATTCAATGCGAAAAACACGTTTTCTGGTGTTTTCAGCACTCCACAGTGCGTTTGATATGCGGAAACTGCCATATCTTCGGTATCGTTGTTTTTTTCCAGCTGAGATATGCATTTTCTACGATAATCTTCGAGTTTCTTCTGTGACAAGTGTGCATAATCACAGAAATCGCTGTTTTCGTGCTTTTGAATGCGAAAAACACGTTTTCTGTTGTTTTCAGCACTCCACAGTGCGTTTGATATGCGGAAACTGCCATATCTTCGGTATCGTTGTTGTTTCCAGCTGAGATATGCATTATCGGTGATAATCTTCATGATTCTGCTGTTACAAGTGTGCAGAATCACCGAAATCGCTGTTTTCGCGCTATTCAATGCGAAAAACACGTTTTCTGGTGTTTTCAGCACTCCACAGTGCGTTTGATATGCGGAAACTGCCATATCTTCGGTATCGTTGTTGTTTCCAGCTGAGATATGCATTTTCAGTGATAATCTTCATGATTCTGCTGTTACAAGTGTGCAGAATCACCGAAATCGCTGTTTTCGTGCTTTTGCATGCGAAAAACACGTTTTCTGGTGTTTTCAGCACACCACAGTGCGTTTGATATGCGGAAACTACGATATCTTCGGTATCGTTGTTGTTTCCAGCTGAGACATGCATTTTCAGTGATAATCTTCATGATTCTGCTGTTACAAGTGTGCAGAATCACCGAAATCGCTGTTTTCGTGCTTTTGAATGCGAAAAACACGTTTTCTGGTGTTTTCAGCACTCCACAGTGCGTTTGATATGCGGAAACTGCGATATCTTCGGTATCGTTGGGTTTCCAGCTGAGATATGCATTTTCAGTGATAATCTTCATGATTCTGCTGATACAAGTGTGCAGAAACACCGAAATCGCTGTTTTCGTGCTTTTGAATGCGAAAAACACGTTTTCTGGTGTTTTCAGCACGCCACAGAGCGTTTGACATGCGGAAACTGCGATATATTCGGTATCGTTGTTGTTTCCAGCTGAGATATGCATTTTCAGTGATAATCTTCATGATTCTGCTGTTACAAGTGAGCAGAATCACCGAAACCGCTGTTTTCGTGCAATTGAATGCGAAAAACACGTTTTCTGGTGTTTTCAGCACTCCACAGTGCGTTTGATATGCGGAAACTACGATATCTTCGGTATCTTTGTTGTTTCCAGCTGAGATATGCATTTTCAGTGATAATCTTCATGATTCTGCTGTTACAAGTGTGCAGAATCACCGATATCGCTGTTTTCGTGCTTTTGAATGCGAAAAACACGTTTTCTTGTGTTTTCAGCACTCCACAGTGCGTTCGATATGCGGAAACTACGATATCTTCGGTATCGTTGTTGTTTCCAGCTGAGATATGCATTTTCAGTGATAATCTTCATGATTCTGCTGTTACAAGTGTGCAGAATCACCGAAATCGCTGTTTTCGTGCTTTTGAATGCGAAAAACACGTTTTCTGGTGTTTTCAGCACTCCACAGTGCGTTTGATATGCGGAAACTACGATATCTTCGGTATCGTTGTTGTTTCCAGCTGAGACATGCATTTTCAGTAATAATCTTCATGATTCTGCTATTACAAGTGTGCAGAATCACCGAAATCGCTGTTTTCATGCTATTGAATGCGAAAAACACGTTTTCTGGTGTTTTCAGCACTCCACAGTGCGTTTGATATGCGGAAACTGCCATATCTTCGGTATCGTTGTTGTTTCCAGCTGAGATATGCATTTTCAGTGATAATCTTCATGATTCTGCTGTTCCAAGTGTGCAGAATCACCGAAATCGCTGTTTTCGTGCTTTTGAATGCGAAAAACACGTTTTCTGGTGTTTTCAGCACGCCACAGAGCGTTTGACATGCGGAAACTACGATATCTTCGGTATCGTTGTTGTTTCCAGCTGAGACATGCATTTTCAGTGATAATCTTCATGATTCTGCTGTTACAAGTGTGCAGAATCACCGAAATCGCTGTTTTCGCGCTATTCAATGCGAAAAACACGTTTTCTGGTGTTTTCAGCACTCCACAGTGCGTTTGATATGCGGAAACTACGATATCTTCGGGAATCGTTGTTGTTTCCAGCTGAGATATGCATTTTCAGTGATAATCTTCATGATTCTGCTGTTACAAGTGTGCAGAATCACCGAAATCGCTGTTTTCGTGCTTTTGAATGCGAAAAACACGTTTTCTGGTGTTTTCAGCACGCCACAGAGCGTTTGACATGCGGAAACTACGATATCTTCGGTATCGTTGTTGTTTCCAGCTGAGACATGCATTTTCAGTGATAATCTTCATGATTCTGCTGTTACAAGTGTGCAGAATCACCGAAATCGCTGTTTTCGCGCTATTCAATGCGAAAAACACGTTTTCTGGTGTTTTCAGCACTCCACAGTGCGTTTGATATGCGGAAACTACGATATCTTCGGGAATCGTTGTTGTTTCCAGCTGAGATATGCATTTTCAGTGATAATCTTCATGATTCTGCTGTTACAAGTGTGCAGAATCACCGAAATCGCTGTTTTCGTGCTTTGGAATGCGAAAAACACGTTTTCTGGTGTTTTCAGCACGCCACAGAGCGTTTGACATGCGGAAACTACGATATCTTCGGTATCGTTGTTGTTTCCACCTGAGATATGCATTTTCAGTGATAATCTTCATGATTCTGCTGTTACAAGTGTGCAGAATCACCGAAATCGCTGTTTTCGTGCTTTTGAATGCGAAAAACACGTTTTCTGGTGTTTTCAGCACTCCACAGTGCGTTTGATATGCGGAAACTACGATATCTTCGGTATCGTTGTTGTTTCCAGCTGAGATATGCATCTTCAGTGATAATCTTCATGATTCTGCTGTTACAAGTGTGCAGAATCACCGAAATCGCTGTTTTCGTGCTTTTGAATGCGAAAAAAACGTTTTCTGGTGTTTTCAGCACTCCACAGTGCGTTTGATATGCGGAAACTACGATATCTTCGGTAACGTTGTTGTTTCCAGCTGAGCCATGCATTTTCAGTGATAATCTTCATGATTCTGCTGTTACAAGTGTGCAGAATCACCGAAATCGCTGTTTTCGTGCTATTGAATGCGAAAAACACGTTTTCTGGTGTTTTCAGCACTCCACAGTGCGCTTGATATGCGGAAACTGCCATTACTTCGGTATCGTTGTTGTTTCCAGCTGAGATATGCATTATCAGTGATAATCTTCATGATTCTGCTGTTACAAGTGTGCAGAATCACCGAAATCGCTGTTTTCGCGCTATTCAATGCGCAAAACACGTTTTCTGGTGTTTTCAGCACTCCACAGTGCGTTTGATATGCGGAAACTGCGATATCTTCGGTATCGTTGTTGTTTCCAGCTGAGATATGCACTTTCAGAGATAATCTTCACGACTCTGCTGTTACAAGTGTGCAGAATCACCGAAATCGCTGTTTTCGTGCTTTTGAATGCGAAAAACACGTTTTCTGGTGTTTTCAGTACTCCGCAGTGCGTTTGATATGCGGACACTACGATATCTTCGGTATCGTTGTTGTTTCCAGCTGAGATATGCATTTTCAGTGATAATCTTCATGATTCTGCTGTTACAAGTGTGCAGAATCACCGAAATCGCTGTTTTCGTGCTTTTGAATGCGAAAAACACGTTTTCTGGTGTTTTCAGCACTCCACAGTGCGTTTGATATGCGGAATCTGCGATATCTTCGGTATCGTTGTTGTTTCCAGCTGAGATATGCACATTCAGTGATAATCTTCACGATTCTGCTGTTACAAGTGTGCAGAATCACCGAAATCGCTGTTTTCGTGCTTTTGAATGCGAAAAACACGTTTTCCGGTGTTTTCAGCACGCCACAGAGCGTTTGATATGCGGAAACTGCGATATCTACGGTATCGTTGCTGTTTCCAGCTGAGATATGCACTTTCAGTGATAATCTTCACGATTCTGCTGTTACATGTGTGCAGAATCACCGAAATCGCTGTTTTCGTGCTATTGAATGCGAAAAACACGTTTTCTGGTGTTTTCGGCACTCCACAGTGCGTTTGATATGCGGAAACTGCCATACCTTCGGCATCGTTGTTGTTTCCAGCTGAGATATGCATTATCAGTGATAATCTTCATGATTCTGCTCTTACAAGTGTGCAGAATCACCGAAATCGCTGTTTTCGTACTTTTGAATGCGAAAAACACGTTTTCTGGTGTTTTATGCACTCCACAGTGCGTTTGATATGCGGAAACTACGATATCTTCGGTATCGTTGTTGTTTCCAGCTGAGATATGCATTTTCAGTGATAATCTTCATGATTCTGCTGTTACAAGTGTGCAAAATCACCGAAATCGCTGTTTTCGCGCTATTCAATGCGCAAAACACGTTTTCTGGTGTTTTCAGCACTCCACAGTGCGTTTGATATGCGGAAACTACGATATCTTCGGTATCGTTGTTGTTTCCAGCTGAGATATGCATTTTCAGTGATAATCTTCATGATTCTGCTGTTACAAGTGTGCAGAATCACCGAAATCGCTGTTTTCGTGCTAATGAATGCGAAAAACACGTTTTTTGGTGTTTTCAGCACTCCACAGTGCGTTTGATATGCGGAAACTGCGATATCTTCGGTATCGTTGTTGTTTCCAGCTGAGACATGCATTTTCAGTGATAATCTTCATGATTCTGCTGTTACAAGTGTGCAGAATCACCGAAATCGCTGTTTTCGCGCTATTCAATGCGAAAAACACGTTTTCTGGTGTTTTCAGCACTCCACAGTGCGTTTGATATGCGGAAACTACGATATCTTCGGGAATCGTTGTTGTTTCCAGCTGAGATATGCATTTTCAGTGATAATCTTCATGATTCTGCTGTTACAAGTGTGCAGAATCACCGAAATCGCTGTTTTCGTGCTTTGGAATGCGAAAAACACGTTTTCTGGTGTTTTCAGCACGCCACAGAGCGTTTGACATGCGGAAACTACGATATCTTCGGTATCGTTGTTGTTTCCACCTGAGATATGCATTTTCAGTGATAATCTTCATGATTCTGCTGTTACAAGTGTGCAGAATCACCGAAATCGCTGTTTTCGTGCTTTTGAATGCGAAAAACACGTTTTCTGGTGTTTTCAGCACTCCACAGTGCGTTTGATATGCGGAAACTACGATATCTTCGGTATCGTTGTTGTTTCCAGCTGAGATATGCATTTTCAGTGATAATCTTCATGATTCTGCTGTTACAAGTGTGCAGAATCACCGAAATCGCTGTTTTCGTGCTTTTGAATGCGAAAAAAACGTTTTCTGGTGTTTTCAGCACTCCACAGTGCGTTTGATATGCGGAAACTACGATATCTTCGGTAACGTTGTTGTTTCCAGCTGAGCCATGCATTTTCAGTGATAATCTTCATGATTCTGCTGTTACAAGTGTGCAGAATCACCGAAATCGCTGTTTTCGTGCTATTGAATGCGAAAAACACGTTTTCTGGTGTTTTCAGCACTCCACAGTGCGCTTGATATGCGGAAACTGCCATAACTTCGGTATCGTTGTTGTTTCCAGCTGAGATATGCATTATCAGTGATAATCTTCATGATTCTGCTGTTACAAGTGTGCAGAATCACCGAAATCGCTGTTTTCGCGCTATTCAATGCGCAAAACACGTTTTCTGGTGTTTTCAGCACTCCACAGTGCGTTTGATATGCGGAAACTGCGATATCTTCGGTATCGTTGTTGTTTCCAGCTGAGATATGCACTTTCAGAGATAATCTTCACGACTCTGCTGTTACAAGTGTGCAGAATCACCGAAATCGCTGTTTTCGTGCTTTTGAATGCGAAAAACACGTTTTCTGGTGTTTTCAGTACTCCGCAGTGCGTTTGATATGCGGACACTACGATATCTTCGGTATCGTTGTTGTTTCCAGCTGAGATATGCATTTTCAGTGATAATCTTCATGATTCTGCTGTTACAAGTGTGCAGAATCACCGAAATCGCTGTTTTCGTGCTTTTGAATGCGAAAAACACGTTTTCTGGTGTTTTCAGCACTCCACAGTGCGTTTGATATGCGGAATCTGCGATATCTTCGGTATCGTTGTTGTTTCCAGCTGAGATATGCACATTCAGTGATAATCTTCACGATTCTGCTGTTACAAGTGTGCAGAATCACCGAAATCGCTGTTTTCGTGCTTTTGAATGCGAAAAACACGTTTTCTGGTGTTTTCAGCACGCCACAGAGCGTTTGATATGCGGAAACTGCGATATCTACGGTATCGTTGCTGTTTCCAGCTGAGATATGCACTTTCAGTGATAATCTTCACGATTCTGCTGTTACATGTGTGCAGAATCACCGAAATCGCTGTTTTCGTGCTATTGAATGCGAAAAACACGTTTTCTGGTGTTTTCGGCACTCCACAGTGCGTTTGATATGCGGAAACTGCCATACCTTCGGTATCGTTGTTGTTTCCAGCTGAGATATGCATTATCAGTGATAATCTTCATGATTCTGCTGTTACAAGTGTGCAAAATCACCGAAATCGCTGTTTTCGCGCTATTCAATGCGCAAAACACGTTTTCTGGTGTTTTCAGCACTCCACAGTGCGTTTGATATGCGGAAACTACGATATCTTCGGTATCGTTGTTGTTTCCAGCTGAGATATGCATTTTCAGTGATAATCTTCATGATTCTGCTGTTACAAGTGTGCAGAATCACCGAAATCGCTGTTTTCGTGCTATTGAATGCGAAAAACACGTTTTTTGGTGTTTTCAGCACTCCACAGTGCGTTTGATATGCGGAAACTGCGATATCTTCGGAATCGTTGGGTTTCTAGCTGAGATATGCATTTTCAGTGATAATCTTCATGATTCTGCTGTTACAAGTGTGCAGAATCACCGAAATCGCTGTTTTCGTGCTATTGAATGCGGAAAACACGTTTTTTGGTGTTTTCAGCACTCCACAGTGCGTTTGATATGCGGAAACTTCGATATCTTCGGTATCGTTGGGTTTCCAGCTGATATATGCATTTTCATTGATAATCTTCACGATTCTGCTGTTACAAGAGTGCAGAAACACCGAAACCGCTGTTTTCGTGCTTTTGAATGCGAAAAACACGTTTTCTGGTGTTTTCAGCACTCCACAGTGCGTTTGAAATGCGGAAACTGCCATATCTTCGGTATCGTTGTTGTTTCCAGCTCAGATATGCATTTTCAGTGATAATCTTCATGATTCTGCTCTTACAAGTGTGCAGAATCACCGAAATCGCTGTTTTCGTACTTTTGAATGCGAAAAACACGTTTTCTGGTGTTTTATGCACTCCACAGTGCGTTTGATATGCGGAAACTACGATATCTTCGGTATCGTTGTTGTTTCCAGCTGAGATATGCATTTTCAGTGATAATCTTCATGATTCTGCTGTTACAAGTGTGCAGAATCACCGATATCGCTGTTTTCGTGCTTTTGAATGCGAAAAACACGTTTTCTTGTGTTTTCAGCACTCCACAGTGCGTTCGATATGCGGAAACTGCCATACCTTCGGTATCGTTGTTGTTTCCAGCTGAGATATGCATTATCAGTGATAATCTTCATGATTCTGCTGTTACAAGTGTGCAAAATCACCGAAATCGCTGTTTTCGCGCTATTCAATGCGCAAAACACGTTTTCTGGTGTTTTCAGCACTCCACAGTGCGTTTGATATGCGGAAACTACGATATCTTCGGTATCGTTGTTGTTTCCAGCTGAGATATGCATTTTCAGTGATAATCTTCATGATTCTGCTGTTACAAGTGTGCAGAATCACCGAAATCGCTGTTTTCGTGCTAATGAATGCGAAAAACACGTTTTTTGGTGTTTTCAGCACTCCACAGTGCGTTTGATATGCGGAAACTGCGATATCTTCGGTATCGTTGTTGTTTCCAGCTGAGATATGCACTTTCAGAGATAATCTTCACGACTCTGCTGTTACAAGTGTGCAGAATCACCGAAATCGCTGTTTTCGTGCTTTTGAATGCGAAAAACACGTTTTCTGGTGTTTTCAGTACTCCGCAGTGCGTTTGATATGCGGACACTACGATATCTTCGGTATCGTTGTTGTTTCCAGCTGAGATATGCATTTTCAGTGATAATCTTCATGATTCTGCTGTTACAAGTGTGCAGAATCACCGAAATCGCTGTTTTCGTGCTTTAGAATGCGAAAAACACGTTTTCTGGTGTTTTCAGCACTCCACAGTGCGTTTGATATGCGGAAACTGCGATATCTTCGGTATCGTTGTTGTTTCCAGCTGAGATATGCACTTTCAGTGATAATCTTCACGATTCTGCTGTTACAAGTGTGCAGAATCACCGAAATCGCTGTTTTCGCGCTATTCAATGCGAAAAACACGTTTTCTGGTGTTTTCAGCACTCCACAGTGCGTTTGATATGCGGAAACTACGATATCTTCGGGAATCGTTGTTGTTTCCAGCTGAGATATGCATTTTCAGTGATAATCTTCATGATTCTGCTGTTACAAGTGTGCAGAATCACCGAAATCGCTGTTTTCGTGCTTTTGAATGCGAAAAACACGTTTTCTGGTGTTTTCAGCACGCCACAGAGCGTTTGACATGCGGAAACTACGATATCTTCGGTATCGTTGTTGTTTCCAGCTGAGACATGCATTTTCAGTGATAATCTTCATGATTCTGCTGTTACAAGTGTGCAGAATCACCGAAATCGCTGTTTTCGCGCTATTCAATGCGAAAAACACGTTTTCTGGTGTTTTCAGCACTCCACAGTGCGTTTGATATGCGGAAACTACGATATCTTCGGGAATCGTTGTTGTTTCCAGCTGAGATATGCATTTTCAGTGATAATCTTCATGATTCTGCTGTTACAAGTGTGCAGAATCACCGAAATCGCTGTTTTCGTGCTTTGGAATGCGAAAAACACGTTTTCTGGTGTTTTCAGCACGCCACAGAGCGTTTGACATGCGGAAACTACGATATCTTCGGTATCGTTGTTGTTTCCACCTGAGATATGCATTTTCAGTGATAATCTTCATGATTCTGCTGTTACAAGTGTGCAGAATCACCGAAATCGCTGTTTTCGTGCATTTGAATGCGAAAAACACGTTTTCTGGTGTTTTCAGCACTCCACAGTGCGTTTGATATGCGGAAACTACGATATCTTCGGTATCGTTGTTGTTTCCAGCTGAGATATGCATTTTCAGTGATAATCTTCATGATTCTGCTGTTACAAGTGTGCAGAATCACCGAAATCGCTGTTTTCGTGCTTTTGAATGCGAAAAAAACGTTTTCTGGTGTTTTCAGCACTCCACAGTGCGTTTGATATGCGGAAACTGCGATATCTTCGGTATCGTTGTTGTTTCCAGCTGAGATATGCACTTTCAGAGATAATCTTCACGACTCTGCTGTTACAAGTGTGCAGAATCACCGAAATCGCTGTTTTCGTGCTTTTGAATGCGAAAAACACGTTTTCTGGTGTTTTCAGTACTCCGCAGTGCGTTTGATATGCGGACACTACGATATCTTCGGTATCGTTGTTGTTTCCAGCTGAGATATGCATTTTCAGTGATAATCTTCATGATTCTGCTGTTACAAGTGTGCAGAATCACCGAAATCGCTGTTTTCGTGCTTTTGAATGCGAAAAACACGTTTTCTGGTGTTTTCAGCACTCCACAGTGCGTTTGATATGCGGAATCTGCGATATCTTCGGTATCGTTGTTGTTTCCAGCTGAGATATGCACTTTCAGTGATAATCTTCACGATTCTGCTGTTACAAGTGTGCAGAATCACCGAAATCGCTGTTTTCGTGCTTTTGAATGCGAAAAACACGTTTTCTGGTGTTTTCAGCACGCCACAGAGCGTTTGATATGCGGAAACTGCGATATCTACGGTATCGTTGCTGTTTCCAGCTGAGATATGCACTTTCAGTGATAATCTTCACGATTCTGCTGTTACATGTGTGCAGAATCACCGAAATCGCTGTTTTCGTGCTATTGAATGCGAAAAACACGTTTTCTGGTGTTTTCGGCACTCCACAGTGCGTTTGATATGCGGAAACTGCCATACCTTCGGTATCGTTGTTGTTTCCAGCTGAGATATGCATTATCAGTGATAATCTTCATGATTCTGCTGTTACAAGTGTGCAAAATCACCGAAATCGCTGTTTTCGCGCTATTCAATGCGCAAAACACGTTTTCTGGTGTTTTCAGCACTCCACAGTGCGTTTGATATGCGGAAACTACGATATCTTCGGTATCGTTGTTGTTTCCAGCTGAGATATGCATTTTCAGTGATAATCTTCATGATTCTGCTGTTACAAGTGTGCAGAATCACCGAAATCGCTGTTTTCGTCCTATTGAATGCGAAAAACACGTTTTTTGGTGTTTTCAGCACTCCACAGTGCGTTTGATATGCGGAAACTGCGATATCTTCGGTATCGTTGGGTTTCTAGCTGAGATATGCATTTTCAGTGATAATCTTCATGATTCTGCTGTTACAAGTGTGCAGAATCACCGAAATCGCTGTTTTCGTGCTATTGAATGCGGAAAACACGTTTTTTGGTGTTTTCAGCACTCCACAGTGCGTTTGATATGCGGAAACTGCGATATCTTCGGTATCGTTGGGTTTCCAGCTGATATATGCATTTTCATTGATAATCTTCACGATTCTGCTGTTACAAGAGTGCAGAAACACCGAAACCGCTGTTTTCGTGCTTTTGAATGCGAAAAACACGTTTTCTGGTGTTTTCAGCACTCCACAGTGCGTTTGAAATGCGGAAACTGCCATATCTTCGGTATCGTTGTTGTTTCCAGCTCAGATATGCATTTTCAGTGATAATCTTCATGATTCTGCTCTTACAAGTGTGCAGAATCACCGAAATCGCTGTTTTCGTACTTTTGAATGCGAAAAACACGTTTTCTGGTGTTTTATGCACTCCACAGTGCGTTTGATATGCGGAAACTACGATATCTTCGGTATCGTTGTTGTTTCCAGCTGAGATATGCATTTTCAGTGATAATCTTCATGATTCTGCTGTTACAAGTGTGCAGAATCACCGATATCGCTGTTTTCGTGCTTTTGAATGCGAAAAACACGTTTTCTTGTGTTTTCAGCACTCCACAGTGCGTTCGATATGCGGAAACTGCCATACCTTCGGTATCGTTGTTGTTTCCAGCTCAGATATGCATTTTCAGTGATAATCTTCACGATTCTGCTGTTACAAGTGTGCAGAATCACCGAAATCGCTGTTTTCGTGCTTTTGAATGCGAAAAACACGTTTTCTGGTGTTTTCAGCACGCCACAGAGCGTTTGATATGCGGAAACTGCGATATCTACGGTATCGTTGCTGTTTCCAGCTGAGATATGCACATTCAGTGATAATCTTCACGATTCTGCTGTTACATGTGTGCAGAATCACCGAAATCGCTGTTTTCGTGCTATTGAATGCGAAAAACACGTTTTCTGGTGTTTTCGGCACTCCACAGTGCGTTTGATATGCGGAAACTGCCATATCTTCTGTATCGTTGTCTTTTCCAGCTGAGATATGCATTTTCAGCGATAATCTTCATGATTCTGCTGTTACAAGTGTGCAGAAACACCGAAATCGCTGGTTTCGTGCTTTTGAATGCGAATAACACGTTTTCTGGTGTTTTCAGCACTCCACAGTGCGTTTGATATGCGGAAACTGCCATACCTTCGGTATCGTTGTTGTTTCCAGCTGAGATATGCATTATCAGTGATAATCTTCATGATTCTGCTGTTACAAGTGTGCAAAATCACCGAAATCGCTGTTTTCGCGCTATTCAATGCGCAAAACACGTTTTCTGGTGTTTTCAGCACTCCACAGTGCGTTTGATATGCGGAAACTACGATATCTTCGGTATCGTTGTTGTTTCCAGCTGAGATATGCATTTTCAGTGATAATCTTCATGATTCTGCTGTTACAAGTGTGCAGAATCACCGAAATCGCTGTTTTCGTGCTATTGAATGCGAAAAACACGTTTTTTGGTGTTTTCAGCACTCCACAGTGCGTTTGATATGCGGAAACTGCGATATCTTCGGTATCGTTGGGTTTCTAGCTGAGATATGCATTTTCAGTGATAATCTTCATGATTCTGCTGTTACAAGTGTGCAGAATCACCGAAATCGCTGTTTTCGTGCTATTGAATGCGGAAAACACGTTTTTTGGTGTTTTCAGCACTCCACAGTGCGTTTGATATGCGGAAACTGCGATATCTTCGGTATCGTTGGGTTTCCAGCTGAGATATGCATTTTCAATGATAATCTTCACGATTCTGCTGTTACAAGAGTGCAGAAACACCGAAACCGCTGTTTTCGTGCTTTTGAATGCGAAAAACACGTTTTCTGGTGTTTTCAGCACTCCACAGTGCGTTTGAAATGCGGAAACTGCCATATCTTCGGTATCGTTGTTGTTTCCAGCTCAGATATGCATTTTCAGTGATAATCTTCATGATTCTGCTCTTACAAGTGTGCAGAATCACCGAAATCGCTGTTTTCGTACTTTTGAATGCGAAAAACACGATTTCTGGTGTTTTATGCACTCCACAGTGCGTTTGATATGCGGAAACTACGATATCTTCGGTATCGTTGTTGTTTCCAGCTGAGATATGCATTTTCAGTGATAATCTTCATGATTCTGCTGTTACAAGTGTGCAGAATCACCGAAATCGCTGTTTTCGTGCTATTGAATGCGAAAAACACGTTTTCTGGTGTTTTCGGCACTCCACAGTGCGTTTGATATGCGGAAACTGCGATATCTTCGGTATCGTTGTTGTTTCCAGCTGAGATATGCACTTTCAGTGATAATCTTCACGATTCTGCTGTTACAAGTGTGCAGAATCACCGAAATCGCTGTTTTCGTGCTTTTGAATGCGAAAAACACGTTTTCTGGTGTTTAAAGCACGCCACAGAGCGTTTGATATGCGGAAACTGCGATATCTACGGTATCGTTGCTGTTTCCAGCTGAGATATGCACTTTCAGTGATAATCTTCACGATTCTGCTGTTACATGTGTGCAGAATCACCGAAATCGCTGTTGTCGTGCTATTGAATGCGAAAAACACGTTTTCTGGTGTTTTCGGCACTCCACAGTGCGTTTGATATGTGGAAACTGCCATATCTTCGGTATCGTTGTCTTGTCCAGCTGAGATATGCATTTTCAGCGATAATCTTCATGATTCTGCTGTTACAAGTGTGCAGAAACACCGAAATCGCTGGTTTCGTGCTTTTGAATGCGAATAACACGTTTTCTGGTGTTTTCAGCACTCCACAGTGCGTTTGATATGCGGAAACTGCCATACCTTCGGTATCGTTGTTGTTTGCAGCTGAGATATGCATTTTCAGTGATAATCTTCATGATTCTGCTGTTACAAGTGTGCAAAATCACCGAAATCGCTGTTTTCGCGCTATTCAATGCGAAAAACACGTTTTCTGGTGTTTTCAGCACGCCACAGAGCGTTTGACATGCGGAAACTACGATATCTTCGGTATCGTTGTTGTTTCCAGCTGAGACATGCATTTTCAGTGATAATCTTCATGATTCTGCTGTTACAAGTGTGCAGAATCACCGAAATCGCTGTTTTCACGCTATTCAATGCGAAAAACACGTTTTCTGGTGTTTTCAGCACTCCACAGTGCGTTTGATATGCGGAAACTACGATATCTTCGGGAATCGTTGTTGTTTCCAGCTGAGATATGCATTTTCAGTGATAATCTTCATGATTCTGCTGTTACAAGTGTGCAGAATCACCGAAATCGCTGTTTTCGTGCTTTGGAATGCGAAAAACACGTTTTCTGGTGTTTTCAGCACGCCACAGAGCGTTTGACATGCGGAAACTACGATATCTTCGGTATCGTTGTTGTTTCCACCTGAGATATGCATTTTCAGTGATAATCTTCACGATTCTGCTGTTACAAGAGTGCAGAAACACCGAAACCGCTGTTTTCGTGCTTTTGAATGCGAAAAACACGTTTTCTGGTGTTTTCAGCACTCCACAGTGCGTTTGAAATGCGGAAACTGCCATATCTTCGGTATCGTTGTTGTTTCCAGCTCAGATATGCATTTTCAGTGATAATCTTCATGATTCTGCTCTTACAAGTGTGCAGAATCACCGAAATCGCTGTTTTCGTACTTTTGAATGCGAAAAACACGTTTTCTGGTGTTTTATGCACTCCACAGTGCGTTTGATATGCGGAAACTACGATATCTTCGGTATCGTTGGGTTTCCAGCTGATATATGCATTTTCAATGATAATCTTCACGATTCTGCTGTTACAAGAGTGCAGAAACACCGAAACCGCTGTTTTCGTGCTTTTGAATGCGAAAAACACGTTTTCTGGTGTTTTCAGCACTCCACAGTGCGTTTGAAATGCGGAAACTGCCATATCTTCGGTATCGTTGTTGTTTCCAGCTCAGATATGCATTTTCAGTGATAATCTTCATGATTCTGCTCTTACAAGTGTGCAGAATCACCGAAATCGCTGTTTTCGTACATTTGAATGCGAAAAACACGTTTTCTGGTGTTTTATGCACTCCACAGTGCGTTTGATATGCGGAAACTACGATATCTTCGGTATCGTTGTTGTTTCCAGCTGAGATATGCATTTTCAGTGATAATCTTCATGATTCTGCTGTTACAAGTGTGCAGAAACACCGAAATCGCTGGTTTCGTGCTTTTGAAAGCGAATAACACGTTTTCTGGTGTTTTCAGCACTCCACAGTGCGTTTGATATGCGGAAACTGCCATACCTTCGGTATCGTTGTTGTTTCCAGCTGAGACATGCATTTTCAGTGATAATCTTCATGATTCTGCTATTACAAGTGTGCAGAATCACCGAAATCGCTGTTTTCGCGCTATTCAATGCGAAAAACACGTTTTCTGGTGTTTTCAGCACTCCACAGTGCGTTTGATATGCGGAAACTACGATATCTTCGGGAATCGTTGTTGTTTCCAGCTGAGATATGCATTTTCAGTGATAATCTTCATGATTCTGCTGTTACAAGTGTGCAGAATCACCGAAATCGCTGTTTTCGTGCTTTTGAATGCGAAAAACACGTTTTCTGGTGTTTTCAGCACGCCACAGAGCGTTTGACATGCGGAAACTACGATATCTTCGGTATCGTTGTTGTTTCCAGCTGAGACATGCATTTTCAGTGATAATCTTCATGATTCTGCTGTTACAAGTGTGCAGAATCACCGAAATCGCTGTTTTCGTGCTTTGGAATGCGAAAAACACGTTTTCTGGTGTTTTCAGCACGCCACAGAGCGTTTGACATGCGGAAACTACGATATCTTCGGTATCGTTGCTGTTTCCAGCTGAGATATGCACTTTCAGTGATAATCTTCACGATTCTGCTGTTACATGTGTGCAGAATCACCGAAATCGCTGTTTTCGTGCTATTGAATGCGAAAAACACGTTTTCTGGTGTTTTCGGCACTCCACAGTGCGTTTGATATGCGGAAACTGCCATATCTTCGGTATCGTTGTCTTTTCCAGCTGAGATATGCATTTTCAGCGATAATCTTCATGATTCTGCTGTTACAAGTGTGCAGAAACACCGAAATCGCTGGTTTCGTGCTTTTGAATGCGAATAACACGTTTTCTGGTGTTTTCAGCACTCCACAGTGCGTTTGATATGCGGAAACTGCCATACCTTCGGTATCGTTGTTGTTTCCAGCTGAGATATGCATTATCAGTGATAATCTTCATGATTCTGCTGTTACAAGTGTGCAAAATCACCGAAATCGCTGTTTTCGCGCTATTCAATGCGCAAAACACGTTTTCTGGTGTTTTCAGCACTCCACAGTGCGTTTGATATGCGGAAACTACGATATCTTCGGTATCGTTGTTGTTTCCAGCTGAGATATGCATTTTCAGTGATAATCTTCATGATTCTGCTGTTACAAGTGTGCAGAATCACCGAAATCGCTGTTTTCGTGCTATTGAATGCGAAAAACACGTTTTTTGGTGTTTTCAGCACTCCACAGTGCGTTTGATATGCGGAAACTGCGATATCTTCGGTATCGTTGGGTTTCTAGCTGAGATATGCATTTTCAGTGATAATCTTCATGATTCTGCTGTTACAAGTGTGCAGAATCACCGAAATCGCTGTTTTCGTGCTATTGAATGCGGAAAACACGTTTTTTGGTGTTTTCTGCACTCCACAGTGCGTTTGATATGCGGAAACTGCGATATCTTCGGTATCGTTGGGTTTCCAGCTGATATATGCATTTTCAATGATAATCTTCACGATTCTGCTGTTACAAGAGTGCAGAAACACCGAAACCGCTGTTTTCGTGCTTTTGAATGCGAAAAACACGTTTTCTGGTGTTTTCAGCACTCCACAGTGCGTTTGAAATGCGGAAACTGCCATATCTTCGGTATCGTTGTTGTTTCCAGCTCAGATATGCATTTTCAGTGATAATCTTCATGATTCTGCTCTTACAAGTGTGCAGAATCACCGAAATCGCTGTTTTCGTACTTTTGAATGCGAAAAACACGTTTTCTGGTGTTTTATGCACTCCACAGTGCGTTTGATATGCGGAAACTACGATATCTTCGGTATCGTTGGGTTTCCAGCTGATATATGCATTTTCAATGATAATCTTCACGATTCTGCTGTTACAAGAGTGCAGAAACACCGAAACCGCTGTTTTCGTGCTTTTGAATGCGAAAAACACGTTTTCTGGTGTTTTCAGCACTCCACAGTGCGTTTGAAATGCGGAAACTGCCATATCTTCGGTATCGTTGTTGTTTCCAGCTCAGATATGCATTTTCAGTGATAATCTTCATGATTCTGCTCTTACAAGTGTGCAGAATCACCGAAATCGCTGTTTTCGTACTTTTGAATGCGAAAAACACGTTTTCTGGTGTTTTATGCACTCCACAGTGCGTTTGATATGCGGAAACTACGATATCTTCGGTATCGTTGTTGTTTCCAGCTGAGATATGCATTTTCAGTGATAATCTTCATGATTCTGCTGTTACAAGTGTGCAGAAACACCGAAATCGCTGGTTTCTTGCTTTTGAATGCGAATAACACGTTTTCTGGTGTTTTCAGCACTCCACAGTGCGTTTGATATGCGGAAACTGCCATACCTTCGGTATCGTTGTTGTTTCCAGCTGAGATATGCATTATCAGTGATAATCTTCATGATTCTGCTGTTACAAGTGTGCAAAATCACCGAAATCGCTGTTTTCGCGCTATTCAATGCGCAAAACACGTTTTCTGGTGTTTTCAGCACTCCACAGTGCGTTTGATATGCGGAAACTACGATATCTTCGGTATCGTTGTTGTTTCCAGCTGAGATATGCATTTTCAGTGATAATCTTCATGATTCTGCTGTTACAAGTGTGCAGAATCACCGAAATCGCTGTTTTCGTGCTATTGAATGCGAAAAACACGTTTTTTGGTGTTTTCAGCACTCCACAGTGCGTTTGATATGCGGAAACTGCGATATCTTCGGTATCGTTGGGTTTCTAGCTGAGATATGCATTTTCAGTGATAATCTTCATGATTCTGCTGTTACAAGTGTGCAGAATCACCGAAATCGCTGTTTTCGTGCTATTGAATGCGGAAAACACGTTTTTTGGTGTTTTCAGCACTCCACAGTGCGTTTGATATGCGGAAACTGCGATATCTTCGGTATCGTTGGGTTTCCAGCTGAGATATGCATTTTCAATGATAATCTTCACGATTCTGCTGTTACAAGAGTGCAGAAACACCGAAACCGCTGTTTTCGTGCTTTTGAATGCGAAAAACACGTTTTCTGGTGTTTTCAGCACTCCACAGTGCGTTTGAAATGCGGAAACTGCCATATCTTCGGTATCGTTGTTGTTTCCAGCTCAGATATGCATTTTCAGTGATAATCTTCATGATTCTGCTCTTACAAGTGTGCAGAATCACCGAAATCGCTGTTTTCGTACTTTTGAATGCGAAAAACACGTTTTCTGGTGTTTTATGCACTCCACAGTGCGTTTGATATGCGGAAACTACGATATCTTCGGTATCGTTGTTGTTTCCAGCTGAGATATGCATTTTCAGTGATAATCTTCATGATTCTGCTGTTACAAGTGTGCAGAAACACCGAAATCGCTGGTTTCGTGCTTTTGAATGCGAATAACACGTTTTCTGGTCTTTTCAGCACTCCACAGTGCGTTTGATATGCGGAAACTGCCATACCTTCGGTATCGTTGTTGTTTCCAGCTGAGATATGCATTATCAGTGATAATCTTCATGATTCTGCTGTTACAAGTGTGCAAAATCACCGAAATCGCTGTTTTCGCGCTATTCAATGCGCAAAACACGTTTTCTGGTGTTTTCAGCACTCCACAGTGCGTTTGATATGCGGAAACTACGATATCTTCGGTATCGTTGTTGTTTCCAGCTGAGATATGCATTTTCAGTGATAATCTTCATGATTCTGCTGTTACAAGTGTGCAGAATCACCGAAATCGCTGTTTTCGTGCTAATGAATGCGAAAAACACGTTTTTTGGTGTTTTCAGCACTCCACAGTGCGTTTGATATGCGGAAACTGCGATATCTTCGGTATCGTTGTTGTTTCCAGCTGAGATATGCACTTTCAGAGATAATCTTCACGACTCTGCTGTTACAAGTGTGCAGAATCACCGAAATCGCTGTTTTCGTGCTTTTGATTGCGAAAAACACGTTTTCTGGTGTTTTCAGTACTCCGCAGTGCGTTTGATATGCGGACACTACGATATCTTCGGTATCGTTGTTGTTTCCAGCTGAGATATGCATTTTCAGTGATAATCTTCATGATTCTGCTGTTACAAGTGTGCAGAATCACCGAAATCGCTGTTTTCGTGCTTTTGAATGCGAAAAACACGTTTTCTGGTGTTTTCAGCACGCCACAGAGCGTTTGATATGCGGAAACAGCGATATCTACGGTATCGTTGCTGTTTCCAGCAGAGATATGCACTTTCAGTGATAATCTTCACGATTCTGCTGTTACATGTGTGCAGAATCACCGAAATCGCTGTTTTCGTGCTATTGAATGCGAAAAACACGTTTTCTGGTGTTTTCGGCACTCCACAGTGCGTTTGATATGCGGAAACTACGATATCTTCGGTATCGTTGTTGTTTCCAGCTGAGATATGCATTTTCAGTGATAATCTTCATGATTCTGCTGTTACAAGTGTGCAGAATCACCGAAATCGCTGTTTTCGTGCTATTGAATGCGAAAAACACGTTTTTTGGTGTTTTCAGCACTCCACAGTGCGTTTGATATGCGGAAACTGCGATATCTTCGGTATCGTTGGGTTTCTAGCTGAGATATGCATTTTCAGTGATAATCTTCATGATTCTGCTGTTACAAGTGTGCAGAATCACCGAAATCGCTGTTTTCGTGCTATTGAATGCGGAAAACACGTTTTTTGGTGTTTTCAGCACTCCACAGTGCGTTTGATATGCGGAAACTGCGATATCTTCGGTATCGTTGGGTTTCCAGCTGAGATATGCATTTTCAATGATAATCTTCACGATTCTGCTGTTACAAGAGTGCAGAAACACCGAAACCGCTGTTTTCGTGCTTTTGAATGCGAAAAACACGTTTTCTGGTGTTTTCAGCACTCCACAGTGCGTTTGAAATGCGGAAACTGCCATATCTTCGGTATCGTTGTTGTTTCCAGCTCTGAAATGCATTTTCAGTGATAATCTTCATGATTCTGCTCTTACAAGTGTGCAGAATCACCGAAATCGCTGTTTTCGTACTTTTGAATGCGAAAAACACGTTTTCTGGTGTTTTATGCACTCCACAGTGCGTTTGATATGCGGAAACTACGATATCTTCGGTATCGTTGTTGTTTCCAGCTGAGATATGCATTTTCAGTGATAATCTTCATGATTCTGCTGTTACAAGTGTGCAGAAACACCGAAATCGCTGGTTTCGTGCTTTTGAATGCGAATAACACGTTTTCTGGTGTTTTCAGCACTCCACAGTGCGTTTGATATGCGGAAACTGCCATACCTTCGGTATCGTTGTTGTTTCCAGCTGAGATATGCATTATCAGTGATAATCTTCATGATTCTGCTGTTACAAGTGTGCAAAATCACCGAAATCGCTGTTTTCGCGCTATTCAATGCGCAAAACACGTTTTCTGGTGTTTTCAGCACTCCACAGTGCGTTTGATATGCGGAAACTACGATATCTTCGGTATCGTTGTTGTTTCCAGCTGAGATATGCATTTTCAGTGATAATCTTCATTATTCTGCTGTTACAAGTGTGCAGAATCACCGAAATCGCTGTTTTCGTGCTATTGAATGCGAAAAACACGTTTTTTGGTGTTTTCAGCACTCCACAGTGCGTTTGATATGCGGGAACTGCGATATCTTCGGTATCGTTGGGTTTCTAGCTGAGATATGCATTTTCAGTGATAATCTTCATGATTCTGCTGTTACAAGTGTGCAGAAACACCGAAATCGCTGGTTTCGTGCTTTTGAATGCGAATAACACGTTTTCTGGTGTTTTCAGCACTCCACAGTGCGTTTGATATGCGGAAACTGCCATACCTTCGGTATCGTTGTTGTTTCCAGCTGAGATATGCATTATCAGTGATAATCTTCATGATTCTGCTGTTACAAGTGTGCAAAATCACCGAAATCGCTGTTTTCGCGCTATTCAATGCGCAAAACACGTTTTCTGGTGTTTTCAGCACTCCACAGTGCGTTTGAAATGCGGAAACTGCCATATCTTCGGTATCGTTGTTGTTTCCAGCTGAGATATGCATTTTCAGTGATAATCTTCATGATTCTGCTGTTACAAGTGTGCAAAATCACCGAAATCGCTGTTTTCGCGCTATTCAATGCGCAAAACACGTTTTCTGGTGTTTTCAGCACTCCACAGTGCGTTTGATATGCGGAAACTACGATATCTTCGGTATCGTTGTTGTTTCCAGCTGAGATATGCATTTTCTACGATAATCTTCGAGTTTCTTCTGTGACAAGTGTGCATAATCACAGAAATCGCTGTTTTCGTGCTTTTGAATGCGAAAAACACGTTTTCTGTTGTTTTCAGCACTCCACAGTGCGTTTGATATGCGGAAACTGCCATATCTTCGGTATCGTTGTTGTTTCCAGCTGAGATATGCATTATCGGTGATAATCTTCATGATTCTGCTGTTACAAGTGTGCAGAATCACCGAAATCGCTGTTTTCGCGCTATTCAATGCGAAAAACACGTTTTCTGGTGTTTTCAGCACTCCACAGTGCGTTTGATATGCGGAAACTACGATATCTTCGGGAATCGTTGTTGTTTCCAGCTGAGATATGCATTTTCAGTGATAATCTTCATGATTCTGCTGTTACAAGTGTGCAGAATCACCGAAATCGCTGTTTTCGTGCTTTGGAATGCGAAAAACACGTTTTCTGGTGTTTTCAGCACGCCACAGAGCGTTTGACATGCGGAAACTACGATATCTTCGGTATCGTTGTTGTTTCCACCTGAGATATGCATTTTCAGTGATAATCTTCATGATTCTGCTGTTACAAGTGTGCAGAATCACCGAAATCGCTGTTTTCGTGCTTTTGAATGCGAAAAACACGTTTTCTGGTGTTTTCAGCACTCCACAGTGCGTTTGATATGCGGAAACTACGATATCTTCGGTATCGTTGTTGTTTCCAGCTGAGATATGCATCTTCAGTGATAATCTTCATGATTCTGCTGTTACAAGTGTGCAGAATCACCGAAATCGCTGTTTTCGTGCTTTTGAATGCGAAAAAAACGTTTTCTGGTGTTTTCAGCACTCCACAGTGCGTTTGATATGCGGAAACTACGATATCTTCGGTAACGTTGTTGTTTCCAGCTGAGCCATGCATTTTCAGTGATAATCTTCATGATTCTGCTGTTACAAGTGTGCAGAATCACCGAAATCGCTGTTTTCGTGCTATTGAATGCGAAAAACACGTTTTCTGGTGTTTTCAGCACTCCACAGTGCGCTTGATATGCGGAAACTGCCATTACTTCGGTATCGTTGTTGTTTCCAGCTGAGATATGCATTATCAGTGATAATCTTCATGATTCTGCTGTTACAAGTGTGCAGAATCACCGAAATCGCTGTTTTCGCGCTATTCAATGCGCAAAACACGTTTTCTGGTGTTTTCAGCACTCCACAGTGCGTTTGATATGCGGAAACTGCGATATCTTCGGTATCGTTGTTGTTTCCAGCTGAGATATGCACTTTCAGAGATAATCTTCACGACTCTGCTGTTACAAGTGTGCAGAATCACCGAAATCGCTGTTTTCGTGCTTTTGAATGCGAAAAACACGTTTTCTGGTGTTTTCAGTACTCCGCAGTGCGTTTGATATGCGGACACTACGATATCTTCGGTATCGTTGTTGTTTCCAGCTGAGATATGCATTTTCAGTGATAATCTTCATGATTCTGCTGTTACAAGTGTGCAGAATCACCGAAATCGCTGTTTTCGTGCTTTTGAATGCGAAAAACACGTTTTCTGGTGTTTTCAGCACTCCACAGTGCGTTTGATATGCGGAATCTGCGATATCTTCGGTATCGTTGTTGTTTCCAGCTGAGATATGCACATTCAGTGATAATCTTCACGATTCTGCTGTTACAAGTGTGCAGAATCACCGAAATCGCTGTTTTCGTGCTTTTGAATGCGAAAAACACGTTTTCCGGTGTTTTCAGCACGCCACAGAGCGTTTGATATGCGGAAACTGCGATATCTACGGTATCGTTGCTGTTTCCAGCTGAGATATGCACTTTCAGTGATAATCTTCACGATTCTGCTGTTACATGTGTGCAGAATCACCGAAATCGCTGTTTTCGTGCTATTGAATGCGAAAAACACGTTTTCTGGTGTTTTCGGCACTCCACAGTGCGTTTGATATGCGGAAACTGCCATACCTTCGGTATCGTTGTTGTTTCCAGCTGAGATATGCATTATCAGTGATAATCTTCATGATTCTGCTGTTACAAGTGTGCAAAATCACCGAAATCGCTGTTTTCGCGCTATTCAATGCGCAAAACACGTTTTCTGGTGTTTTCAGCACTCCACAGTGCGTTTGATATGCGGAAACTACGATATCTTCGGTATCGTTGTTGTTTCCAGCTGAGATATGCATTTTCAGTGATAATCTTCATGATTCTGCTGTTACAAGTGTGCAGAATCACCGAAATCGCTGTTTTCGTGCTATTGAATGCGAAAAACACGTTTTTTGGTGTTTTCAGCACTCCACAGTGCGTTTGATATGCGGAAACTGCGATATCTTCGGTATCGTTGGGTTTCTAGCTGAGATATGCATTTTCAGTGATAATCTTCATGATTCTGCTGTTACAAGTGTGCAGAATCACCGAAATCGCTGTTTTCGTGCTATTGAATGCGGAAAACACGTTTTTTGGTGTTTTCAGCACTCCACAGTGCGTTTGATATGCGGAAACTTCGATATCTTCGGTATCGTTGGGTTTCCAGCTGATATATGCATTTTCATTGATAATCTTCACGATTCTGCTGTTACAAGAGTGCAGAAACACCGAAACCGCTGTTTTCGTGCTTTTGAATGCGAAAAACACGTTTTCTGGTGTTTTCAGCACTCCACAGTGCGTTTGAAATGCGGAAACTGCCATATCTTCGGTATCGTTGTTGTTTCCAGCTCAGATATGCATTTTCAGTGATAATCTTCATGATTCTGCTCTTACAAGTGTGCAGAATCACCGAAATCGCTGTTTTCGTACTTTTGAATGCGAAAAACACGTTTTCTGGTGTTTTATGCACTCCACAGTGCGTTTGATATGCGGAAACTACGATATCTTCGGTATCGTTGTTGTTTCCAGCTGAGATATGCATTTTCAGTGATAATCTTCATGATTCTGCTGTTACAAGTGTGCAAAATCACCGAAATCGCTGTTTTCGCGCTATTCAATGCGCAAAACACGTTTTCTGGTGTTTTCAGCACTCCACAGTGCGTTTGATATGCGGAAACTACGATATCTTCGGTATCGTTGTTGTTTCCAGCTGAGATATGCATTTTCAGTGATAATCTTCATGATTCTGCTGTTACAAGTGTGCAGAATCACCGAAATCGCTGTTTTCGTGCTAATGAATGCGAAAAACACGTTTTTTGGTGTTTTCAGCACTCCACAGTGCGTTTGATATGCGGAAACTGCGATATCTTCGGTATCGTTGTTGTTTCCAGCTGAGACATGCATTTTCAGTGATAATCTTCATGATTCTGCTGTTACAAGTGTGCAGAATCACCGAAATCGCTGTTTTCGCGCTATTCAATGCGAAAAACACGTTTTCTGGTGTTTTCAGCACTCCACAGTGCGTTTGATATGCGGAAACTACGATATCTTCGGGAATCGTTGTTGTTTCCAGCTGAGATATGCATTTTCAGTGATAATCTTCATGATTCTGCTGTTACAAGTGTGCAGAATCACCGAAATCGCTGTTTTCGTGCTTTGGAATGCGAAAAACACGTTTTCTGGTGTTTTCAGCACGCCACAGAGCGTTTGACATGCGGAAACTACGATATCTTCGGTATCGTTGTTGTTTCCACCTGAGATATGCATTTTCAGTGATAATCTTCATGATTCTGCTGTTACAAGTGTGCAGAATCACCGAAATCGCTGTTTTCGTGCTTTTGAATGCGAAAAACACGTTTTCTGTTGTTTTCAGCACTCCACAGTGCGTTTGATATGCGGAAACTGCCATATCTTCGGTATCGTTGTTGTTTCCAGCTGAGATATGCATTATCGGTGATAATCTTCATGATTCTGCTGTTACAAGTGTGCAGAATCACCGAAATCGCTGTTTTCGCGCTATTCAATGCGAAAAACACGTTTTCTGGTGTTTTCAGCACTCCACAGTGCGTTTGATATGCGGAAACTACGATATCTTCGGGAATCGTTGTTGTTTCCAGCTGAGATATGCATTTTCAGTGATAATCTTCATGATTCTGCTGTTACAAGTGTGCAGAATCACCGAAATCGCTGTTTTCGTGCTTTGGAATGCGAAAAACACGTTTTCTGGTGTTTTCAGCACGCCACAGAGCGTTTGACATGCGGAAACTACGATATCTTCGGTATCGTTGTTGTTTCCACCTGAGATATGCATTTTCAGTGATAATCTTCATGATTCTGCTGTTACAAGTGTGCAGAATCACCGAAATCGCTGTTTTCGTGCTTTTGAATGCGAAAAACACGTTTTCTGGTGTTTTCAGCACTCCACAGTGCGTTTGATATGCGGAAACTACGATATCTTCGGTATCGTTGTTGTTTCCAGCTGAGATATGCATCTTCAGTGATAATCTTCATGATTCTGCTGTTACAAGTGTGCAGAATCACCGAAATCGCTGTTTTCGTGCTTTTGAATGCGAAAAAAACGTTTTCTGGTGTTTTCAGCACTCCACAGTGCGTTTGATATGCGGAAACTACGATATCTTCGGTAACGTTGTTGTTTCCAGCTGAGCCATGCATTTTCAGTGATAATCTTCATGATTCTGCTGTTACAAGTGTGCAGAATCACCGAAATCGCTGTTTTCGTGCTATTGAATGCGAAAAACACGTTTTCTGGTGTTTTCAGCACTCCACAGTGCGCTTGATATGCGGAAACTGCCATTACTTCGGTATCGTTGTTGTTTCCAGCTGAGATATGCATTATCAGTGATAATCTTCATGATTCTGCTGTTACAAGTGTGCAGAATCACCGAAATCGCTGTTTTCGCGCTATTCAATGCGCAAAACACGTTTTCTGGTGTTTTCAGCACTCCACAGTGCGTTTGATATGCGGAAACTGCGATATCTTCGGTATCGTTGTTGTTTCCAGCTGAGATATGCACTTTCAGAGATAATCTTCACGACTCTGCTGTTACAAGTGTGCAGAATCACCGAAATCGCTGTTTTCGTGCTTTTGAATGCGAAAAACACGTTTTCTGGTGTTTTCAGTACTCCGCAGTGCGTTTGATATGCGGACACTACGATATCTTCGGTATCGTTGTTGTTTCCAGCTGAGATATGCATTTTCAGTGATAATCTTCATGATTCTGCTGTTACAAGTGTGCAGAATCACCGAAATCGCTGTTTTCGTGCTTTTGAATGCGAAAAACACGTTTTCTGGTGTTTTCAGCACTCCACAGTGCGTTTGATATGCGGAATCTGCGATATCTTCGGTATCGTTGTTGTTTCCAGCTGAGATATGCACATTCAGTGATAATCTTCACGATTCTGCTGTTACAAGTGTGCAGAATCACCGAAATCGCTGTTTTCGTGCTTTTGAATGCGAAAAACACGTTTTCCGGTGTTTTCAGCACGCCACAGAGCGTTTGATATGCGGAAACTGCGATATCTACGGTATCGTTGCTGTTTCCAGCTGAGATATGCACTTTCAGTGATAATCTTCACGATTCTGCTGTTACATGTGTGCAGAATCACCGAAATCGCTGTTTTCGTGCTATTGAATGCGAAAAACACGTTTTCTGGTGTTTTCGGCACTCCACAGTGCGTTTGATATGCGGAAACTGCCATACCTTCGGTATCGTTGTTGTTTCCAGCTGAGATATGCATTATCAGTGATAATCTTCATGATTCTGCTGTTACAAGTGTGCAAAATCACCGAAATCGCTGTTTTCGCGCTATTCAATGCGCAAAACACGTTTTCTGGTGTTTTCAGCACTCCACAGTGCGTTTGATATGCGGAAACTACGATATCTTCGGTATCGTTGTTGTTTCCAGCTGAGATATGCATTTTCAGTGATAATCTTCATGATTCTGCTGTTACAAGTGTGCAGAATCACCGAAATCGCTGTTTTCGTGCTATTGAATGCGAAAAACACGTTTTTTGGTGTTTTCAGCACTCCACAGTGCGTTTGATATGCGGAAACTGCGATATCTTCGGTATCGTTGGGTTTCTAGCTGAGATATGCATTTTCAGTGATAATCTTCATGATTCTGCTGTTACAAGTGTGCAGAATCACCGAAATCGCTGTTTTCGTGCTATTGAATGCGGAAAACACGTTTTTTGGTGTTTTCAGCACTCCACAGTGCGTTTGATATGCGGAAACTTCGATATCTTCGGTATCGTTGGGTTTCCAGCTGATATATGCATTTTCATTGATAATCTTCACGATTCTGCTGTTACAAGAGTGCAGAAACACCGAAACCGCTGTTTTCGTGCTTTTGAATGCGAAAAACACGTTTTCTGGTGTTTTCAGCACTCCACAGTGCGTTTGAAATGCGGAAACTGCCATATCTTCGGTATCGTTGTTGTTTCCAGCTCAGATATGCATTTTCAGTGATAATCTTCATGATTCTGCTCTTACAAGTGTGCAGAATCACCGAAATCGCTGTTTTCGTACTTTTGAATGCGAAAAACACGTTTTCTGGTGTTTTATGCACTCCACAGTGCGTTTGATATGCGGAAACTACGATATCTTCGGTATCGTTGTTGTTTCCAGCTGAGATATGCATTTTCAGTGATAATCTTCATGATTCTGCTGTTACAAGTGTGCAAAATCACCGAAATCGCTGTTTTCGCGCTATTCAATGCGCAAAACACGTTTTCTGGTGTTTTCAGCACTCCACAGTGCGTTTGACATGCGGAAACTACGATATCTTCGGTATCGTTGTTGTTTCCAGCTGAGATATGCATTTTCAGTGATAATCTTCATGATTCTGCTGTTACAAGTGTGCAGAATCACCGAAATCGCTGTTTTCGTGCTTTTGAATGCGAAAAAAACGTTTTCTGGTGTTTTCAGCACTCCACAGTGCGTTTGATATGCGGAAACTACGATATCTTCGGTAACGTTGTTGTTTCCAGCTGAGCCATGCATTTTCAGTGATAATCTTCATGATTCTGCTGTTACAAGTGTGCAGAATCACCGAAATCGCTGTTTTCGTGCTATTGAATGCGAAAAACACGTTTTCTGGTGTTTTCAGCACTCCACAGTGCGCTTGATATGCGGAAACTGCCATAACTTCGGTATCGTTGTTGTTTCCAGCTGAGATATGCATTATCAGTGATAATCTTCATGATTCTGCTGTTACAAGTGTGCAGAATCACCGAAATCGCTGTTTTCGCGCTATTCAATGCGCAAAACACGTTTTCTGGTGTTTTCAGCACTCCACAGTGCGTTTGATATGCGGAAACTGCGATATCTTCGGTATCGTTGTTGTTTCCAGCTGAGATATGCACTTTCAGAGATAATCTTCACGACTCTGCTGTTACAAGTGTGCAGAATCACCGAAATCGCTGTTTTCGTGCTTTTGAATGCGAAAAACACGTTTTCTGGTGTTTTCAGTACTCCGCAGTGCGTTTGATATGCGGACACTACGATATCTTCGGTATCGTTGTTGTTTCCAGCTGAGATATGCATTTTCAGTGATAATCTTCATGATTCTGCTGTTACAAGTGTGCAGAATCACCGAAATCGCTGTTTTCGTGCTTTTGAATGCGAAAAACACGTTTTCTGGTGTTTTCAGCACTCCACAGTGCGTTTGATATGCGGAATCTGCGATATCTTCGGTATCGTTGTTGTTTCCAGCTGAGATATGCACATTCAGTGATAATCTTCACGATTCTGCTGTTACAAGTGTGCAGAATCACCGAAATCGCTGTTTTCGTGCTTTTGAATGCGAAAAACACGTTTTCTGGTGTTTTCAGCACGCCACAGAGCGTTTGATATGCGGAAACTGCGATATCTACGGTATCGTTGCTGTTTCCAGCTGAGATATGCACTTTCAGTGATAATCTTCACGATTCTGCTGTTACATGTGTGCAGAATCACCGAAATCGCTGTTTTCGTGCTATTGAATGCGAAAAACACGTTTTCTGGTGTTTTCGGCACTCCACAGTGCGTTTGATATGCGGAAACTGCCATACCTTCGGTATCGTTGTTGTTTCCAGCTGAGATATGCATTATCAGTGATAATCTTCCTGATTCTGCTGTTACAAGTGTGCAAAATCACCGAAATCGCTGTTTTCGCGCTATTCAATGCGCAAAACACGTTTTCTGGTGTTTTCAGCACTCCACAGTGCGTTTGATATGCGGAAACTACGATATCTTCGGTATCGTTGTTGTTTCCAGCTGAGATATGCATTTTCAGTGATAATCTTCATGATTCTGCTGTTACAAGTGTGCAGAATCACCGAAATCGCTGTTTTCGTGCTATTGAATGCGAAAAACACGTTTTTTGGTGTTTTCAGCACTCCACAGTGCGTTTGATATGCGGAAACTGCGATATCTTCGGAATCGTTGGGTTTCTAGCTGAGATATGCATTTTCAGTGATAATCTTCATGATTCTGCTGTTACAAGTGTGCAGAATCACCGAAATCGCTGTTTTCGTGCTATTGAATGCGGAAAACACGTTTTTTGGTGTTTTCAGCACTCCACAGTGCGTTTGATATGCGGAAACTTCGATATCTTCGGTATCGTTGGGTTTCCAGCTGATATATGCATTTTCATTGATAATCTTCACGATTCTGCTGTTACAAGAGTGCAGAAACACCGAAACCGCTGTTTTCGTGCTTTTGAATGCGAAAAACACGTTTTCTGGTGTTTTCAGCACTCCACAGTGCGTTTGAAATGCGGAAACTGCCATATCTTCGGTATCGTTGTTGTTTCCAGCTCAGATATGCATTTTCAGTGATAATCTTCATGATTCTGCTCTTACAAGTGTGCAGAATCACCGAAATCGCTGTTTTCGTACTTTTGAATGCGAAAAACACGTTTTCTGGTGTTTTATGCACTCCACAGTGCGTTTGATATGCGGAAACTACGATATCTTCGGTATCGTTGTTGTTTCCAGCTGAGATATGCATTTTCAGTGATAATCTTCATGATTCTGCTGTTACAAGTGTGCAGAATCACCGATATCGCTGTTTTCGTGCTTTTGAATGCGAAAAACACGTTTTCTTGTGTTTTCAGCACTCCACAGTGCGTTCGATATGCGGAAACTGCCATACCTTCGGTATCGTTGTTGTTTCCAGCTGAGATATGCATTATCAGTGATAATCTTCATGATTCTGCTGTTACAAGTGTGCAAAATCACCGAAATCGCTGTTTTCGCGCTATTCAATGCGCAAAACACGTTTTCTGGTGTTTTCAGCACTCCACAGTGCGTTTGATATGCGGAAACTACGATATCTTCGGTATCGTTGTTGTTTCCAGCTGAGATATGCATTTTCAGTGATAATCTTCATGATTCTGCTGTTACAAGTGTGCAGAATCACCGAAATCGCTGTTTTCGTGCTAATGAATGCGAAAAACACGTTTTTTGGTGTTTTCAGCACTCCACAGTGCGTTTGATATGCGGAAACTGCGATATCTTCGGTATCGTTGTTGTTTCCAGCTGAGATATGCACTTTCAGAGATAATCTTCACGACTCTGCTGTTACAAGTGTGCAGAATCACCGAAATCGCTGTTTTCGTGCTTTTGAATGCGAAAAACACGTTTTCTGGTGTTTTCAGTACTCCGCGGTGCGTTTGATATGCGGACACTACGATATCTTCGGTATCGTTGTTGTTTCCAGCTGAGATATGCATTTTCAGTGATAATCTTCATGATTCTGCTGTTACAAGTGTGCAGAATCACCGAAATCGCTGTTTTCGTGCTTTAGAATGCGAAAAACACGTTTTCTGGTGTTTTCAGCACTCCACAGTGCGTTTGATATGCGGAAACTGCGATATCTTCGGTATCGTTGTTGTTTCCAGCTGAGATATGCACTTTCAGTGATAATCTTCACGATTCTGCTGTTACAAGTGTGCAGAATCACCGAAATCGCTGTTTTCGCGCTATTCAATGCGAAAAACACGTTTTCTGGTGTTTTCAGCACTCCACAGTGCGTTTGATATGCGGAAACTACGATATCTTCGGGAATCGTTGTTGTTTCCAGCTGAGATATGCATTTTCAGTGATAATCTTCATGATTCTGCTGTTACAAGTGTGCAGAATCACCGAAATCGCTGTTTTCGTGCTTTTGAATGCGAAAAACACGTTTTCTGGTGTTTTCAGCACGCCACAGAGCGTTTGACATGCGGAAACTACGATATCTTCGGTATCGTTGTTGTTTCCAGCTGAGACATGCATTTTCAGTGATAATCTTCATGATTCTGCTGTTACAAGTGTGCAGAATCACCGAAATCGCTGTTTTCGCGCTATTCAATGCGAAAAACACGTTTTCTGGTGTTTTCAGCACTCCACAGTGCGTTTGATATGCGGAAACTACGATATCTTCGGGAATCGTTGTTGTTTCCAGCTGAGATATGCATTTTCAGTGATAATCTTCATGATTCTGCTGTTACAAGTGTGCAGAATCACCGAGATCGCTGTTTTCGTGCTTTGGAATGCGAAAAACACGTTTTCTGGTGTTTTCAGCACGCCACAGAGCGTTTGACATGCGGAAACTACGATATCTTCGGTATCGTTGTTGTTTCCACCTGAGATATGCATTTTCAGTGATAATCTTCATGATTCTGCTGTTACAAGTGTGCAGAATCACCGAAATCGCTGTTTTCGTGCATTTGAATGCGAAAAACACGTTTTCTGGTGTTTTCAGCACTCCACAGTGCGTTTGATATGCGGAAACTACGATATCTTCGGTATCGTTGTTGTTTCCAGCTGAGATATGCATTTTCAGTGATAATCTTCATGATTCTGCTGTTACAAGTGTGCAGAATCACCGAAATCGCTGTTTTCGTGCTTTTGAATGCGAAAAAAACGTTTTCTGGTGTTTTCAGCACTCCACAGTGCGTTTGATATGCGGAAACTGCGATATCTTCGGTATCGTTGTTGTTTCCAGCTGAGATATGCACTTTCAGAGATAATCTTCACGACTCTGCTGTTACAAGTGTGCAGAATCACCGAAATCGCTGTTTTCGTGCTTTTGAATGCGAAAAACACGTTTTCTGGTGTTTTCAGTACTCCGCAGTGCGTTTGATATGCGGACACTACGATATCTTCGGTATCGTTGTTGTTTCCAGCTGAGATATGCATTTTCAGTGATAATCTTCATGATTCTGCTCTTACAAGTGTGCAGAATCACCGAAATCGCTGTTTTCGTACTTTTGAATGCGAAAAACACGTTTTCTGGTGTTTTATGCACTCCACAGTGCGTTTGATATGCGGAAACTACGATATCTTCGGTATCGTTGTTGTTTCCAGCTGAGATATGCATTTTCAGTGATAATCTTCATGATTCTGCTGTTACAAGTGTGCAGAATCACCGATATCGCTGTTTTCGTGCTTTTGAATGCGAAAAACACGTTTTCTTGTGTTTTCAGCACTCCACAGTGCGTTCGATATGCGGAAACTGCCATACCTTCGGTATCGTTGTTGTTTCCAGCTGAGATATGCATTATCAGTGATAATCTTCATGATTCTGCTGTTACAAGTGTGCAAAATCACCGAAATCGCTGTTTTCGCGCTATTCAATGCGCAAAACACGTTTTCTGGTGTTTTCAGCACTCCACAGTGCGTTTGATATGCGGAAACTACGATATCTTCGGTATCGTTGTTGTTTCCAGCTGAGATATGCATTTTCAGTGATAATCTTCATGATTCTGCTGTTACAAGTGTGCAGAATCACCGAAATCGCTGTTTTCGTGCTAATGAATGCGAAAAACACGTTTTTTGGTGTTTTCAGCACTCCACAGTGCGTTTGATATGCGGAAACTGCGATATCTTCGGTATCGTTGTTGTTTCCAGCTGAGATATGCACTTTCAGAGATAATCTTCACGACTCTGCTGTTACAAGTGTGCAGAATCACCGAAATCGCTGTTTTCGTGCTTTTGAATGCGAAAAACACGTTTTCTGGTGTTTTCAGTACTCCGCGGTGCGTTTGATATGCGGACACTACGATATCTTCGGTATCGTTGTTGTTTCCAGCTGAGATATGCATTTTCAGTGATAATCTTCATGATTCTGCTGTTACAAGTGTGCAGAATCACCGAAATCGCTGTTTTCGTGCTTTGGAATGCGAAAAACACGTTTTCTGGTGTTTTCAGCACGCCACAGAGCGTTTGACATGCGGAAACTACGATATCTTCGGTATCGTTGTTGTTTCCACCTGAGATATGCATTTTCAGTGATAATCTTCATGATTCTGCTGTTACAAGTGTGCAGAATCACCGAAATCGCTGTTTTCGTGCATTTGAATGCGAAAAACACGTTTTCTGGTGTTTTCAGCACTCCACAGTGCGTTTGATATGCGGAAACTACGATATCTTCGGTATCGTTGTTGTTTCCAGCTGAGATATGCATTTTCAGTGATAATCTTCATGATTCTGCTGTTACAAGTGTGCAGAATCACCGAAATCGCTGTTTTCGTGCTTTTGAATGCGAAAAACACGTTTTCTGGTGTTTTCAGCACGCCACAGAGCGTTTGACATGCGGAAACTACGATATCTTCGGTATCGTTGTTGTTTCCACCTGAGATATGCATTTTCAGTGATAATCTTCATGATTCTGCTGTTACAAGTGTGCAGAATCACCGAAATCGCTGTTTTCGTGCATTTGAATGCGAAAAACACGTTTTCTGGTGTTTTCAGCACTCCACAGTGCGTTTGATATGCGGAAACTACGATATCTTCGGTATCGTTGTTGTTTCCAGCTGAGATATGCATTTTCAGTGATAATCTTCATGATTCTGCTGTTACAAGTGTGCAGAATCACCGAAATCGCTGTTTTCGTGCTTTTGAATGCGAAAAAAACGTTTTCTGGTGTTTTCAGCACTCCACAGTGCGTTTGATATGCGGAAACTGCGATATCTTCGGTATCGTTGTTGTTTCCAGCTGAGATATGCACTTTCAGAGATAATCTTCACGACTCTGCTGTTACAAGTGTGCAGAATCACCGAAATCGCTGTTTTCGTGCTTTTGAATGCGAAAAACACGTTTTCTGGTGTTTTCAGTACTCCGCAGTGCGTTTGATATGCGGACACTACGATATCTTCGGTATCGTTGTTGTTTCCAGCTGAGATATGCATTTTCAGTGATAATCTTCATGATTCTGCTGTTACAAGTGTGCAGAATCACCGAAATCGCTGTTTTCGTGCTTTTGAATGCGAAAAACACGTTTTCTGGTGTTTTCAGCACTCCACAGTGCGTTTGATATGCGGAATCTGCGATATCTTCGGTATCGTTGTTGTTTCCAGCTGAGATATGCACTTTCAGTGATAATCTTCACGATTCTGCTGTTACAAGTGTGCAGAATCACCGAAATCGCTGTTTTCGTGCTTTTGAATGCGAAAAACACGTTTTCTGGTGTTTTCAGCACGCCACAGAGCGTTTGATATGCGGAAACTGCGATATCTACGGTATCGTTGCTGTTTCCAGCTGAGATATGCACTTTCAGTGATAATCTTCACGATTCTGCTGTTACATGTGTGCAGAATCACCGAAATCGCTGTTTTCGTGCTATTGAATGCGAAAAACACGTTTTCTGGTGTTTTCGGCACTCCACAGTGCGTTTGATATGCGGAAACTGCCATACCTTCGGTATCGTTGTTGTTTCCAGCTGAGATATGCATTATCAGTGATAATCTTCATGATTCTGCTGTTACAAGTGTGCAAAATCACCGAAATCGCTGTTTTCGCGCTATTCAATGCGCAAAACACGTTTTCTGGTGTTTTCAGCACTCCACAGTGCGTTTGATATGCGGAAACTACGATATCTTCGGTATCGTTGTTGTTTCCAGCTGAGATATGCATTTTCAGTGATAATCTTCATGATTCTGCTGTTACAAGTGTGCAGAATCACCGAAATCGCTGTTTTCGTCCTATTGAATGCGAAAAACACGTTTTTTGGTGTTTTCAGCACTCCACAGTGCGTTTGATATGCGGAAACTGCGATATCTTCGGTATCGTTGGGTTTCTAGCTGAGATATGCATTTTCAGTGATAATCTTCATGATTCTGCTGTTACAAGTGTGCAGAATCACCGAAATCGCTGTTTTCGTGCTATTGAATGCGGAAAACACGTTTTTTGGTGTTTTCAGCACTCCACAGTGCGTTTGATATGCGGAAACTGCGATATCTTCGGTATCGTTGGGTTTCCAGCTGATATATGCATTTTCATTGATAATCTTCACGATTCTGCTGTTACAAGAGTGCAGAAACACCGAAACCGCTGTTTTCGTGCTTTTGAATGCGAAAAACACGTTTTCTGGTGTTTTCAGCACTCCACAGTGCGTTTGAAATGCGGAAACTGCCATATCTTCGGTATCGTTGTTGTTTCCAGCTCAGATATGCATTTTCAGTGATAATCTTCATGATTCTGCTTTTACAAGTGTGCAGAATCACCGAAATCGCTGTTTTCGTACTTTTGAATGCGAAAAACACGTTTTCTGGTGTTTTATGCACTCCACAGTGCGTTTGATATGCGGAAACTACGATATCTTCGGTATCGTTGTTGTTTCCAGCTGAGATATGCATTTTCAGTGATAATCTTCATGATTCTGCTGTTACAAGTGTGCAGAATCACCGATATCGCTGTTTTCGTGCTTTTGAATGCGAAAAACACGTTTTCTTGTGTTTTCAGCACTCCACAGTGCGTTCGATATGCGGAAACTGCCATACCTTCGGTATCGTTGTTGTTTCCAGCTCAGATATGCATTTTCAGTGATAATCTTCACGATTCTGCTGTTACAAGTGTGCAGAATCACCGAAATCGCTGTTTTCGTGCTTTTGAATGCGAAAAACACGTTTTCTGGTGTTTTCAGCACGCCACAGAGCGTTTGATATGCGGAAACTGCGATATCTACGGAATCGTTGCTGTTTCCAGCTGAGATATGCACTTTCAGTGATAATCTTCACGATTCTGCTGTTACATGTGTGCAGAATCACCGAAATCGCTGTTTTCGTGCTATTGAATGCGAAAAACACGTTTTCTGGTGTTTTCGGCACTCCACAGTGCGTTTGATATGCGGAAACTGCCATATCTTCTGTATCGTTGTCTTTTCCAGCTGAGATATGCATTTTCAGCGATAATCTTCATGATTCTGCTGTTACAAGTGTGCAGAAACACCGAAATCGCTGGTTTCGTGCTTTTGAATGCGAATAACACGTTTTCTGGTGTTTTCAGCACTCCACAGTGCGTTTGATATGCGGAAACTGCCATACCTTCGGTATCGTTGTTGTTTCCAGCTGAGATATGCATTATCAGTGATAATCTTCATGATTCTGCTGTTACAAGTGTGCAAAATCACCGAAATCGCTGTTTTCGCGCTATTCAATGCGCAAAACACGTTTTCTGGTGTTTTCAGCACTCCACAGTGCGTTTGATATGCGGAAACTACGATATCTTCGGTATCGTTGTTGTTTCCAGCTGAGATATGCATTTTCAGTGATAATCTTCATGATTCTGCTGTTACAAGTGTGCAGAATCACCGAAATCGCTGTTTTCGTGCTATTGAATGCGAAAAACACGTTTTTTGGTGTTTTCAGCACTCCACAGTGCGTTTGATATGCGGAAACTGCGATATCTTCGGTATCGTTGGGTTTCTAGCTGAGATATGCATTTTCAGTGATAATCTTCATGATTCTGCTGTTACAAGTGTGCAGAATCACCGAAATCGCTGTTTTCGTGCTATTGAATGCGGAAAACACGTTTTTTGGTGTTTTCAGCACTCCACAGTGCGTTTGATATGCGGAAACTGCGATATCTTCGGTATCGTTGGGTTTCCAGCTGAGATATGCATTTTCAATGATAATCTTCACGATTCTGCTGTTACAAGAGTGCAGAAACACCGAAACCGCTGTTTTCGTGCTTTTGAATGCGAAAAACACGTTTTCTGGTGTTTTCAGCACTCCACAGTGCGTTTGAAATGCGGAAACTGCCATATCTTCGGTATCGTTGTTGTTTCCAGCTCAGATATGCATTTTCAGTGATAATCTTCATGATTCTGCTCTTACAAGTGTGCAGAATCACCGAAATCGCTGTTTTCGTACTTTTGAATGCGAAAAACACGATTTCTGGTGTTTTATGCACTCCACAGTGCGTTTGATATGCGGAAACTACGATATCTTCGGTATCGTTGTTGTTTCCAGCTGAGATATGCATTTTCAGTGATAATCTTCATGATTCTGCTGTTACAAGTGTGCAGAATCACCGAAATCGCTGTTTTCGTGCTATTGAATGCGAAAAACACGTTTTCTGGTGTTTTCGGCACTCCACAGTGCGTTTGATATGCGGAAACTGCGATATCTTCGGTATCGTTGTTGTTTCCAGCTGAGATATGCACTTTCAGTGATAATCTTCACGATTCTGCTGTTACAAGTGTGCAGAATCACCGAAATCGCTGTTTTCGTGCTTTTGAATGCGAAAAACACGTTTTCTGGTGTTTAAAGCACGCCACAGAGCGTTTGATATGCGGAAACTGCGATATCTACGGTATCGTTGCTGTTTCCAGCTGAGATATGCACTTTCAGTGATAATCTTCACGATTCTGCTGTTACATGTGTGCAGAATCACCGAAATCGCTGTTGTCGTGCTATTGAATGCGAAAAACACGTTTTCTGGTGTTTTCGGCACTCCACAGTGCGTTTGATATGCGGAAACTGCCATATCTTCGGTATCGTTGTCTTTTCCAGCTGAGATATGCATTTTCAGCGATAATCTTCATGATTCTGCTGTTACAAGTGTGCAGAAACACCGAAATCGCTGGTTTCGTGCTTTTGAATGCGAATAACACGTTTTCTGGTGTTTTCAGCACTCCACAGTGCGTTTGATATGCGGAAACTGCCATACCTTCGGTATCGTTGTTGTTTGCAGCTGAGATATGCATTTTCAGTGATAATCTTCATGATTCTGCTGTTACAAGTGTGCAAAATCACCGAAATCGCTGTTTTCGCGCTATTCAATGCGAAAAACACGTTTTCTGGTGTTTTCAGCACGCCACAGAGCGTTTGACATGCGGAAACTACGATATCTTCGGTATCGTTGTTGTTTCCAGCTGAGACATGCATTTTCAGTGATAATCTTCATGATTCTGCTGTTACAAGTGTGCAGAATCACCGAAATCGCTGTTTTCACGCTATTCAATGCGAAAAACACGTTTTCTGGTGTTTTCAGCACTCCACAGTGCGTTTGATATGCGGAAACTACGATATCTTCGGTATCGTTGGGTTTCTAGCTGAGATATGCATTTTCAGTGATAATCTTCATGATTCTGCTGTTACAAGTGTGCAGAATCACCGAAATCGCTGTTTTCGTGCTATTGAATGCGGAAAACACGTTTTTTGGTGTTTTCAGCACTCCACAGTGCGTTTGATATGCGGAAACTGCGATATCTTCGGTATCGTTGGGTTTCCAGCTGAGATATGCATTTTCAATGATAATCTTCACGATTCTGCTGTTACAAGAGTGCAGAAACACCGAAACCGCTGTTTTCGTGCTTTTGAATGCGAAAAACACGTTTTCTGGTGTTTTCAGCACTCCACAGTGCGTTTGAAATGCGGAAACTGCCATATCTTCGGTATCGTTGTTGTTTCCAGCTCAGATATGCATTTTCAGTGATAATCTTCATGATTCTGCTCTTACAAGTGTGCAGAATCACCGAAATCGCTGTTTTCGTACTTTTGAATGCGAAAAACACGATTTCTGGTGTTTTATGCACTCCACAGTGCGTTTGATATGCGGAAACTACGATATCTTCGGTATCGTTGTTGTTTCCAGCTGAGATATGCATTTTCAGTGATAATCTTCATGATTCTGCTGTTACAAGTGTGCAGAATCACCGAAATCGCTGTTTTCGTGCTATTGAATGCGAAAAACACGTTTTCTGGTGTTTTCGGCACTCCACAGTGCGTTTGATATGCGGAAACTGCGATATCTTCGGTATCGTTGTTGTTTCCAGCTGAGATATGCACTTTCAGTGATAATCTTCACGATTCTGCTGTTACAAGTGTGCAGAATCACCGAAATCGCTGTTTTCGTGCTTTTGAATGCGAAAAACACGTTTTCTGGTGTTTAAAGCACGCCACAGAGCGTTTGATATGCGGAAACTGCGATATCTACGGTATCGTTGCTGTTTCCAGCTGAGATATGCACTTTCAGTGATAATCTTCACGATTCTGCTGTTACATGTGTGCAGAATCACCGAAATCGCTGTTGTCGTGCTATTGAATGCGAAAAACACGTTTTCTGGTGTTTTCGGCACTCCACAGTGCGTTTGATATGCGGAAACTGCCATATCTTCGGTATCGTTGTCTTTTCCAGCTGAGATATGCATTTTCAGCGATAATCTTCATGATTCTGCTGTTACAAGTGTGCAGAAACACCGAAATCGCTGGTTTCGTGCTTTTGAATGCGAATAACACGTTTTCTGGTGTTTTCAGCACTCCACAGTGCGTTTGATATGCGGAAACTGCCATACCTTCGGTATCGTTGTTGTTTGCAGCTGAGATATGCATTTTCAGTGATAATCTTCATGATTCTGCTGTTACAAGTGTGCAAAATCACCGAAATCGCTGTTTTCGCGCTATTCAATGCGAAAAACACGTTTTCTGGTGTTTTCAGCACGCCACAGAGCGTTTGACATGCGGAAACTACGATATCTTCGGTATCGTTGTTGTTTCCAGCTGAGACATGCATTTTCAGTGATAATCTTCATGATTCTGCTGTTACAAGTGTGCAGAATCACCGAAATCGCTGTTTTCACGCTATTCAATGCGAAAAACACGTTTTCTGGTGTTTTCAGCACTCCACAGTGCGTTTGATATGCGGAAACTACGATATCTTCGGGAATCGTTGTTGTTTCCAGCTGAGATATGCATTTTCAGTGATAATCTTCATGATTCTGCTGTTACAAGTGTGCAGAATCACCGAAATCGCTGTTTTCGTGCTTTGGAATGCGAAAAACACGTTTTCTGGTGTTTTCAGCACGCCACAGAGCGTTTGACATGCGGAAACTACGATATCTTCGGTATCGTTGTTGTTTCCACCTGAGATATGCATTTTCAGTGATAATCTTCATGATTCTGCTGTTACAAGTGTGCAGAATCACCGAAATCGCTGTTTTCGTGCTTTTGAATGCGAAAAACACGTTTTCTGGTGTTATCAGCACTCCACAGAGCGTTTGACATGCGGAAACTACGATATCTTCGGGATCGTTGTTGTTTCCACCTGAGATATGCATTTTCAGTGATAATCTTCATGATTCTGCTGTTACAAGTGTGCAGAATCACCGAAATCGCTGTTTTCGTGCTATTGAATGCGAAAAACACGTTTTCTGGTGTTTTCAGCACTCCACAGTGCGTTTGATATGCGGAAACTGCGATATCTTCGGTATCGTTGGGTTTCTAGCTGAGATATGCATTTTCAGTGATAATCTTCATGATTCTGCTGTTACAAGTGTGCAGAATCACCGAAATCGCTGTTTTCGTGCTATTGAATGCGGAAAACACGTTTTTTGGTGTTTTCAGCACTCCACAGTGCGTTTGATATGCGGAAACTGCGATATCTTCGGTATCGTTGGGTTTCCAGCTGATATATGCATTTTCAATGATAATCTTCACGATTCTGCTGTTACAAGAGTGCAGAAACACCGAAACCGCTGTTTTCGTGCTTTTGAATGCGAAAAACACGTTTTCTGGTGTTTTCAGCACTCCACAGTGCGTTTGAAATGCGGAAACTGCCATATCTTCGGTATCGTTGTTGTTTCCAGCTCAGATATGCATTTTCAGTGATAATCTTCATGATTCTGCTCTTACAAGTGTGCAGAATCACCGAAATCGCTGTTTTCGTACTTTTGAATGCGAAAAACACGTTTTCTGGTGTTTTATGCACTCCACAGTGCGTTTGATATGCGGAAACTACGATATCTTCGGTATCGTTGGGTTTCCAGCTGATATATGCATTTTCAATGATAATCTTCACGATTCTGCTGTTACAAGAGTGCAGAAACACCGAAACCGCTGTTTTCGTGCTTTTGAATGCGAAAAACACCTTTTCTGGTGTTTTCAGCACTCCACAGTGCGTTTGAAATGCGAAAACTGCCATATCTTCGGTATCGTTGTTGTTTCCAGCTCAGATATGCATTTTCAGTGATAATCTTCATGATTCTGCTCTTACAAGTGTGCAGAATCACCGAAATCGCTGTTTTCGTACTTTTGAATGCGAAAAACACGTTTTCTGGTGTTTTATGCACTCCACAGTGCGTTTGATATGCGGAAACTACGATATCTTCGGTATCGTTGTTGTTTCCAGCTGAGATATGCATTTTCAGTGATAATCTTCATGATTCTGCTGTTACAAGTGTGCAGAAACACCGAAATCGCTGGTTTCGTGCTTTTGAAAGCGAATAACACGTTTTCTGGTGTTTTCAGCACTCCACAGTGCGTTTGATATGCGGAAACTGCCATACCTTCGGTATCGTTGTTGTTTCCAGCTGAGACATGCATTTTCAGTGATAATCTTCATGATTCTGCTATTACAAGTGTGCAGAATCACCGAAATCGCTGTTTTCGCGCTATTCAATGCGAAAAACACGTTTTCTGGTGTTTTCAGCACTCCACAGTGCGTTTGATATGCGGAAACTACGATATCTTCGGGAATCGTTGTTGTTTCCAGCTGAGATATGCATTTTCAGTGATAATCTTCATGATTCTGCTGTTACAAGTGTGCAGAATCACCGAAATCGCTGTTTTCGTGCTTTTGAATGCGAAAAACACGTTTTCTGGTGTTTTCAGCACGCCACAGAGCGTTTGACATGCGGAAACTACGATATCTTCGGTATCGTTGTTGTTTCCAGCTGAGACATGCATTTTCAGTGATAATCTTCATGATTCTGCTGTTACAAGTGTGCAGAATCACCGAAATCGCTGTTTTCGTGCTTTGGAATGCGAAAAACACGTTTTCTGGTGTTTTCAGCACGCCACAGAGCGTTTGACATGCGGAAACTACGATATCTTCGGTATCGTTGCTGTTTCCAGCTGAGATATGCACTTTCAGTGATAATCTTCACGATTCTGCTGTTACATGTGTGCAGAATCACCGAAATCGCTGTTTTCGTGCTATTGAATGCGAAAAACACGTTTTCTGGTGTTTTCGGCACTCCACAGTGCGTTTGATATGCGGAAACTGCCATATCTTCGGTATCGTTGTCTTTTCCAGCTGAGATATGCATTTTCAGCGATAATCTTCATGATTCTGCTGTTACAAGTGTGCAGAAACACCGAAATCGCTGGTTTCGTGCTTTTGAATGCGAATAACACGTTTTCTGGTGTTTTCAGCACTCCACAGTGCGTTTGATATGCGGAAACTGCCATACCTTCGGTATCGTTGTTGTTTCCAGCTGAGATATGCATTATCAGTGATAATCTTCATGATTCTGCTGTTACAAGTGTGCAAAATCACCGAAATCGCTGTTTTCGCGCTATTCAATGCGCAAAACACGTTTTCTGGTGTTTTCAGCACTCCACAGTGCGTTTGATATGCGGAAACTACGATATCTTCGGTATCGTTGTTGTTTCCAGCTGAGATATGCATTTTCAGTGATAATCTTCATGATTCTGCTGTTACAAGTGTGCAGAATCACCGAAATCGCTGTTTTCGTGCTATTGAATGCGAAAAACACGTTTTTTGGTGTTTTCAGCACTCCACAGTGCGTTTGATATGCGGAAACTGCGATATCTTCGGTATCGTTGGGTTTCTAGCTGAGATATGCATTTTCAGTGATAATCTTCATGATTCTGCTGTTACAAGTGTGCAGAATCACCGAAATCGCTGTTTTCGTGCTATTGAATGCGGAAAACACGTTTTTTGGTGTTTTCAGCACTCCACAGTGCGTTTGATATGCGGAAACTGCGATATCTTCGGTATCGTTGGGTTTCCAGCTGATATATGCATTTTCAATGATAATCTTCACGATTCTGCTGTTACAAGAGTGCAGAAACACCGAAACCGCTGTTTTCGTGCTTTTGAATGCGAAAAACACGTTTTCTGGTGTTTTCAGCACTCCACAGTGCGTTTGAAATGCGGAAACTGCCATATCTTCGGTATCGTTGTTGTTTCCAGCTCAGATATGCATTTTCAGTGATAATCTTCATGATTCTGCTCTTACAAGTGTGCAGAATCACCGAAATCGCTGTTTTCGTACTTTTGAATGCGAAAAACACGTTTTCTGGTGTTTTATGCACTCCACAGTGCGTTTGATATGCGGAAACTACGATATCTTCGGTATCGTTGGGTTTCCAGCTGATATATGCATTTTCAATGATAATCTTCACGATTCTGCTGTTACAAGAGTGCAGAAACACCGAAACCGCTGTTTTCGTGCTTTTGAATGCGAAAAACACGTTTTCTGGTGTTTTCAGCACTCCACAGTGCGTTTGAAATGCGGAAACTGCCATATCTTCGGTATCGTTGTTGTTTCCAGCTCAGATATGCATTTTCAGTGATAATCTTCATGATTCTGCTCTTACAAGTGTGCAGAATCACCGAAATCGCTGTTTTCGTACTTTTGAATGCGAAAAACACGTTTTCTGGTGTTTTATGCACTCCACAGTGCGTTTGATATGCGGAAACTACGATATCTTCGGTATCGTTGTTGTTTCCAGCTGAGATATGCATTTTCAGTGATAATCTTCATGATTCTGCTGTTACAAGTGTGCAGAAACACCGAAATCGCTGGTTTCTTGCTTTTGAATGCGAATAACACGTTTTCTGGTGTTTTCAGCACTCCACAGTGCGTTTGATATGCGGAAACTGCCATACCTTCGGTATCGTTGTTGTTTCCAGCTGAGATATGCATTATCAGTGATAATCTTCATGATTCTGCTGTTACAAGTGTGCAAAATCACCGAAATCGCTGTTTTCGCGCTATTCAATGCGCAAAACACGTTTTCTGGTGTTTTCAGCACTCCACAGTGCGTTTGATATGCGGAAACTACGATATCTTCGGTATCGTTGTTGTTTCCAGCTGAGATATGCATTTTCAGTGATAATCTTCATGATTCTGCTGTTACAAGTGTGCAGAATCACCGAAATCGCTGTTTTCGTGCTATTGAATGCGAAAAACACGTTTTTTGGTGTTTTCAGCACTCCACAGTGCGTTTGATATGCGGAAACTGCGATATCTTCGGTATCGTTGGGTTTCTAGCTGAGATATGCATTTTCAGTGATAATCTTCATGATTCTGCTGTTACAAGTGTGCAGAATCACCGAAATCGCTGTTTTCGTGCTATTGAATGCGGAAAACACGTTTTTTGGTGTTTTCAGCACTCCACAGTGCGTTTGATATGCGGAAACTGCGATATCTTCGGTATCGTTGGGTTTCCAGCTGAGATATGCATTTTCAATGATAATCTTCACGATTCTGCTGTTACAAGAGTGCAGAAACACCGAAACCGCTGTTTTCGTGCTTTTGAATGCGAAAAACACGTTTTCTGGTGTTTTCAGCACTCCACAGTGCGTTTGAAATGCGGAAACTGCCATATCTTCGGTATCGTTGTTGTTTCCAGCTCAGATATGCATTTTCAGTGATAATCTTCATGATTCTGCTCTTACAAGTGTGCAGAATCACCGAAATCGCTGTTTTCGTACTTTTGAATGCGAAAAACACGTTTTCTGGTGTTTTATGCACTCCACAGTGCGTTTGATATGCGGAAACTACGATATCTTCGGTATCGTTGTTGTTTCCAGCTGAGATATGCATTTTCAGTGATAATCTTCATGATTCTGCTGTTACAAGTGTGCAGAAACACCGAAATCGCTGGTTTCGTGCTTTTGAATGCGAATAACACGTTTTCTGGTCTTTTCAGCACTCCACAGTGCGTTTGATATGCGGAAACTGCCATACCTTCGGTATCGTTGTTGTTTCCAGCTGAGATATGCATTATCAGTGATAATCTTCATGATTCTGCTGTTACAAGTGTGCAAAATCACCGAAATCGCTGTTTTCGCGCTATTCAATGCGCAAAACACGTTTTCTGGTGTTTTCAGCACTCCACAGTGCGTTTGATATGCGGAAACTACGATATCTTCGGTATCGTTGTTGTTTCCAGCTGAGATATGCATTTTCAGTGATAATCTTCATGATTCTGCTGTTACAAGTGTGCAGAATCACCGAAATCGCTGTTTTCGTGCTAATGAATGCGAAAAACACGTTTTTTGGTGTTTTCAGCACTCCACAGTGCGTTTGATATGCGGAAACTGCGATATCTTCGGTATCGTTGTTGTTTCCAGCTGAGATATGCACTTTCAGAGATAATCTTCACGACTCTGCTGTTACAAGTGTGCAGAATCACCGAAATCGCTGTTTTCGTGCTTTTGATTGCGAAAAACACGTTTTCTGGTGTTTTCAGTACTCCGCAGTGCGTTTGATATGCGGACACTACGATATCTTCGGTATCGTTGTTGTTTCCAGCTGAGATATGCATTTTCAGTGATAATCTTCATGATTCTGCTGTTACAAGTGTGCAGAATCACCGAAATCGCTGTTTTCGTGCTTTTGAATGCGAAAAACACGTTTTCTGGTGTTTTCAGCACGACACAGAGCGTTTGATATGCGGAAACAGCGATATCTACGGTATCGTTGCTGTTTCCAGCAGAGATATGCACTTTCAGTGATAATCTTCACGATTCTGCTGTTACATGTGTGCAGAATCACCGAAATCGCTGTTTTCGTGCTATTGAATGCGAAAAACACGTTTTCTGGTGTTTTCGGCACTCCACAGTGCGTTTGATATGCGGAAACTACGATATCTTCGGTATCGTTGTTGTTTCCAGCTGAGATATGCATTTTCAGTGATAATCTTCATGATTCTGCTGTTACAAGTGTGCAGAATCACCGAAATCGCTGTTTTCGTGCTATTGAATGCGAAAAACACGTTTTTTGGTGTTTTCAGCACTCCACAGTGCGTTTGATATGCGGAAACTGCGATATCTTCGGTATCGTTGGGTTTCTAGCTGAGATATGCATTTTCAGTTATAATCTTCATGATTCTGCTGTTACAAGTGTGCAGAATCACCGAAATCGCTGTTTTCGTGCTATTGAATGCGGAAAACACGTTTTTTGGTGTTTTCAGCACTCCACAGTGCGTTTGATATGCGGAAACTGCGATATCTTCGGTATCGTTGGGTTTCCAGCTGAGATATGCATTTTCAATGATAATCTTCACGATTCTGCTGTTACAAGAGTGCAAAAACACCGAAACCGCTGTTTTCGTGCTTTTGAATGCGAAAAACACGTTTTCTGGTGTTTTCAGCACTCCACAGTGCGTTTGAAATGCGGAAACTGCCATATCTTCGGTATCGTTGTTGTTTCCAGCTCAGAAATGCATTTTCAGTGATAATCTTCATGATTCTGCTCTTACAAGTGTGCAGAATCACCGAAATCGCTGTTTTCGTACTTTTGAATGCGAAAAACACGTTTTCTGGTGTTTTATGCACTCCACAGTGCGTTTGATATGCGGAAACTACGATATCTTCGGTATCGTTGTTGTTTCCAGCTGAGATATGCATTTTCAGTGATAATCTTCATGATTCTGCTGTTACAAGTGTGCAGAAACACCGAAATCGCTGGTTTCGTGCTTTTGAATGCGAATAACACGTTTTCTGGTGTTTTCAGCACTCCACAGTGCGTTTGATATGCGGAAACTGCCATACCTTCGGTATCGTTGTTGTTTCCAGCTGAGATATGCATTATCAGTGATAATCTTCATGATTCTGCTGTTACAAGTGTGCAAAATCACCGAAATCGCTGTTTTCGCGCTATTCAATGCGCAAAACACGTTTTCTGGTGTTTTCAGCACTCCACAGTGCGTTTGATATGCGGAAACTACGATATCTTCGGTATCGTTGTTGTTTCCAGCTGAGATATGCATTTTCAGTGATAATCTTCATGATTCTGCTGTTACAAGTGTGCAGAATCACCGAAATCGCTGTTTTCGTGCTATTGAATGCGAAAAACACGTTTTTTGGTGTTTTCAGCACTCCACAGTGCGTTTGATATGCGGGAACTGCGATATCTTCGGTATCGTTGGGTTTCTAGCTGAGATATGCATTTTCAGTGATAATCTTCATGATTCTGCTGTTACAAGTGTGCAGAAACACCGAAATCGCTGGTTTCGTGCTTTTGAATGCGAATAACACGTTTTCTGGTGTTTTCAGCACTCCACAGTGCGTTTGATATGCGGAAACTGCCATACCTTCGGTATCGTTGTTGTTTCCAGCTGAGATATGCATTATCAGTGATAATCTTCATGATTCTGCTGTTACAAGTGTGCAAAATCACCGAAATCGCTGTTTTCGCGCTATTCAATGCGCAAAACACGTTTTCTGGTGTTTTCAGCACTCCACAGTGCGTTTGAAATGCGGAAACTGCCATATCTTCGGTATCGTTGTTGTTTCCAGCTGAGATATGCATTTTCAGTGATAATCTTCATGATTCTGCTCTTACAAGTGTGCAGAATCACCGAAATCGCTGTTTTCGTACTTTTGAATGCGAAAAACACGTTTTCTGGTGTTTTATGCACTCCACAGTGCGTTTGATATGCGGAAACTACGATATCTTCGGTATCGTTGTTGTTTCCAGCTGAGATATGCATTTTCAGTGATAATCTTCATGATTCTGCTGTTACAAGTGTGCAGAAACACCGAAATCGCTGGTTTCGTGCTTTTGAATGCGAATAACACGTTTTCTGGTGTTTTCAGCACTCCACAGTGCGTTTGATATGCGGAAACTGCCATACCTTCGGTATCGTTGTTGTTTCCAGCTGAGATATGCATTATCAGTGATAATCTTCATGATTCTGCTGTTACAAGTGTGCAAAATCACCGAAATCGCTGTTTTCGCGCTATTCAATGCGCAAAACACGTTTTCTGGCGTTTTCAGCACTCCACAGTGCGTTTGATATGCGGAAACTACGATATCTTCGGTATCGATGTTGTTTCCAGCTGAGATATGCATTTTCAGTGATAATCTTCATGATTCTGCTGTTACAAGTGTGCAGAATCACCGAAATCGCTGTTTTCGTGCTAATGAATGCGAAAAACACGTTTTTTGGTGTTTTCAGCACTCCACAGTGCGTTTGATATGCGGAAACTACGATATCTTCGGTATCGTTGTTGTTTCCAGCTGAGATATGCATTTTCAGTGATAATCTTCATGATTCTGCTGTTACAAGTGTGCAGAATCACCGAAATCGCTGTTTTCGTGCTATTGAATGCGAAAAACACGTTTTTTGGTGTTTTCAGCACTCCACAGTGCGTTTGATATGCGGAAACTGCGATATCTTCGGTATCGTTGGGTTTCTAGCTGAGATATGCATTTTCAGTGATAATCTTCATGATTCTGCTGTTACAAGTGTGCAGAATCACCGAAATCGCTGTTTTCGTGCTATTGAATGCGGAAAACACGTTTTTTGGTGTTTTCAGCACTCCACAGTGCGTTTGATATGCGGAAACTGCGATATCTTCGGTATCGTTGGGTTTCCAGCTGATATATGCATTTTCAATGATAATCTTCACGATTCTGCTGTTACAAGAGTGCAGAAACACCGAAACCGCTGTTTTCGTGCTTTTGAATGCGAAAAACACGTTTTCTGGTGTTTTCAGCACTCCACAGTGCGTTTGAAATGCGGAAACTGCCATATCTTCGGTATCGTTGTTGTTTCCAGCTCAGATATGCATTTTCAGTGATAATCTTCATGATTCTGCTGTTACAAGTGTGCAAAATCACCGAAATCGCTGTTTTCGCGCTATTCAATGCGCAAAACACGTTTTCTGGTGTTTTCAGCACTCCACAGTGCGTTTGATATGCGGAAACTACGATATCTTCGGTATCGTTGTTGTTTCCAGCTGAGATATGCATTTTCAGTGATAATCTTCATGATTCTGCTGTTACAAGTGTGCAGAATCACCGAAATCGCTGTTTTCGTGCTATTGAATGCGAAAAACACGTTTTTTGGTGTTTTCAGCACTCCACAGTGCGTTTGATATGCGGAAACTGCGATATCTTCGATATCGTTGGGTTTCTAGCTGAGATATGCATTTTCAGTGATAATCTTCATGATTCTGCTGTTACAAGTGTGCAGAATCACCGAAATCGCTGTTTTCGTGCTATTGAATGCGGAAAACACGTTTTTTGGTGTTTTCAGCACTCCACAGTGCGTTTGATATGCGGAAACTGCGATATCTTCGGTATCGTTGGGTTTCCAGCTGAGATATGCATTTTCAATGATAATCTTCACGATTCTGCTGTTACAAGAGTGCAGAAACACCGATACCGCTGTTTTCGTGCTTTTGAATGCGAAAAACACGTTTTCTGGTGTTTTCAGCACTCCACAGTGCGTTTGAAATGCGGAAACTGCCATATCTTCGGCATCGTTGTTGTTTCCAGCTCAGATATGCATTTTCAGTGATAATCTTCATGATTCTGCTCTTACAAGTGTGCAGAATCACCGAAATCGCTGTTTTCGTACTTTTGAATGCGAAAAACACGTTTTCTGGTGTTTTATGCACTTCACAGTGCGTTTGATATGCGGAAACTACGATATCTTCGGTATCGTTGTTGTTTCCAGCTGAGATATGCATTTTCAGTGATAATCTTCATGATTCTGCTGTTACAAGTGTGCAGAAACACCGAAATCGCTGGTTTAGTGCTTTTGAATGCGAATAACACGTTTTCTGGTGTTTTCAGCACTCCACAGTGCGTTTGATATGCGGAAACTGCCATACCTTCGGTATCGTTGTTGTTTCCAGCTGAGATATGCATTATCAGTGATAATCTTCATGATTCTGCTGTTACAAGTGTGCAAAATCACCGAAATCGCTGTTTTCGCGCTATTCAATGCGCAAAACACGTTTTCTGGTGTTTTCAGCACTCCACAGTGCGTTTGATATGCGGAAACTACGATATCTTCGGTATCGTTGTTGTTTCCAGCTGAGATATGCATTTTCAGTGATAATCTTCATGATTCTGCTGTTACAAGTGTGCAGAATCACCGAAATCGCTGTTTTCGTGCTATTGAATGCGAAAAACACGTTTTTTGGTGTTTTCAGCACTCCACAGTGCGTTTGATATGCGGAAACTGCGATATCTTCGGTATCGTTGGGTTTCCAGCTGAGATATGCATTTTCAATGATAATCTTCACGATTCTGCTGTTACAAGAGTGCAGAAACACCGAAACCGCTGTTTTCGTGCTTTTGAATGCGAAAAACACGTTTTCTGGTGTTTTCAGCACTCCACAGTGCGTTTGAAATGCGGAAACTGCCATATCTTCGGTATCGTTGTTGTTTCCAGCTCAGATATGCATTTTCAGTGATAATCTTCATGATTCTGCTCTTACAAGTGTGCAGAATCACCGAAATCGCTGTTTTCGTACTTTTGAATGCGAAAAACACGTTTTCTGGTGTTTTATGCACTCCACAGTGCGTTTGATATGCGGAAACTACGATATCTTCGGTATCGTTGTTGTTTCCAGCTGAGATATGCATTTTCAGTGATAATCTTCATGATTCTGCTGTTACAAGTGTGCAGAATCACCGAAATCGCTGTTTTCGTGCTAATGAATGCGAAAAACACGTTTTTTGGTGTTTTCAGCACTCCACAGTGCGTTTGATATGCGGAAACTGCGATATCTTCGGTATCGTTGTTGTTTCCAGCTGAGATATGCACTTTCAGAGATAATCTTCACGACTCTGCTGTTACAAGTGTGCAGAATCACCGAAATCGCTGTTTTCGTGCTTTTGAATGCGAAAAACACGTTTTCTGGTGTTTTCAGTACTCCGCAGTGCGTTTGATATGCGGACACTACGATATCTTCGGTATCGTTGTTGTTTCCAGCTCAGATATGCACTTTCAGTGATAATCTTCACGATTCTGCTGTTACATGTGTGCAGAATCACCGAAATCGCTGTTTTCGTGCTATTGAATGCGAAAAACACGTTTTCTGGTGTTTTCGGCACTCCACAGTGCGTTTGATATGCGGAAACTGCCATATCTTCGGTATCGTTGTCTTTTCCAGCTGAGATATGCATTTTCAGCGATAATCTTCATGATTCTGCTGTTACAAGTGTGCAGAAACACCGAAATCGCTGGTTTCGTGCTTTTGAATGCGAATAACACGTTTTCTGGTGTTTTCAGAACTCCACAGTGCGTTTGATATGCGGAAACTGCCATACCTTCGGTATCGTTGTTGTTTCCAGCTGAGATATGCATTATCAGTGATAATCTTCATGATTCTGCTGTTACAAGTGTGCAAAATCACCGAAATCGCTGTTTTCGCGCTATTCAATGCGCAAAACACGTTTTCTGGTGATTTCAGCACTCCACAGTGCGTTTGATATGCGGAAACTACGATATCTTCGGTATCGTTGTTGTTTCCAGCTGAGATATGCATTTTCAGTGATAATCTTCATGATTCTGCTGTTACAAGTGTGCAGAATCACCGAAATCGCTGTTTTCGTGCTATTGAATGCGAAAAACACGTTTTTTGGTGTTTTCAGCACTCCACAGTGCATTTGATATGCGGAAACTGCGATATCTTCGGTATCGTTGGGTTTCTAGCTGAGATATGCATTTTCAGTGATAATCTTCATGATTCTGCTGTTACAAGTGTGCAGAATCACCGAAATCGCTGTTTTCGTGCTATTGAATGCGGAAAACACGTTTTTTGGTGTTTTCAGCACTCCACAGTGCGTTTGATATGCGGAAACTGCGATATCTTCGGTATCGTTGGGTTTCCAGCTGAGATATGCATTTTCAATGATAATCTTCACGATTCTGCTGTTACAAGAGTGCAGAAACACCGAAACCGCTGTTTTCGTGCTTTTGAATGCGAAAAACACGTTTTCTGGTGTTTTCAGCACTCCACAGTGCGTTTGAAATGCGGAAACTGCCATATCTTCGGTATCGTTGTTGTTTCCAGCTCAGATATGCATTTTCAGTGATAATCTTCATGATTCTGCTCTTACAAGTGTGCAGAATCACCGAAATCGCTGTTTTCGTACTTTTGAATGCGAAAAACACGTTTTCTGGTGTTTTATGCACTCCACAGTGCGTATGATATGCGGAAACTACGATATCTTCGGTATCGTTGTTGTTTCCAGCTGAGATATGCATTTTCAGTGATAATCTTCATGATTCTGCTGTTACAAGTGTGCAGAAACACCGAAATCGCTGGTTTCGTGCTTTTGAATGCGAATAACACGTTTTCTGGTGTTTTCAGCACTCCACAGTGCGTTTGATATGCGGAAACTGCCATACCTTCGGTATCGTTGTTGTTTCCAGCTGAGATATGCATTATCAGTGATAATCTTCATGATTCTGCTGTTACAAGTGTGCAAAATCACCGAAATCGCTGTTTTCGCGCTATTCAATGCGCAAAACACGTTTTCTGGTGTTTTCAGCACTCCACAGTGCGTTTGATATGCGGAAACTACGATATCTTCGGTATCGTTGTTGTTTCCAGCTGAGATATGCATTTTCAGTGATAATCTTCATGATTCTGCTGTTACAAGTGTGCAGAATCACCGAAATCGCTGTTTTCGTGCTATTGAATGCGAAAAACACGTTTTTTGGTGTTTTCAGCACTCCACAGTGCGTTTGATATGCGGGAACTGCGATATCTTCGGTATCGTTGGGTTTCTAGCTGAGATATGCATTTTCAGTGATAATCTTCATGATTCTGCTGTTACAAGTGTGCAGAAACACCGAAATCGCTGGTTTCGTGCTTTTGAATGCGAATAACACGTTTTCTGGTGTTTTCAGCACTCCACAGTGCGTTTGATATGCGGAAACTGCCATACCTACGGTATCGTTGTTGTTTCCAGCTGAGATATGCATTATCAGTGATAATCTTCATGATTCTGCTGTTACAAGTGTGCAAAATCACCGAAATCGCTGTTTTCGCGCTATTCAATGCGCAAAACACGTTTTCTGGTGATTTCAGCACTCCACAGTGCGTTTGATATGCGGAAACTACGATATCTTCGGTATCGTTGTTGTTTCCAGCTGAGATATGCATTTTCAGTGATAATCTTCATGATTCTGCTGTTACAAGTGTGCAGAATCACCGAAATCGCTGTTTTCGTGCTATTGAATGCGAAAAACACGTTTTTTGGTGTTTTCAGCACTCCACAGTGCGTTTGAAATGCGGAAACTGCCATATCTTCGGTATCGTTGTTGTTTCCAGCTCAGATATGCATTTTCAGTGATAATCTTCATGATTCTGCTCTTACAAGTGTGCAGAATCACCGAAATCGCTGTTTTCGTACTTTTGAATGCGAAAAACACGTTTTCTGGTGTTTTATGCACTCCACAGTGCGTTTGATATGCGGAAACTACGATATCTTCGGTATCGTTGTTGTTTCCAGCTGAGATATGCATTTTCAGTGATAATCTTCATGATTCTGCTGTTACAAGTGTGCAGAATCACCGAAATCGCTGTTTTCGTGCTAATGAATGCGAAAAACACGTTTTTTGGTGTTTTCAGCACTCCACAGTGCGTTTGATATGCGGAAACTGCGATATCTTCGGTATCGTTGTTGTTTCCAGCTGAGATATGCACTTTCAGAGATAATCTTCACGACTCTGCTGTTACAAGTGTGCAGAATCACCGAAATCGCTGTTTTCGTGCTTTTGAATGCGAAAAACACGTTTTCTGGTGTTTTCAGTACTCCGCAGTGCGTTTGATATGCGGACACTACGATATCTTCGGTATCGTTGTTGTTTCCAGCTCAGATATGCACTTTCAGTGATAATCTTCACGATTCTGCTGTTACATGTGTGCAGAATCACCGAAATCGCTGTTTTCGTGCTATTGAATGCGAAAAACACGTTTTCTGGTGTTTTCGGCACTCCACAGTGCGTTTGATATGCGGAAACTGCCATATCTTCGGTATCGTTGTCTTTTCCAGCTGAGATATGCATTTTCAGCGATAATCTTCATGATTCTGCTGTTACAAGTGTGCAGAAACACCGAAATCGCTGGTTTCGTGCTTTTGAATGCGAATAACACGTTTTCTGGTGTTTTCAGAACTCCACAGTGCGTTTGATATGCGGAAACTGCCATACCTTCGGTATCGTTGTTGTTTCCAGCTGAGATATGCATTATCAGTGATAATCTTCATGATTCTGCTGTTACAAGTGTGCAAAATCACCGAAATCGCTGTTTTCGCGCTATTCAATGCGCAAAACACGTTTTCTGGTGATTTCAGCACTCCACAGTGCGTTTGATATGCGGAAACTACGATATCTTCGGTATCGTTGTTGTTTCCAGCTGAGATATGCATTTTCAGTGATAATCTTCATGATTCTGCTGTTACAAGTGTGCAGAATCACCGAAATCGCTGTTTTCGTGCTATTGAATGCGAAAAACACGTTTTTTGGTGTTTTCAGCACTCCACAGTGCATTTGATATGCGGAAACTGCGATATCTTCGGTATCGTTGGGTTTCTAGCTGAGATATGCATTTTCAGTGATAATCTTCATGATTCTGCTGTTACAAGTGTGCAGAATCACCGAAATCGCTGTTTTCGTGCTATTGAATGCGGAAAACACGTTTTTTGGTGTTTTCAGCACTCCACAGTGCGTTTGATATGCGGAAACTGCGATATCTTCGGTATCGTTGGGTTTCCAGCTGAGATATGCATTTTCAATGATAATCTTCACGATTCTGCTGTTACAAGAGTGCAGAAACACCGAAACCGCTGTTTTCGTGCTTTTGAATGCGAAAAACACGTTTTCTGGTGTTTTCAGCACTCCACAGTGCGTTTGAAATGCGGAAACTGCCATATCTTCGGTATCGTTGTTGTTTCCAGCTCAGATATGCATTTTCAGTGATAATCTTCATGATTCTGCTCTTACAAGTGTGCAGAATCACCGAAATCGCTGTTTTCGTACTTTTGAATGCGAAAAACACGTTTTCTGGTGTTTTATGCACTCCACAGTGCGTTTGATATGCGGAAACTACGATATCTTCGGTATCGTTGTTGTTTCCAGCTGAGATATGCATTTTCAGTGATAATCTTCATGATTCTGCTGTTACAAGTGTGCAGAAACACCGAAATCGCTGGTTTCGTGCTTTTGAATGCGAATAACACGTTTTCTGGTGTTTTCAGCACTCCACAGTGCGTTTGATATGCGGAAACTGCCATACCTTCGGTATCGTTGTTGTTTCCAGCTGAGATATGCATTATCAGTGATAATCTTCATGATTCTGCTGTTACAAGTGTGCAAAATCACCGAAATCGCTGTTTTCGCGCTATTCAATGCGCAAAACACGTTTTCTGGTGTTTTCAGCACTCCACAGTGCGTTTGATATGCGGAAACTACGATATCTTCGGTATCGTTGTTGTTTCCAGCTGAGATATGCATTTTCAGTGATAATCTTCATGATTCTGCTGTTACAAGTGTGCAGAATCACCGAAATCGCTGTTTTCGTGCTATTGAATGCGAAAAACACGTTTTTTGGTGTTTTCAGCACTCCACAGTGCGTTTGATATGCGGGAACTGCGATATCTTCGGTATCGTTGGGTTTCTAGCTGAGATATGCATTTTCAGTGATAATCTTCATGATTCTGCTGTTACAAGTGTGCAGAAACACCGAAATCGCTGGTTTCGTGCTTTTGAATGCGAATAACACGTTTTCTGGTGTTTTCAGCACTCCACAGTGCGTTTGATATGCGGAAAATGCCATACCTACGGTATCGTTGTTGTTTCCAGCTGAGATATGCATTATCAGTGATAATCTTCATGATTCTGCTGTTACAAGTGTGCAAAATCACCGAAATCGCTGTTTTCGCGCTATTCAATGCGCAAAACACGTTTTCTGGTGATTTCAGCACTCCACAGTGCGTTTGATATGCGGGAACTGCGATATCTTCGGTATCGTTGGGTTTCTAGCTGAGATATGCATTTTCAGTGATAATCTTCATGATTCTGCTGTTACAAGTGTGCAGAATCACCGAAATCGCTGTTTTCGTGCTATTGAATGCGAAAAACACGTTTTTTGGTGTTTTCAGCACTCCACAGTGCGTTTGAAATGCGGAAACTGCCATATCTTCGGTATCGTTGTTGTTTCCAGCTCAGATATGCATTTTCAGTGATAATCTTCATGATTCTGCTCTTACAAGTGTGCAGAATCACCGAAATCGCTGTTTTCGTACTTTTGAATGCGAAAAACACGTTTTCTGGTGTTTTATGCACTCCACAGTGCGTTTGATATGCGGAAACTACGATATCTTCGGTATCGTTGTTGTTTCCAGCTGAGATATGCATTTTCAGTGATAATCTTCATGATTCTGCTGTTACAAGTGTGCAGAATCACCGAAATCGCTGTTTTCGTGCTAATGAATGCGAAAAACACGTTTTTTGGTGTTTTCAGCACTCCACAGTGCGTTTGATATGCGGAAACTGCGACATCTTCGGTATCGTTGTTGTTTCCAGCTGAGATATGCACTTTCAGAGATAATCTTCACGACTCTGCTGTTACAAGTGTGCAGAATCACCGAAATCGCTGTTTTCGTGCTTTTGAATGCGAAAAACACGTTTTCTGGTGTTTTCAGTACTCCGCAGTGCGTTTGATATGCGGACACTACGATATCTTCGGTATCGTTGTTGTTTCCAGCTCAGATATGCACTTTCAGTGATAATCTTCACGATTCTGCTGTTACATGTGTGCAGAATCACCGAAATCGCTGTTTTCGTGCTATTGAATGCGAAAAACACGTTTTCTGGTGTTTTCGGCACTCCACAGTGCGTTTGATATGCGGAAACTGCCATATCTTCGGTATCGTTGTCTTTTCCAGCTGAGATATGCATTTTCAGCGATAATCTTCATGATTCTGCTGTTACAAGTGTGCAGAAACACCGAAATCGCTGGTTTCGTGCTTTTGAATGCGAATAACACGTTTTCTGGTGTTTTCAGAACTCCACAGTGCGTTTGATATGCGGAAACTGCCATACCTTCGGTATCGTTGTTGTTTCCAGCTGAGATATGCATTATCAGTGATAATCTTCATGATTCTGCTGTTACAAGTGTGCAAAATCACCGAAATCGCTGTTTTCGCGCTATTCAATGCGCAAAACACGTTTTCTGGTGATTTCAGCACTCCACAGTGCGTTTGATATGCGGAAACTACGATATCTTCGGTATCGTTGTTGTTTCCAGCTGAGATATGCATTTTCAGTGATAATCTTCATGATTCTGCTGTTACAAGTGTGCAGAATCACCGAAATCGCTGTTTTCGTGCTATTGAATGCGAAAAACACGTTTTTTGGTGTTTTCAGCACTCCACAGTGCATTTGATATGCGGAAACTGCGATATCTTCGGTATCGTTGGGTTTCTAGCTGAGATATGCATTTTCAGTGATAATCTTCATGATTCTGCTGTTACAAGTGTGCAGAATCACCGAAATCGCTGTTTTCGTGCTATTGAATGCGGAAAACACGTTTTTTGGTGTTTTCAGCACTCCACAGTGCGTTTGATATGCGGAAACTGCGATATCTTCGGTATCGTTGGGTTTCCAGCTGAGATATGCATTTTCAATGATAATCTTCACGATTCTGCTGTTACAAGAGTGCAGAAACACCGAAACCGCTGTTTTCGTGCTTTTGAATGCGAAAAACACGTTTTCTGGTGTTTTCAGCACTCCACAGTGCGTTTGAAATGCGGAAACTGCCATATCTTCGGTATCGTTGTTGTTTCCAGCTCAGATATGCATTTTCAGTGATAATCTTCATGATTCTGCTCTTACAAGTGTGCAGAATCACCGAAATCGCTGTTTTCGTACTTTTGAATGCGAAAAACACGTTTTCTGGTGTTTTATGCACTCCACAGTGCGTTTGATATGCGGAAACTACGATATCTTCGGTATCGTTGTTGTTTCCAGCTGAGATATGCATTTTCAGTGATAATCTTCATGATTCTGCTGTTACAAGTGTGCAGAAACACCGAAATCGCTGGTTTCGTGCTTGTGAATGCGAATAACACGTTTTCTGGTGTTTTCAGCACTCCACAGTGCGTTTGATATGCGGAAACTGCCATACCTTCGGTATCGTTGTTGTTTCCAGCTGAGATATGCATTATCAGTGATAATCTTCATGATTCTGCTGTTACAAGTGTGCAAAATCACCGAAATCGCTGTTTTCGCGCTATTCAATGCGCAAAACACGTTTTCTGGTGTTTTCAGCACTCCACAGTGCGTTTGATATGCGGAAACTACGATATCTTCGGTATCGTTGTTGTTTCCAGCTGAGATATGCATTTTCAGTGATAATCTTCATGATTCTGCTGTTACAAGTGTGCAGAATCACCGAAATCGCTGTTTTCGTGCTATTGAATGCGAAAAACACGTTTTTTGGTGTTTTCAGCACTCCACAGTGCGTTTGATATGCGGGAACTGCGATATCTTCGGTATCGTTGGGTTTCTAGCTGAGATATGCATTTTCAGTGATAATCTTCATGATTCTGCTGTTACAAGTGTGCAGAAACACCGAAATCGCTGGTTTCGTGCTTTTGAATGCGAATAACACGTTTTCTGGTGTTTTCAGCACTCCACAGTGCGTTTGATATGCGGAAACTGCCATACCTACGGTATCGTTGTTGTTTCCAGCTGAGATATGCATTATCAGTGATAATCTTCATGATTCTGCTGTTACAAGTGTGCAAAATCACCGAAATCGCTGTTTTCGCGCTATTCAATGCGCAAAACACGTTTTCTGGTGTTTTCAGCACTCCACAGTGCGTTTGAAATGCGGAAACTGCCATATCTTCTGTATCGTTGTTGTTTCCAGCTCAGATATGCATTTTCAGTGATAATCTTCATGATTCTGCTGTTACAAGTGTGCAGTATCACCGAAATCGCTGTTTTCGTGCTTTTGAATCCGAAAAACACGTTTTCTGGTGTTTTCAGCACGCCACAGAGCGTTTGACATGCGGAAACTGCGATATCTTCGGTATCGTTGTTGCTTCTAGCTGAGATATGCATTTTCAGTGATAATCTTCATGATTCTGCTGTTACAAGTGTGCAGAATCACCGAAATCGCTGTTTTCGTGCTTTTGAATCCGAAAAACACGTTTTCTGGTGTTTTCAGCACGCCACAGAGCGTTTGACATGCGGAAACTGCGATATCTTCGGTATCGTTGTTGCTTCTAGCTGAGATATGCATTTTCAGTGATAATCTTCATGATTCTGCTGTTACAAGTGTGCAGAATCACCGAAATCGCTGTTTTCGTGCTATTGAATGCGAAAAACACGTTTTCTGGTGTTTTCAGCACTCCACAGTGCGTTTGATATGCGGAAACTGCCATATCTTCGGTATCGTTGTTGTTTCCAGCTCAGATATGCATTTTCAGTGATAATCTTCATGATTCTGCTCTTACAAGTGTGCAGAATCACCGAAATCGCTGTTTTCGTGCATTTGAATGCGGAAAACACGTTTTCTGGTGTTTTAGGCACTGCACAGTGCGTTTGATATGCGGAAACAGCGATATCTTCGGTATCGTTGTTGTTTCCAGCTGAGATATGCATTTTCAGTGATAATCTTCATGATTCTGCTGTTACAAGTGTGCAGAATCACCGGAATCGCTGTTTTCGTGCTATTCAATGCGAAAAACACGTTTTCTGGTGTTTTCAGCACTCCACAGTGCGTTTGATATGCGGAGACTACCATATCTTCGGTATCGTTGTTGTTTCCAGCTGAGATATGCATTTTCAGTGATAATCTTCATGATTCTGCTGTTACAAGTGTGCAGAATCACCGAAATCGCTGTTTTCGTGCTATTGAATGCGAAAAACACGTTCTTTGGTGTTTTCAGCACTCCACAGTGCGTTTGATATGCGGAAACTGCGATATCTTCGGTATCGTTGGGTTTCTAGCTGAGACATGCATTTTCAGTGATAATCTTCACGATTCTGCTGTTACAAGTGTGCAGAAACACCGAAATCGCTGTTTTCGTGCTTTTGAATGCGAAAAACACGTTTTCTGGTGTTTTCAGCACGCCACAGAGCGTTTGATATGCGGAAACTGCGATATCTTCGGTATCGTTGTTGTTTCCAGCTGAGATATGCACTTTCAGTGATAATCTTCACGATTCTGCTGTTACAAGTGTGCAGAATCTCCGAAATCGCTGTTTGCGTGCTATTGAATGCGAAAAACACGTTTTCTGGTGTTTTCAGCACTCCACAGTGCGTTTGATATGCGGATACTGCCATATCTTCTGTATCGTTGTTGTTTCCAGCTCAGATATGCATTTTCAGTGATAATCTTCATGATTCTGCTGTTACAAGTGTGCAGAATCACCGAAATCGCTGTTTTCGTGCTTTTGAATCCGAAAAACACGTTTTCTGGTGTTTTCAGCACGCCACAGAGCGTTTGACATGCGGAAACTGCGATATCTTCGGTATCGTTGTTGCTTCTAGCTGAGATATGCATTTTCAGTGATAATCTTCATGATTCTGCTGTTACAAGTGTGCAGAATCACCGAAATCGCTGTTTTCGTGCTTTTGAATCCGAAAAACACGTTTTCTGGTGTTTTCAGCACGCCACAGAGCGTTTGACATGCGGAAACTGCGATATCTTCGGTATCGTTGTTGCTTCTAGCTGAGATATGCATTTTCAGTGATAATCTTCATGATTCTGCTGTTACAAGTGTGCAGAATCACCGAAATCGCTGTTTTCGTGCTATTGAATGCGAAAAACACGTTTTCTGGTGTTTTCAGCACTCCACAGTGCGTTTGATATGCGGAAACTGCCATATCTTCGGTATCGTTGTTGTTTCCAGCTCAGATATGCATTTTCAGTGATAATCTTCATGATTCTGCTCTTACAAGTGTGCAGAATCACCGAAATCGCTGTTTTCGTGCTTTTGAATGCGGAAAACACGTTTTCTGGTGTTTTAGGCACTGCACAGTGCGTTTGATATGCGGAAACAGCGATATCTTCGGTATCGTTGTTGTTTCCAGCTGAGATATGCATTTTCAGTGATAATCTTCATGATTCTGCTGTTACAAGTGTGCAGAATCACCGAAATCGCTGTTTTCGTGCTATTCAATGCGAAAAACACGTTTTCTGGTGTTTTCAGCACTGCACAGTGCGTTTGATATGCGGAAACTGCGATATCTTCGGTATCGTTGTTGTTTCCAGCTGAGATATGCATATTCAGTGATAATCTTCATGATTCTGCTGTTACAAGTGTGCAGAATCACCGAAATCGCTGTTTTCGTGCTATTCAATGCGAAAAACACGTTTTCTGGTGTTTTCAGCACTCCACAGTGCGTTTGATATGCGCAGACTGCCATATCTTCGGGTATCGTTGTTGTTTCCAGCTGAGATATGCATTATCAGTGATAATCTTCATGATTCTGCTGTTACAAGTGTGCAAAATCACCGAAATCGCTGTTTTCGCGCTATTCAATGCGCAAAACACGTTTTCTGGTGTTTTCAGCACGCCACAGAGCGTTTGATATGCGGAAACTGCGATATCTTCGGTATCGTTGTTGTTTCCAGCTGAGATATGCACTTTCAGTGATAATCTTCACGATTCTGCTGTTACAAGTGTGCAGAATCTCCGAAATCGCTGTTTGCGTGCTATTGAATGCGAAAAACACGTTTTCTGGTGTTTTCAGCACTCCACAGTGCGTTTGATATGCGGATACTGCCATATCTTCTGTATCGTTGTTGTTTCCAGCTCAGATATGCATTTTCAGTGATAATCTTCATGATTCTGCTGTTACAAGTGTGCAGAATCACCGAAATCGCTGTTTTCGTGCTTTTGAATCCGAAAAACACGTTTTCTGGTGTTTTCAGCACGCCACAGAGCGTTTGACATGCGGAAACTGCGATATCTTCGGTATCGTTGTTGCTTCTAGCTGAGATATGCATTTTCAGTGATAATCTTCATGATTCTGCTGTTACAAGTGTGCAGAATCACCGAAATCGCTGTTTTCGTGCTTTTGAATCCGAAAAACACGTTTTCTGGTGTTTTCAGCACGCCACAGAGCGTTTGACATGCGGAAACTGCGATATCTTCGGTATCGTTGTTGCTTCTAGCTGAGATATGCATTTTCAGTGATAATCTTCATGATTCTGCTGTTACAAGTGTGCAGAATCACCGAAATCGCTGTTTTCGTGCTATTGAATGCGAAAAACACGTTTTCTGGTGTTTTCAGCACTCCACAGTGCGTTTGATATGCGGAAACTGCCATATCTTCGGTATCGTTGTTGTTTCCAGCTCAGATATGCATTTTCAGTGATAATCTTCATGATTCTGCTCTTACAAGTGTGCAGAATCACCGAAATCGCTGTTTTCGTGCTTTTGAATGCGGAAAACACGTTTTCTGGTGTTTTAGGCACTGCACAGTGCGTTTGATATGCGGAAACAGCGATATCTTCGGTATCGTTGTTGTTTCCAGCTGAGATATGCATTTTCAGTGATAATCTTCATGATTCTGCTGTTACAAGTGTGCAGAATCACCGAAATCGCTGTTTTCGTGCTATTCAATGGGAAAAACACGTTTTCTGGTGTTTTCAGCACTCCACAGTGCGTTTGATATGCGGAAACTGCCATATCTTCGGTATCGTTGTTGTTTCCAGCTGAGATATGCATTTTCAGTGGTAATCTTCATGATTCTGCTGTTACAAATGTGCAGAATCACCGAAATCGCCGTTTTCGTGCTTTTGAATGCGAAAAACACGTTTTCTGGTGTTTTCAGCACTCCACAGAGCGTTTGACATGCGGAAACTGCCATATCTTCGGTATCGTTGTTGTTTCCAGCTGAGATATGCATTTTCAGTGGTAATCTTCATGATTCTGCTGTTACAAATGTGCAGAATCACCGAAATCGCCGTTTTCGTGCTTTTGAATGCGAAAAACACGTTTTCTGGTGTTTACAGCACGCCACAGTGCGTTTGATATGCGGAAACTGCCATATCTGCGGTATCGTTGTTGTTTCCAGCTGAGATATGCATTTTCAGTGATAATCTTCATGATTCTGCTGTTACAAACGTGCAGAATCACCGAAATCGCTGTTATCGTGCTTTTCAATGCGAAAAACACGTTTTCTGGTGTTTTCAGCACGCCCCAGAGCGTTTGACATGCGGAAACTGCGATATCTTCGGTATCGTTGTTGTTTCCAGCTGAGATATGCATTTTCAGTGATAATCTTCATAATTCTGCTGTTACAAGTGTGCAGAATCACCGAAATCGCTGTTTTCGTGCAATTGAATGCGAAATACACGTTTTCTGGTGTTTTCAGCACTCCACAGAGCGTTTGACATGTGGAAACTGCGATATCTTCGGTATCGTTGGGTTTCCAGCTGAGATATGCACTTTCAGTGATAATCTTCACGATACTGCTGTTACAAGTGTGCAGAATCACTGAAATCGCTGTTTGCGTGCTATTGAATGCGAAAAACACGTTTTCTGGTGTTTTCAGCACTCCACAGTGCGTTTGATATGCGGAAACTGCCATATCTTCGGTATCGTTGTTGTTTCCAGCTGAGATATGCATTTTCAGTGATAATCTTCATGATTCTGCTGTTACAAGTGTGGAGAATCACCGAAATCGCTGTTTTCGTGCTATTCAATGCGAAAAACACGTTTTCTGGGGTTTTCAGCACTCCACAGTGCGTTTGATATGCGGAAACTGCCATATCTTCGGTATCGTTGTTGTTTCCAGCTGAGATATGCATTTTCAGTGGTAATCTTCATGATTCTGCTGTTACAAATGTGCAGAATCACCGAAATCGCCGTTTTCGTGCTTTTGAATGCGAAAAACACGTTTTCTGGTGTTTTCAGCACTCCACAGAGCGTTTGACATGCGGAAACTGCCATATCTTCGGTATCGTTGTTGTTTCCAGCTGAGATATGCATTTTCAGTGGTAATCTTCATGATTCTGCTGTTACAAATGTGCAGAATCACCGAAATCGCCGTTTTCGTGCTTTTGAATGCGAAAAACACGTTTTCTGGTGTTTACAGCACGCCACAGTGCGTTTGATATGCGGAAACTGCCATATCTGCGGTATCGTTGTTGTTTCCAGCTGAGATATGCATTTTCAGTGATAATCTTCATGATTCTGCTGTTACAAACGTGCAGAATCACCGAAATCGCTGTTATCGTGCTTTTCAATGCGAAAAACACGTTTTCTGGTGTTTTCAGCACGCCCCAGAGCGTTTGACATGCGGAAACTGCGATATCTTCGGTATCGTTGTTGTTTCCAGCTGAGATATGCATTTTCAGTGATAATCTTCATAATTCTGCTGTTACAAGTGTGCAGAATCACCGAAATCGCTGTTTTCGTGCAATTGAATGCGAAATACACGTTTTATGGTGTTTTCAGCACTCCACAGAGCGTTTGACATGTGGAAACTGCGATATCTTCGGTATCGTTGGGTTTCCAGCTGAGATATGCACTTTCAGTGATAATCTTCACGATACTGCTGTTACAAGTGTGCAGAATCACTGAAATCGCTGTTTGCGTGCTATTGAATGCGAAAAACTCGTTTTCTGGTGTTTTCAGCACTCCACAGTGCGTTTGATATGCGGAAACTGCCATATCTTCGGTATCGTTGTTGTTTCCAGCTGAGATATGCATTTTCAGTGATAATCTTCATGATTCTGCTGTTACAAGTGTGGAGAATCACCGAAATCGCTGTTTTCGTGCTATTCAATGCGAAAAACACGTTTTCTGGGGTTTTCAGCACTCCACAGTGCGTTTGATATGCGGAAACTGCCATATCTTCGGTATCGTTGTTGTTTCCAGCTGAGATATGCATTTTCAGTGATAATCTTCATGATTCTGCTGTTACAAGTGTGCAGAATCACCGAAATCGCTGTTTTCGTGCTATTCAATGCGAAAAACACGTTTTCTGGTGTTTTCAGCACTGCACAGTGCGTTTGATATGCGGAAACTGCGATATCTTCGGTATCGTTGTTGTTTCCAGCTGAGATATGCATATTCAGTGATAATCTTCATGATTCTGCTGTTACAAGTGTGCAGAATCACCGAAATCGCTGTTTTCGTGCTATTCAATGCGAAAAACACGTTTTCTGGTGTTTTCAGCACTCCACAGTGCGTTTGATATGCGCAGACTGCCATATCTTCGGGTATCGTTGTTGTTTCCAGCTGAGATATGCATTTTCAGTGATAATATTCATGATTCTGCTGTTACAAGTGTGCAGAATCACCGAAATCTATGTTTTCGTGCTATTCAATGCGATAAACACGTTTTCTGGTGTTTTCAGCACTCCACAGTGCGTTTGATATGCGGAAACTGCGATATCTTCGGTATCGTTGTTGTTTCCAGCTGAGATATGCATTTTCAGTGATAATCTTCATGATTCTGCTGTTACAAGTGTGCAGAATCACCGAAATCGCTGTTTTCGTGCTATTCAATGCGAAAAACACGTTTTCTGGTGTTTTCAGCACTCCACAGTGCGTTTGATATGCGCAGACTGCCATATCTTCGGGTATCGTTGTTGTTTCCAGCTGAGATATGCATTATCAGTTATAATCTTCATGATTCTGCTGTTACAAGTGTGCAGAATCACCGAAATCGCTGTTTTCGCGCTATTCAATGGGAAAAACACGTTTTCTGGTGTTTTCAGCACTCCACAGTGCGTTTGATATGCGGAAACTACCATATCTTCGGTATCGTTGTTGTTTCCAGCTGAGATATGCATTCTCAGTGATAATCTTCATGATTCTGCAGTTACGAGTGTGCAGAATCACCGAAATCGCTGTTTTCGTGCTATTGAATGCGAAAAACACGTTTTCTGATGTTTTCAGCACTCCACAGTGCGTTTGATATGCGGAAACTGCCATATCTTCGGTATCGTTGTTGTTTCCAGCTGAGATATGCATTTTCAGTGGTAATCTTCATGATTCTGCTGTTACAAATGTGCAGAATCACCGAAATCGCCGTTTTCGTGCTTTTGAATGCGAAAAACACGTTTTCTGGTGTTTTCAGCACTCCACAGAGCGTTTGACATGCGGAAACTGCCATATCTTCGGTATCGTTGTTGTTTCCAGCTGAGATATGCATTTTCAGTGGTAATCTTCATGATTCTGCTGTTACAAATGTGCAGAATCACCGAAATCGCCGTTTTCGTGCTTTTGAATGCGAAAAACACGTTTTCTGGTGTTTACAGCACGCCACAGTGCGTTTGATATGCGGAAACTGCCATATCTGCGGTATCGTTGTTGTTTCCAGCTGAGATATGCATTTTCAGTGATAATCTTCATGATTCTGCTGTTACAAACGTGCAGAATCACCGAAATCGCTGTTATCGTGCTTTTCAATGCGAAAAACACGTTTTCTGGTGTTTTCAGCATGCCCCAGAGCGTTTGACATGCGGAAACTGCGATATCTTCGGTATCGTTGTTGTTTCCAGCTGAGATATGCATTTTCAGTGATAATCTTCATAATTCTGCTGTTACAAGTGTGCAGAATCACCGAAATCGCTGTTTTCGTGCAGTTGAATGCGAAATACACGTGTTCTGGTGTTTTCAGCACTCCACAGAGCGTTTGACATGTGGAAACTGCGATATCTTCGGTATCGTTGGGTTTCCAGCTGAGATATGCACTTTCAGTGATAATCTTCATGATTCTGCTGTTACAAGTGTGCAGAATCACCGAAATCGCTGTTTTCGTGCTATTCAATGCGAAAAACACGTTTTCTGGTGTTTTCAGCACTGCACAGTGCGTTTGATATGCGGAAACTGCGATATCTTCGGTATCGTTGTTGTTTCCAGCTGAGATATGCATTTTCAGTGATAATCTTCATGATTCTGCTGTTACAAGTGTGCAGAATCACCGAAATCGCTGTTTTCGTGCTATTCAATGCGAAAAACACGTTTTCTGGTGTTTTCAGCACTCCACAGTGCGTTTGATATGCGCAGACTGCCATATCTTCGGGTATCGTTGTTGTTTCCAGCTGAGATATGCATTTTCAGTGATAATATTCATGATTCTGCTGTTACAAGTGTGCAGAATCACCGAAATCTCTGTTTTCGTGCTTTTGAATGCGAAAAACACGTTTTCTGGTGTTTTCAGCACTCCACAGTGCGTTTGATATGCGGAAACTGCCATATCGTCGGTATCGTTGTTGTTTCCAGCTGAGATATGCATTTTCAGTGATAATCTTCATGATTCTGCTGTTACAAGTGTGCAGAATCACCGAAATCTCTGTTTTCGTGCTATTCAATGCGATAAACACGTTTTCTGGTGTTTTCAGCACTCCACAGTGCGTTTGATATGCGGAAACTGCGATATCTTCGGTATCGTTGTTGTTTTCAGCTGAGATATGCATTTTCAGTGATAATCTTCATGATTCTGCTGTTACAAGTGTGCAGAATCACCGAAATCGCTGTTTTCGTGCTATTCAATGCGAAAAACACGTTTTCTGGTGTTTTCAGCACTCCACAGTGCGTTTGATATGCGCAGACTGCCATATCTTCGGGTATCGTTGTTGTTTCCAGCTGAGATATGCATTATCAGTTATAATCTTCATGATTCTGCTGTTACAAGTGTGCAGAATCACCGAAATCGCTGCTTTCGCGCTATTCAATGGGAAAAACACGTTTTCTGGTGTTTTCAGCACTCCACAGTGCGTTTGATATGCGGAAACTACCATATCTTCGGTATCGTTGTTGTTTCCAGCTGAGATATGCATTCTCAGTGATAATCTTCATGATTCTGCAGTTACGAGTGTGCAGAATCACCGAAATCGCTGTTTTCGTGCTATTGAATGCGAAAAACACGTTTTCTGATGTTTTCAGCACTCCACAGTGCGTTTGATATGCGGAAACTGCCATATCTTCGGTATCGTTGTTGTTTCCAGCAGAGATATGCATTTTCAGTGGTAATCTTCATGATTCTGCTGTTACAAATGTGCAGAATCACCGAAATCGCCGTTTTCGTGCTTTTGAATGCGAAAAACACGTTTTCTGGTGTTTTCAGCACTCCACAGAGCGTTTGACATGCGGAAACTGCCATATCTTCGGTATCGTTGTTGTTTCCAGCTGAGATATGCATTTTCAGTGGTAATCTTCATGATTCTGCTGTTACAAATGTGCAGAATCACCGAAATCGCCGTTTTCGTGCTTTTGAATGCGAAAAACACGTATTCTGGTGTTTACAGCACGCCACAGTGCGTTTGATATGCGGAAACTGCCATATCTGCGGTATCGTTGTCGTTTCCAGCTGAGATATGCATTTTCAGTGATAATCTTCACGATTCTGCTGTTACAAGTGTGCAGAATCACCGAAATCGCTGTTTGCGTGCTATTGAATCCGAAAAACACGTTTTCTGGTGTTTTCAGCACGCCACAGAGCGTTTGACATGCGGAAACAGCGATATCTTCGGTATCGTTGTTGTTTCTAGCTGAGATATGCATTTTCAGTGATAATCTTCATGATTCTGCTGTTACGAGTGTGCAGAATCACCGAAATCGCTGTTTTCGTGCTATTGAATGCGAAAAACACGTTTTCTGGTGTTTTCAGCACTCCACAGTGCGTTTGAAATGCGGAAACTGCGACATCTTCGGTATCGTTGTTGTTTCCAGCTGAGATATGCATTTTCTACGATAATCTTCGAGTTTCTTCTGTGACAAGTGTGCATAATCACAGAAATCGCTGTTTTCGTGCTATTGAATGCGAAAAACACGTTTTCTGGTGTTTTCAGCACTCCACAGAGCGTTTGACATGCGGAAACTGCGATATCTTCGGTATCGTTGGGTTTCCAGCTGAGATATGCATTTTCTGTGATAATCTTCACGATTCTGCTGTTACAAGTGTGCAGAAACACCGAAATCGCTGTTTTCGCGCTTTTGAATGCGAACAACACGTTTTCTGGTGTTTTCAGCACGCCACAGAGCGTTTGACAGGCGTAAACTGCGATATATTCGGTATCGTTGTTGTTTCCAGCTGAGATATGCATTTTCAGTGATAATCTTCATGATTCTGCTGTTACAAGTGTGCAGAATCACCGAAATCGCTGTTTTCGTGCTATTCAATGCGAAAAACACGTTTTCTGGTGTTTTCAGCACTCCACAGTGCGTTTGATATGCGCAGACTGCCATATCTTCGGGTATCGTTGTTGTTTCCAGCTGAGATATGCATTATCAGTTATAATCTTCATGATTCTGCTGTTACAAGTGTGCAGAATCACCGAAATCGCTGTTTTCGCGCTATTCAATGGGAAAAACACGTTTTCTGGTGTTTTCAGCACTCCACAGTGCGTTTGATATGCGGAAACTACCATATCTTCGGTATCGTTGTTGTTTCCAGCTGAGATATGCATTCTCAGTGATAATCTTCATGATTCTGCAGTTACGAGTGTGCAGAATCACCGAAATCGCTGTTTTCGTGCTATTGAATGCGAAAAACACGTTTTCTGATGTTTTCAGCACTCCACAGTGCGTTTGATATGCGGAAACTGCCATATCTTCGGTATCGTTGTTGTTTCCAGCTGAGATATGCATTTTCAGTGGTAATCTTCATGATTCTGCTGTTACAAATGTGCAGAATCACCGAAATCGCCGTTTTCGTGCTTTTGAATGCGAAAAACACGTTTTCTGGTGTTTTCAGCACTCCACAGAGCGTTTGACATGCGGAAACTGCCATATCTTCGGTATCGTTGTTGTTTCCAGCTGAGATATGCATTTTCAGTGGTAATCTTCATGATTCTGCTGTTACAAATGTGCAGAATCACCGAAATCGCCGTTTTCGTGCTTTTGAATGCGAAAAACACGTATTCTGGTGTTTACAGCACGCCACAGTGCGTTTGATATGCGGAAACTGCCATATCTGCGGTATCGTTGTTGTTTCCAGCTGAGATATGCATTTTCAGTGATAATCTTCATGATTCTGCTGTTACAAACGTGCAGAATCACCGAAATCGCTGTTATCGTGCTTTTCAATGCGAAAAACACGTTTTCTGGTGTTTTCAGCATGCCCCAGAGCGTTTGACATGCGGAAACTGCGATATCTTCGGTATCGTTGTTGTTTCCAGCTGAGATATGCATTTTCAGTGATAATCTTCATAATTCTGCTGTTACAAGTGTGCAGAATCACCGAAATCGCTGTTTTCGTGCAATTGAATGCGAAATACACGTGTTCTGGTGTTTTCAGCACTCCACAGAGCGTTTGACATGTGGAAACTGCGATATCTTCGGTATCGTTGGGTTTCCAGCTGAGATATGCACTTTCAGTGATAATCTTCACGATACTGCTGTTACAAGTGTGCAGAATCACTGAAATCGCTGTTTGCGTGCTATTGAATGCGAAAAACACGTTTTCTGGTGTTTTCAGCACTCCACAGTGCGTTTGATATGCGGAAACTGCCATATCTTCGGTATCGTTGTTGTTTCCAGCTGAGATATGCATTTTCAGTGATAATCTTCATGATTCTGCTGTTACACGTGTGCAGAATCACCGAAATCGCTGTCTTCGTGCTATTGAATGCGAAAAACACGTTTTCTGGTGTTTTCAGCACTCCACAGTGCGTTTGATATGCGGAAACTGCCTTATCTTCGGTATCGTTGTCGTTCCAGCTGAGATATGCATTTTCAGTGATAATCTTCACGATTCTGCTGTTACAAGTGTGCAGAATCACCGAAATCGCTGTTTGCGTGCTATTGAATCCGAAAAACACGTTTTCTGGTGTTTTCAGCACGCCACAGAGCGTTTGACATGCGGAAACAGCGATATCTTCGGTATCGTTGTTGTTTCTAGCTGAGATATGCATTTTCAGTGATAATCTTCATGATTCTGCTGTTACGAGTGTGCAGAATCACCGAAATCGCTGTTTTCGTGCTATTGAATGCGAAAAACACGTTTTCTGGTGTTTTCAGCACTCCACAGTGCGTTTGAAATGCGGAAACTGCGACATCTTCGGTATCGTTGTTGTTTCCAGCTGAGATATGCATTTTCTACGATAATCTTCGAGTTTCTTCTGTGACAAGTGTGCATAATCACAGAAATCGCTGTTTTCGTGCTATTGAATGCGAAAAACACGTTTTCTGGTGTTTTCAGCACTCCACAGAGCGTTTGACATGCGGAAACTGCGATATCTTCGGTATCGTTGGGTTTCCAGCTGAGATATGCATTTTCTGTGATAATCTTCACGATTCTGCTGTTACAAGTGTGCAGAAACACCGAAATCGCTGTTTTCGTGCTTTTGAATGCGAAACACACGTTTTCTGGTGTTTTCAGCACGCCACAGAGCGTTTGACAGGCGTAAACTGCGATATATTCGGTATCGTTGTTGTTTCCAGCTGAGATATGCATTTTCAGTGATAATCTTCATGATTCTGCTGTTACAAGTGTGCAGAATCACCGAAATCTCTGTTTTCGTGCTATTCAATGCGAAAAACACGTTTTCTGGTGTTTTCAGCACTCCACAGTGCGTTTGATATGCAGAAACTGCCATATCTTCGGTATCGTTGTTGTTTCCAGCTGAGATATGCATTATCAGTTATAATCTTCATGATTCTGCTGTTACAAGTGTGCAGAATCACCGAAATCGCTGTTTTCGCGCTATTCAATGGGAAAAACACGTATTCTGGTGTTTTCAGCACTCCACAGTGCGTTTGATATGCGGAAACTGCCATATCTTTGGTATGGTTGTTGTTTCCAGCTGAGATATGCATTTTCAGTGATAATCTTCATGATTCTGCTGTTACAAATGTGCAGAATCACCGAAATCGCTGTTTTCGTGCTTTTGAATGCGAAAAACACCTTTTCTTGTGTTTTCAGCACTCCACAGTGCGTTTGATATGCGGAAACTGCCATATCTTCGGTATCGTTGTCGTTACCAGCTGAGATATGCATTTTCAGTGATAATCTTCACGATTCTGCTGTTACAAGTGTGCAGAATCACAGAAATCGCTGTTTGCGTGCTATTGAATGCGAAAAACACGTTTTCTGGTGTTTTCAGCACTCCACAGTGCGTTTGATATGCGGATACTGCCATATCTTCGGTATCGTTGTTGTTTCCAGCTGAGATATGCATTATCAGTGATAATCTTCATGATTCTGCTGTTACAAGTGTGCAGAATCACCGAAATCGCTGTTTTTGCGCTATTGAATGCGAAAAACACGTTTTCTGGTGTTTTCAGCACTCCACAGTTCGTTTGATATGCGGAAACTGCGATATCTTCGGTATCGTTGGGTTTCCAGCTGAGATATGCGTTTTCACTGATAATCTTCACGATTCTGCTGTTACAAGTGTGCAGAATCACCGAAATCGCTGTTTTCGTGCTTTTGAATGCGAAAAACACGTTTTCTGGTGTTTTCAGCACTCCACAGTGCGTTTGATATGCCGAAACTGCGATATCATCGGTATCGTTGTTGTTTCCAGCTGAGATATGCACTTTCAGTGATAATCTTCACGATTCTGCTGTTACAAGTGTGCAGAAACACCGAAATCGCTGTTTTCGTGCTTTTGAATGCGAAAAACACGTTTTCTGGTGTTTTCAGCACGCCACAGAGCGTTTGACAGGCGTAAACTGCGATATATTCGGTATCGTTGTTGTTTCCAGCTGAGATATGCATTTTCAGTTATAATCTTCATTATTCTGCTGTTACAAGTGTGCAGAATCACCGAAATCGGTGTTTTCGTGCTTTTGAATGCGAAAAACACGTTTTCTGGTGTTTTCAGCACTCCACAGTGCGTTTGATATGCGGAAACTACGATATCTTCGGTATCGTTGTTGTTTCCAGCTGAGATATGCATTTTCAGTGATAATCTTCATGATGCTGCTGTTACAAGTGTGCAGAATCACCGAAATCGCTGTTTTCGTGCTATTGAATGCGAAAAACACCTTTTCTGGTGTTTTCAGCACTCCACAGTGCGTTTGATATGCGGAAACTGCCATATCTTCGGTATCGTTGTTGTTTCCAGCTGAGATATGCATTTTCAGTGATAATCTTCATGATTCTGCTGTTACAAGTGTGCAGAAACACCGAAATCGCTGTTTTCGTGCTATTGTATGCGAAAAAGACGTTTTCTGGTGTTTTCAGCACTCCACAGTGCGTTTGATATGCGGAAACTGCGATATCTTCGGTATCGTTGGGTTTCCAGCTGAGATATGCGTTTTCACTGATAATCTTCACGATTCTGCTGTTACAAGTGTGCAGAATCACCGAAATCGCTGTTTTCGTGCTTTTGAATGCGAAAAACACGTTTTCTGGTGTTTTCAGCACTCCACAGTGCGTTTGATATGCCGAAACTGCGATATCATCGGTATCGTTGTTGTTTCCAGCTGAGATATGCACTTTCAGTGATAATCTTCACGATTCTGCTGTTACAAGTGTGCAGAATCAGCGAAATCGCTGTTTTCGTGCTATTGAATGCGAAAAACACGTTTTCTGGTGTTTTCAGCACTCCACAGTGCGATTGATATGCGGAAACTGCCATATCTTCGGTAACGTTGTTGTTTCCAGCTGAGATATGCATTTTCAGTGATAATCTTCATGATTCTACTGTTACAAATGTGCAGAATCACAGAAATCGCTGAGTTCGTGCTTTTGAATGCGAAAGACACGTTTTCTGGTGTTTTCAGCACTCCACAGTGCGTTTGATATGCGGAAACTGCCATATCTCCGGTATCGTTGTTGTTTCCAGCTGAGATATGCATTTTCAGTGATAATCTTCATGATTCTGCTGTTACAAGTGTGCAGAAACACCGAAATCGCTGTTTTCGTGCTATTGTATGCGAAAAAGACGTTTTCTGGTGTTTTCAGCACTCCACAGTGCGTTTGATATGCGGAAACTGCGATATCTTCGGTATCGTTGGGTTTCCAGCTGAGATATGCGTTTTCACTGATAATCTTCACGATTCTGCTGTTACAAGTGTGCAGAATCACCGAAATCGCTGTTTTCGTGCTTTTGAATGCGAAAAACACGTTTTCTGGTGTTTTCAGCACTCCACAGTGCGTTTGATATGCCGAAACTGCGATATCATCGGTATCGTTGTTGTTTCCAGCTGAGATATGCACTTTCAGTGATAATCTTCACGATTCTGCTGTTACAAGTGTGCAGAATCAGCGAAATCGCTGTTTTCGTGCTATTGAATGCGAAAAACACGTTTTCTGGTGTTTTCAGCACTCCACAGTGCGATTGATATGCGGAAACTGCCATATCTTCGGTAACGTTGTTGTTTCCAGCTGAGATATGCATTTTCAGTGATAATCTTCACGATTCTGCTGTTACAAGTGTGCAGAATCACAGAAATCGCTGTTTGCGTGCTATTGAATGCGAAAAACACGTTTTCTGGTGTTTTCAGCACTCCACAGTGCGTTTGATATGCGGATACTGCCATATCTTCGGTATCGTTGTTGTTTCCAGCTGAGATATGCATTATCAGTGATAATCTTCATGATTCTGCTGTTACAAGTGTGCAGAATCACCGAAATCGCTGTTTTTGCGCTATTGAATGCGAAAAACACGTTTTCTGGTGTTTTCAGCACTCCACAGTTCGTTTGATATGCGGAAACTGCGATATCTTCGGTATCGTTGGGTTTCCAGCTGAGATATGCGTTTTCACTGATAATCTTCACGATTCTGCTGTTACAAGTGTGCAGAATCACCGAAATCGCTGTTTTCGTGCTTTTGAATGCGAAAAACACGTTTTCTGGTGTTTTCAGCACTCCACAGTGCGTTTGATATGCCGAAACTGCGATATCATCGGTATCGTTGTTGTTTCCAGCTGAGATATGCACTTTCAGTGATAATCTTCACGATTCTGCTGTTACAAGTGTGCAGAAACACCGAAATCGCTGTTTTCGTGCTTTTGAATGCGAAAAACACGTTTTCTGGTGTTTTCAGCACGCCACAGAGCGTTTGACAGGCGTAAACTGCGATATATTCGGTATCGTTGTTGTTTCCAGCTGAGATATGCATTTTCAGTTATAATCTTCATTATTCTGCTGTTACAAGTGTGCAGAATCACCGAAATCGGTGTTTTCGTGCTTTTGAATGCGAAAAACACGTTTTCTGGTGTTTTCAGCACTCCACAGTGCGTTTGATATGCGGAAACTACGATATCTTCGGTATCGTTGTTGTTTCCAGCTGAGATATGCATTTTCAGTGATAATCTTCATGATGCTGCTGTTACAAGTGTGCAGAATAACCGAAATCGCTGTTTTCGTGCTATTGAATGCGAAAAACACCTTTTCTGGTGTTTTCAGCACTCCACAGTGCGTTTGATATGCGGAAACTGCCATATCTTCGGTATCGTTGTTGTTTCCAGCTGAGATATGCATTTTCAGTGATAATCTTCATGATTCTGCTGTTACAAGTGTGCAGAAACACCGAAATCGCTGTTTTCGTGCTATTGTATGCGAAAAAGACGTTTTCTGGTGTTTTCAGCACTCCACAGTGCGTTTGATATGCGGAAACTGCGATATCTTCGGTATCGTTGGGTTTCCAGCTGAGATATGCGTTTTCACTGATAATCTTCACGATTCTGCTGTTACAAGTGTGCAGAATCACCGAAATCGCTGTTTTCGTGCTTTTGAATGCGAAAAACACGTTTTCTGGTGTTTTCAGCACTCCACAGTGCGTTTGATATGCCGAAACTGCGATATCATCGGTATCGTTGTTGTTTCCAGCTGAGATATGCACTTTCAGTGATAATCTTCACGATTCTGCTGTTACAAGTGTGCAGAATCAGCGAAATCGCTGTTTTCGTGCTATTGAATGCGAAAAACACGTTTTCTGGTGTTTTCAGCACTCCACAGTGCGATTGATATGCGGAAACTGCCATATCTTCGGTAACGTTGTTGTTTCCAGCTGAGATATGCATTTTCAGTGATAATCTTCATGATTCTACTGTTAGAAATGTGCAGAATCACAGAAATCGCTGAGTTCGTGCTTTTGAATGCGAAAGACACGTTTTCTGGTGTTTTCAGCACTCCACAGTGCGTTTGATATGCGGAAACTGCCATATCTCCGGTATCGTTGTTGTTTCCAGCTGAGATATGCATTATCAGTGATAATCTTCATGATTCTGCTGTTACAAGTGTGCAGAATCACCGAAATCGCTGTTTTTGCGCTATTGAATGCGAAAAACACGTTTTCTGGTGTTTTCAGCACTCCACAGTGCGTTTGATATGCCGAAACTGCGATATCATCGGTATCGTTGTTGTTTCCAGCTGAGATATGCACTTTCAGTGATAATCTTCACGATTCTGCTGTTACAAGTGTGCAGAAACACCGAAATCGCTGTTTTCGTGCTTTTGAATGCGAAAAACACGTTTTCTGGTGTTTTCAGCACGCCACAGAGCGTTTGACAGGCGTAAACTGCGATATATTCGGTATCGTTGTTGTTTCCAGCTGAGATATGCATTTTCAGTTATAATCTTCATTATTCTGCTGTTACAAGTGTGCAGAATCACCGAAATCGGTGTTTTCGTGCTTTTGAATGCGAAAAACACGTTTTCTGGTGTTTTCAGCACTCCACAGTGCGTTTGATATGCGGAAACTACGATATCTTCGGTATCGTTGTTGTTTCCAGCTGAGATATGCATTTTCAGTTATAATCTTCATTATTCTGCTGTTACAAGTGTGCAGAATCACCGAAATCGGTGTTTTCGTGCTTTTGAATGCGAAAAACACGTTTTCTGGTGTTTTCAGCACTCCACAGTGCGTTTGATATGCGGAAACTACGATATCTTCGGTATCGTTGTTGTTTCCAGCTGAGATATGCATTTTCAGTGATAATCTTCATGATGCTGCTGTTACAAGTGTGCAGAATCACCGAAATCGCTGTTTTCGTGCTATTGAATGCGAAAAACACCTTTTCTGGTGTTTTCAGCACTCCACAGTGCGTTTGATATGCGGAAACTGCCATATCTTCGGTATCGTTGTTGTTTCCAGCTGAGATATGCATTTTCAGTGATAATCTTCATGATTCTGCTGTTACAAGTGTGCAGAAACACCGAAATCGCTGTTTTCGTGCTATTGTATGCGAAAAAGACGTTTTCTGGTGTTTTCAGCACTCCACAGTGCGTTTGATATGCGGAAACTGCGATATCTTCGGTATCGTTGGGTTTCCAGCTGAGATATGCGTTTTCACTGATAATCTTCACGATTCTGCTGTTACAAGTGTGCAGAATCACCGAAATCGCTGTTTTCGTGCTTTTGAATGCGAAAAACACGTTTTCTGGTGTTTTCAGCACTCCACAGTGCGTTTGATATGCCGAAACTGCGATATCATCGGTATCGTTGTTGTTTCCAGCTGAGATATGCACTTTCAGTGATAATCTTCACGATTCTGCTGTTACAAGTGTGCAGAATCAGCGAAATCGCTGTTTTCGTGCTATTGAATGCGAAAAACACGTTTTCTGGTGTTTTCAGCACTCCACAGTGCGATTGATATGCGGAAACTGCCATATCTTCGGTAACGTTGTTGTTTCCAGCTGAGATATGCATTTTCAGTGAGAATCTTCATGATTCTACTGTTACAAATGTGCAGAATCACAGAAATCGCTGAGTTCGTGCTTTTGAATGCGAAAGACACGTTTTCTGGTGTTTTCAGCACTCCACAGTGCGTTTGATATGCGGAAACTGCCATATCTCCGGTATCGTTGTTGTTTCCAGCTGAGATATGCATTATCAGTGATAATCTTCATGATTCTGCTGTTACAAGTGTGCAGAATCACCGAAATCGCTGTTTTTGCGCTATTGAATGCGAAAAACACGTTTTCTGGTGTTTTCAGCACTCCACAGTGCGTTTCATATGCGGAAACTGCCATATCTTCGGTATCGTTGTTGTTTCCAGCTGAGATATGCATTTTCAGTGATAATCTTCATGATTCTGCTGTTACAAGTGTGCAGAATCACCTAAATCGCTGTTTTCGTGCTTTTGAATGCGAAAAACACGTTCTCTGGTGTTTTCAGCACTCCACAGTGCGTTTGATATGTGGAAACTACGATATCTTCGCTATCGTTGTTGTTTCCAGCTGAGATATGCACTTTCAGTGATAATCTTCACGATTCTGCTGTTACAAGTGTGCAGAATCACCGAAATCGCTGTTTTCGTGCTTTTGAATGCGAAAAACACGTTTTCTGGTGTTTTCAGCACTCCACAGTGGGTTTGATATGCGTAAACTACGATATCTTCGGTATCGTTGTTGTTTCCAGCTGAGATATGCATTTTCAGTGATAATCTTCATGATGCTGCTGTTACAAGTGTGCAGAATCACCGAAATCGCTGTTTTCGTGCTTTTGAATGCGAAAAACACGTTTTCTGGTGTTTTCAGCAGTCCACAGTGCGTTTGATATGCGGAAATTACGATATCTTCGGTATCGTTGTTGTTTCCAGCTGAGATATGCATTTTCAGTGATAATCTTCATGATTCTGCTGTTACAAGTGTGCAGAATCACCGAAATCGCTGTTTTCTTGCTTTTGAATGCGAAAAACACGTTTTCTGGTGTTTTCAGCACTCCACAGTGCGTTTGATATGCGGAAACTACGATATCTTCGGTATCGTTGTTGTTTCCAGCTGAGACATGCATTTTCAGTGATAATCTTCATGATTCTGCTGTTACAAGTGTGAAGAATCACCGAAATCGCTGTTTTCGTGCTATTGAATGCGAAAAACACGTTTTCTTGTGTTTTCAGCATTCCACAGTGCGTTTGATATGCGGAAACTGCCATATCTTCGGTATCGTTGTTGTTTCCAGCTGAGATATGCATTATCAGTGATAATCTTCATGATTCTGCTGTTACAAGTGTGCAGAATCACCGAAATCGCTGTTTTTGCGCTATTGAATGCGAAAAACACGTTTTCTGGTGTTTTCAGCACTCCACAGTGCGTTTGATATGCGGAAACTGCGATATCTTCGGTATCGTTGGGTTTCCAGCTGAGATATGCGTTTTCACTGATAATCTTCACGATTCTGCTGTTACAAGTGTGCAGAATCACCGAAATCGCTGTTTTCGTGCTTTTGAATGCGAAAAACACGTTTTCTGGTGTTTTCAGCACTCCACAGTGCGTTTGATATGCCGAAACTGCGATATCATCGGTATCGTTGTTGTTTCCAGCTGAGATATGCACTTTCAGTGATAATCTTCACGATTCTGCTGTTACAAGTGTGCAGAATCAGCGAAATCGCTGTTTTCGTGCTATTGAATGCGAAAAACACGTTTTCTGGTGTTTTCAGCACTCCACAGTGCGTTTGATATGCGGAAACTGCCATATCTTCGGTAACGTTGTTGTTTCCAGCTGAGATATGCATTTTCAGTGATAATCTTCTTGATTCTACTGTTACAAATGTGCAGAATCACAGAAATCGCTGAGTTCGTGCTTTTGAATGCGAAAGACACGTTTTCTGGTGTTTTCAGCACTCCACAGTGCGTTTGATATGCGGAAACTGCGATATCTTCGGTATCGTTGGGTTTCCAGCTGAGATATGCACTTTCAGTGATAATCTTCACGATTCTGCTGTTACAAGTGTGCAGAATCACTGAAATCGCTGTTTTCGTGCATTTGAATGCGAAAAACACGTTTTCTGGTGTTTTCAGCACTCCACAGTGCGTTTGATATGCGGAAACTACGATATCTTCGGTATCGTTGTTGTTTCCAGCTGAGATATGCACTTTCAGTGATAATCTTCACGATTCTGCTGTTACAAGTGTGCAGAATCACCGAAATCGCTGTTTTCGTGCTTTTGAAAGCGAAAAACACGTTTTCTGGTGTTTTCAGCACTCCACAGTGCGTTTGATATGCGGAAACTACGATATCTTCGGTATCGTTGTTGTTTCCAGCTGAGATATGCACTTTCAGTGATAATCTTCACGATTCTGCTGTTACAAGTGTGCAGAATCACCGAAATCGCTGTTTTCGTGCTTTTGAATGCGAAAAACACGTTTTCTGGTGTTTTCAGCACTCCACAGTGCGTTTGATATGCGGAAACTACGATAACTTCGGTATCGTTGTTGTTTCCAGCTGAGATATGCATTTTCAGTGATAATCTTCATGATTCTGCTGTTACAAGTGTGCAGAATCACCGAAATCGGTGTTTTCGTGCTTTTGAATGCGAAAAACACGTTTTCTGGTGTTTTCAGCACTCCACAGTGCGTTTGATATGCGGAAACTACGATATCTTCGGTATCGTTGTTGTTTCCAGCTGAGATATGCATTTTCAGTGATAATCTTCATGATGCTGCTGTTACAAGTGTGCAGAATCACCGAAATCGCTGTTTTCGTGCTATTGAATGCGAAAAACACGTTTTTTGGTGTTTTCAGCACTCCACAGTGCGTTTGATATGCGGAAACTGCCATATCTTCGGTATCGTTGTTGTTTCCAGCTGAGATATGCATTTTCAGTGATAATCTTCATGATTCTGCTGTTACAAGTGTGCAGAAACACCGAAATCGCTGTTTTCGTGCTATTGTATGCGAAAAAGACGTTTTCTGGTGTTTTCAGCACTCCACAGTGCGTTTGATATGCGGAAACTGCGATATCTTCGGTATCGTTGGGTTTCCAGCTGAGATATGCGTTTTCACTGATAATCTTCACGATTCTGCTGTTACAAGTGTGCAGAATCACCGAAATCGCTGTTTTCGTGCTTTTGAATGCGAAAAACACGTTTTCTGGTGTTTTCAGCACTCCACAGTGCGTTTGATATGCCGAAACTGCGATATCATCGGTATCGTTGTTGTTTCCAGCTGAGATATGCACTTTCAGTGATAATCTTCACGATTCTGCTGTTACAAGTGTGCAGAATCAGCGAAATCGCTGTTTTCGTGCTATTGAATGCGAAAAACACGTTTTCTGGTGTTTTCAGCACTCCACAGTGCGTTTGATATGCGGAAACTGCGATATCTTCGGTATCGTTGGGTTTCCAGCTGAGATATGCGTTTTCACTGATAATCTTCACGATTCTGCTGTTACAAGTGTGCAGAATCACCGAAATCGCTGTTTTCGTGCATTTGAATGCGAAAAACACGTTTTCTGGTGTTTTCAGCACTCCACAGTGCGTTTGATATGCCGAAACTGCGATATCATCGGTATCGTTGTTGTTTCCAGCTGAGATATGCACTTTCAGTGATAATCTTCACGATTCTGCTGTTACAAGTGTGCAGAATCAGCGAAATCGCTGTTTTCGTGCTATTGAATGCGAAAAACACGTTTTCTGGTGTTTTCAGCACTCCACAGTGCGATTGATATGCGGAAACTGCCATATCTTCGGTAACGTTGTTGTTTCCAGCTGAGATATGCATTTTCAGTGATAATCTTCATGATTCTACTGCTACAAATGTGCAGAATCACAGAAATCGCTGAGTTCGTGCTTTTGAATGCGAAAGACACTTTTTCTGGTGTTTTCAGCACTCCACAGTGCGTTTGATATGCGGAAACTGCCATATCTCCGGTATCGTTGTTGTTTCCAGCTGAGATATGCATTATCAGTGATAATCTTCATGATTCTGCTGTTACAAGTGTGCAGAATCACCGAAATCGCTGTTTTTGCGTTATTGAATGCGAAAAACACGTTTTCTGGTGTTTTCAGCACTCCACAGTGCGTTTCATATGCGGAAACTGCCATATCTTCGGTATCGTTGTTGTTTCCAGCTGAGATATGCATTTTCAGTGATAATCTTCATGATTCTGCTGTTACAAGTGTGCAGAATCACCTAAATCGCTGTTTTCGTGCTTTTGAATGCGAAAAACACGTTCTCTGGTGTTTTCAGCACTCCACAGTGCGTTTGATATGCGGAAACTACGATATCTTCGCTATCGTTGTTGTTTCCAGCTGAGATATGCACTTTCAGTGATAATCTTCACGATTCTGCTGTTACAAGTGTGCAGAATCACCGAAATCGCTGTTTTCGTGCTTTTGAATGCGAAAAACACGTTTTCTGGTGTTTTCAGCACTCCACAGTGGGTTTGATATGCGTAAACTACGATATCTTCGGTATCGTTGTTGTTTCCAGCTGAGATATGCATTTTCAGTGATAATCTTCATGATGCTGCTGTTACAAGTGTGCAGAATCACCGAAATCGCTGTTTTCGTGCTTTTGAATGCGAAAAACACGTTTTCTGGTGTTTTCAGCAGTCCACAGTGCGTTTGATATGCGGAAATTACGATATCTTCGGTATCGTTGTTGTTTCCAGCTGAGATATGCATTTTCAGTGATAATCTTCATGATTCTGCTGTTACAAGTGTGCAGAATCACCGAAATCGCTGTTTTCTTGCTTTTGAATGCGAAAAACACGTTTTCTGGTGTTTTCAGCACTCCACAGTGCGTTTGATATGCGGAAACTACGATATCTTCGGTATCGTTGTTGTTTCCAGCTGAGACATGCATTTTCAGTGATAATCTTCATGATTCTGCTGTTACAAGTGTGAAGAATCACCGAAATCGCTGTTTTCGTGCTATTGAATGCGAAAAACACGTTTTCTTGTGTTTTCAGCATTCCACAGTGCGTTTGATATGCGGAAACTGCCATATCTTCGGTATCGTTGTTGTTTCCAGCTGAGATATGCATTATCAGTGATAATCTTCATGATTCTGCTGTTACAAGTGTGCAGAATCACCGAAATCACTGTTTTTGCGCTATTGAATGCGAAAAACACGTTTTCTGGTGTTTTCAGCACTCCACAGTGCGTTTGATATGCGGAAACTGCGATATCTTCGGTATCGTTGGGTTTCCAGCTGAGATATGCGTTTTCACTGATAATCTTCACGATTCTGCTGTTACAAGTGTGCAGAATCACCGAAATCGCTGTTTTCGTGCTTTTGAATGCGAAAAACACGTTTTCTGGTGTTTTCAGCACTCCACAGTGCGTTTGATATGCCGAAACTGCGATATCATCGGTATCGTTGTTGTTTCCAGCTGAGATATGCACTTTCAGTGATAATCTTCACGATTCTGCTGTTACAAGTGTGCAGAATCAGCGAAATCGCTGTTTTCGTGCTATTGAATGCGAAAAACACGTTTTCTGGTGTTTTCAGCACTCCACAGTGCGTTTGATATGCGGAAACTGCCATATCTTCGGTAACGTTGTTGTTTCCAGCTGAGATATGCATTTTCAGTGATAATCTTCTTGATTCTACTGTTACAAATGTGCAGAATCACAGAAATCGCTGAGTTCGTGCTTTTGAATGCGAAAGACACGTTCTCTGGTGTTTTCAGCACTCCACAGTGCGTTTGATATGCGGAAACTACGATATCTTCGCTATCGTTGTTGTTTCCAGCTGAGATATGCACTTTCAGTGATAATCTTCACGATTCTGCTGTTACAAGTGTGCAGAATCACCGAAATCGCTGTTTTCGTGCTTTTGAATGCGAAAAACACGTTTTCTGGTGTTTTCAGCACTCCACAGTGGGTTTGATATGCGTAAACTACGATATCTTCGGTATCGTTGTTGTTTCCAGCTGAGATATGCATTTTCAGTGATAATCTTCATGATGCTGCTGTTACAAGTGTGCAGAATCACCGAAATCGCTGTTTTCGTGCTTTTGAATGCGAAAAACACGTTTTCTGGTGTTTTCAGCACTCCACAGTGCGTTTGATATGCGGAAACTACGATATCTTCGGTATCGTTGTTGTTTCCAGCTGAGACATGCATTTTCAGTGATAATCTTCATGATTCTGCTGTTACAAGTGTGAAGAATCACCGAAATCGCTGTTTTCGTGCTATTGAATGCGAAAAACACGTTTTCTTGTGTTTTCAGCATTCCACAGTGCGTTTGATATGCGGAAACTGCCATATCTTCGGTACCGTTGTTGTTTCCAGCTGAGATATGCATTATCAGTGATAATCTTCATGATTCTGCTGTTACAAGTGTGCAGAATCACCGAAATCACTGTTTTTGCGCTATTGAATGCGAAAAACACGTTTTCTGGTGTTTTCAGCACTCCACAGTGCGTTTGATATGCGGAAACTGCGATATCTTCGGTATCGTTGGGTTTCCAGCTGAGATATGCGTTTTCACTGATAATCTTCACGATTCTGCTGTTACAAGTGTGCAGAATCACCGAAATCGCTGTTTTCGTGCTTTTGAATGCGAAAAACACGTTTTCTGGTGTTTTCAGCACTCCACAGTGCGTTTGATATGCCGAAACTGCGATATCATCGGTATCGTTGTTGTTTCCAGCTGAGATATGCACTTTCAGTGATAATCTTCACGATTCTGCTGTTACAAGTGTGCAGAATCAGCGAAATCGCTGTTTTCGTGCTATTGAATGCGAAAAACACGTTTTCTGGTGTTTTCAGCACTCCACAGTGCGTTTGATATGCGGAAACTGCCATATCTTCGGTAACGTTGTTGTTTCCAGCTGAGATATGCATTTTCAGTGATAATCTTCTTGATTCTACTGTTACAAATGTGCAGAATCACAGAAATCGCTGAGTTCGTGCTTTTGAATGCGAAAGACACGTTTTCTGGTGTTTTCAGCACTCCACAGTGCGTTTGATATGCGGAAACTGCGATATCTTCGGTATCGTTGGGTTTCCAGCTGAGATATGCACTTTCAGTGATAATCTTCACGATTCTGCTGTTACAAGTGTGCAGAATCACTGAAATCGCTGTTTTCGTGCATTTGAATGCGAAAAACACGTTTTCTGGTGTTTTCAGCACTCCACAGTGCGTTTGATATGCGGAAACTACGATATCTTCGGTATCGTTGTTGTTTCCAGCTGAGATATGCACTTTCAGTGATAATCTTCACGATTCTGCTGTTACAAGTGTGCAGAATCACCGAAATCGCTGTTTTCGTGCTTTTGAATGCGAAAAACACGTTTTCTGGTGTTTTCAGCACTCCACAGTGCGTTTGATATGCGGAAACTACGATATCTTCGGTATCGTTGTTTTTTCCAGCTGAGATATGCACTTTCAGTGATAATCTTCACGATTCTGCTGTTACAAGTGTGCAGAATCACCGAAATCGCTGTTTTCGTGCTTTTGAATGCGAAAAACACGTTTTCTGGTGTTTTCAGCACTCCACAGTGCGTTTGATATGCGGAAACTACGATATCTTCGGTATCGTTGTTGTTTCCAGCTGAGATATGCATTTTCAGTGATAATCTTCATGATTCTGCTGTTACAAGTGTGCAGAATCACCGAAATCGGTGTTTTCGTGCTTTTGAATGCGAAAAACACGTTTTCTGGTGTTTTCAGCACTCCACAGTGCGTTTGATATGCGGAAACTACGATATATTCGGTATCGTTGTTGTTTCCAGCTGAGATATGCATTTTCAGTGATAATCTTCATGATGCTGCTGTTACAAGTGTGCAGAATCACCGAAATCGCTGTTTTCGTGCTATTGAATGCGAAAAACACGTTTTTTGGTGTTTTCAGCACTCCACAGTGCGTTTGATATGCGGAAACTGCCATATCTTCGGTATCGTTGTTGTTTCCAGCTGAGATATGCATTTTCAGTGATAATCTTCATGATTCTGCTGTTACAAGTGTGCAGAAACACCGAAATCGCTGTTTTCGTGCTATTGTATGCGAAAAAGACGTTTTCTGGTGTTTTCAGCACTCCACAGTGCGTTTGATATGCGGAAACTGCGATATCTTCGGTATCGTTGGGTTTCCAGCTGAGATATGCGTTTTCACTGATAATCTTCACGATTCTGCTGTTTCAAGTGTGCAGAATCACCGAAATCGCTGTTTTCGTGCTTTTGAATGCGAAAAACACGTTTTCTGGTGTTTTCAGCACTCCACAGTGCGTTTGATATGCCGAAACTGCGATATCATCGGTATCGTTGTTGTTTCCAGCTGAGATATGCACTTTCAGTGATAATCTTCACGATTCTGCTGTTACAAGTGTGCAGAATCAGCGAAATCGCTGTTTTCGTGCTATTGAATGCGAAAAACACGTTTTCTGGTGTTTTCAGCACTCCACAGTGCGATTGATATGCGGAAACTGCCATATCTTCGGTAACGTTGTTGTTTCCAGCTGAGATATGCATTTTCAGTGATAATCTTCATGATTCTACTGTTACAAATGTGCAGAATCACAGAAATCGCTGAGTTCGTGCTTTTGAATGCGAAAGACACGTTTTCTGGTGTTTTCAGCACTCCACAGTGCGTTTGATATGCGGAAACTGCCATATCTCCGGTATCGTTGTTGTTTCCAGCTGAGATATGCATTATCAGTGATAATCTTCATGATTCTGCTGTTACAAGTGTGCAGAATCACCGAAATCGCTGTTTTTGCGCTATTGAATGCGAAAAACACGTTTTCTGGTGTTTTCAGCACTCCACAGTGCGTTTCATATGCGGAAACTGCCATATCTTCGGTATCGTTGTTGTTTCCAGCTGAGATATGCATTTTCAGTGATAATCTTCATGATTCTGCTGTTACAAGTGTGCAGAATCACCTAAATCGCTGTTTTCGTGCTTTTGAATGCGAAAAACACGTTCTCTGGTGTTTTCAGCACTCCACAGTGCGTTTGATATGCGGAAACTGCCATATCTTCGGTAACGTTGTTGTTTCCAGCTGAGATATGCATTTTCAGTGATAATCTTCTTGATTCTACTGTTACAAATGTGCAGAATCACAGAAATCGCTGAGTTCGTGCTTTTGAATGCGAAAGACACGTTTTCTGGTGTTTTCAGCACTCCACAGTGCGTTTGATATGCGGAAACTGCGATATCTTCGGTATCGTTGGGTTTCCAGCTGAGATATGCACTTTCAGTGATAATCTTCACGATTCTGCTGTTACAAGTGTGCAGAATCACTGAAATCGCTGTTTTCGTGCATTTGAATGCGAAAAACACGTTTTCTGGTGTTTTCAGCACTCCACAGTGCGTTTGATATGCGGAAACTACGATATCTTCGGTATCGTTGTTGTTTCCAGCTGAGATATGCACTTTCAGTGATAATCTTCACGATTCTGCTGTTACAAGTGTGCAGAATCACCGAAATCGCTGTTTTCGTGCTTTTGAATGCGAAAAACACGTTTTCTGGTGTTTTCAGCACTCCACAGTGCGTTTGATATGCGGAAACTACGATATCTTCGGTATCGTTGTTTTTTCCAGCTGAGATATGCACTTTCAGTGATAATCTTCACGATTCTGCTGTTACAAGTGTGCAGAATCACCGAAATCGCTGTTTTCGTGCTTTTGAATGCGAAAAACACGTTTTCTGGTGTTTTCAGCACTCCACAGTGCGTTTGATATGCGGAAACTACGATATCTTCGGTATCGTTGTTGTTTCCAGCTGAGATATGCATTTTCAGTGATAATCTTCATGATTCTGCTGTTACAAGTGTGCAGAATCACCGAAATCGGTGTTTTCGTGCTTTTGAATGCGAAAAACACGTTTTCTGGTGTTTTCAGCACTCCACAGTGCGTTTGATATGCGGAAACTACGATATATTCGGTATCGTTGTTGTTTCCAGCTGAGATATGCATTTTCAGTGATAATCTTCATGATGCTGCTGTTACAAGTGTGCAGAATCACCGAAATCGCTGTTTTCGTGCTATTGAATGCGAAAAACACGTTTTTTGGTGTTTTCAGCACTCCACAGTGCGTTTGATATGCGGAAACTGCCATATCTTCGGTATCGTTGTTGTTTCCAGCTGAGATATGCATTTTCAGTGATAATCTTCATGATTCTGCTGTTACAAGTGTGCAGAAACACCGAAATCGCTGTTTTCGTGCTATTGTATGCGAAAAAGACGTTTTCTGGTGTTTTCAGCACTCCACAGTGCGTTTGATATGCGGAAACTGCGATATCTTCGGTATCGTTGGGTTTCCAGCTGAGATATGCGTTTTCACTGATAATCTTCACGATTCTGCTGTTTCAAGTGTGCAGAATCACCGAAATCGCTGTTTTCGTGCTTTTGAATGCGAAAAACACGTTTTCTGGTGTTTTCAGCACTCCACAGTGCGTTTGATATGCCGAAACTGCGATATCATCGGTATCGTTGTTGTTTCCAGCTGAGATATGCACTTTCAGTGATAATCTTCACGATTCTGCTGTTACAAGTGTGCAGAATCAGCGAAATCGCTGTTTTCGTGCTATTGAATGCGAAAAACACGTTTTCTGGTGTTTTCAGCACTCCACAGTGCGATTGATATGCGGAAACTGCCATATCTTCGGTAACGTTGTTGTTTCCAGCTGAGATATGCATTTTCAGTGATAATCTTCATGATTCTACTGTTACAAATGTGCAGAATCACAGAAATCGCTGAGTTCGTGCTTTTGAATGCGAAAGACACGTTTTCTGGTGTTTTCAGCACTCCACAGTGCGTTTGATATGCGGAAACTGCCATATCTCCGGTATCGTTGTTGTTTCCAGCTGAGATATGCATTATCAGTGATAATCTTCATGATTCTGCTGTTACAAGTGTGCAGAATCACCGAAATCGCTGTTTTTGCGCTATTGAATGCGAAAAACACGTTTTCTGGTGTTTTCAGCACTCCACAGTGCGTTTCATATGCGGAAACTGCCATATCTTCGGTATCGTTGTTGTTTCCAGCTGAGATATGCATTTTCAGTGATAATCTTCATGATTCTGCTGTTACAAGTGTGCAGAATCACCTAAATCGCTGTTTTCGTGCTTTTGAATGCGAAAAACACGTTCTCTGGTGTTTTCAGCACTCCACAGTGCGATTGATATGCGGAAACTGCCATATCTTCGGTAACGTTGTTGTTTCCAGCTGAGATATGCATTTTCAGTGATAATCTTCATGATTCTACTGTTACAAATGTGCAGAATCACAGAAATCGCTGAGTTCGTGCTTTTGAATGCGAAAGACACGTTTTCTGGTGTTTTCAGCACTCCACAGTGCGTTTGATATGCGGAAACTGCCATATCTCCGGTATCGTTGTTGTTTCCAGCTGAGATATGCATTATCAGTGATAATCTTCATGATTCTGCTGTTACAAGTGTGCAGAATCACCGAAATCGCTGTTTTTGCGCTATTGAATGCGAAAAACACGTTTTCTGGTGTTTTCAGCACTCCACAGTGCGTTTCATATGCGGAAACTGCCATATCTTCGGTATCGTTGTTGTTTCCAGCTGAGATATGCATTTTCAGTGATAATCTTCATGATTCTGCTGTTACAAGTGTGCAGAATCACCTAAATCGCTGTTTTCGTGCTTTTGAATGCGAAAAACACGTTCTCTGGTGTTTTCAGCACTCCACAGTGCGTTTGATATGCGGAAACTACGATATCTTCGCTATCGTTGTTGTTTCCAGCTGAGATATGCACTTTCAGTGATAATCTTCACGATTCTGCTGTTACAAGTGTGCAGAATCACCGAAATCGCTGTTTTCGTGCTTTTGAATGCGAAAAACACGTTTTCTGGTGTTTTCAGCACTCCACAGTGGGTTTGATATGCGTAAACTACGATATCTTCGGTATCGTTGTTGTTTCCAGCTGAGATATGCATTTTCAGTGATAATCTTCATGATGCTGCTGTTACAAGTGTGCAGAATCACCGAAATCGCTGTTTTCGTGCTTTTGAATGCGAAAAACACGTTTTCTTGTGTTTTCAGCATTCCACAGTGCGTTTGATATGCGGAAACTGCCATATCTTCGGTATCGTTGTTGTTTCCAGCTGAGATATGCATTATCAGTGATAATCTTCATGATTCTGCTGTTACAAGTGTGCAGAATCACCGAAATCGCTGTTTTCGTGCTATTGAATGCGAAAAACACGTTTTCTTGTGTTTTCAGCATTCCACAGTGCGTTTGATATGCGGAAACTGCCATATCTTCGGTATCGTTGTTGTTTCCAGCTGACATATGCATTATCAGTGATAATCTTCATGATTCTGCTGTTACAAGTGTGCAGAATCACCGAAATCACTGTTTTTGCGCTATTGAATGCGAAAAACACGTTTTCTGGTGTTTTCAGCACTCCACAGTGCGTTTGATATGCGGAAACTGCGATATCTTCGGTATCGTTGGGTTTCCAGCTGAGATATGCGTTTTCACTGATAATCTTCACGATTCTGCTGTTACAAGTGTGCAGAATCACCGAAATCGCTGTTTTCGTGCTTTTGAATGCGAAAAACACGTTTTCTGGTGTTTTCAGCACTCCACAGTGCGTTTGATATGCCGAAACTGCGATATCATCGGTATCGTTGTTGTTTCCAGCTGAGATATGCACTTTCAGTGATAATCTTCACGATTCTGCTGTTACAAGTGTGCAGAATCAGCGAAATCGCTGTTTTCGTGCTATTGAATGCGAAAAACACGTTTTCTGGTGTTTTCAGCACTCCACAGTGCGTTTGATATGCGGAAACTGCCATATCTTCGGTAACGTTGTTGTTTCCAGCTGAGATATGCATTTTCAGTGATAATCTTCTTGATTCTACTGTTACAAATGTGCAGAATCACAGAAATCGCTGAGTTCGTGCTTTTGAATGCGAAAGACACGTTCTCTGGTGTTTTCAGCACTCCACAGTGCGTTTGATATGCGGAAACTACGATATCTTCGCTATCGTTGTTGTTTCCAGCTGAGATATGCACTTTCAGTGATAATCTTCACGATTCTGCTGTTACAAGTGTGCAGAATCACCGAAATCGCTGTTTTCGTGCTTTTGAATGCGAAAAACACGTTTTCTGGTGTTTTCAGCACTCCACAGTGGGTTTGATATGCGTAAACTACGATATCTTCGGTATCGTTGTTGTTTCCAGCTGAGATATGCATTTTCAGTGATAATCTTCATGATGCTGCTGTTACAAGTGTGCAGAATCACCGAAATCGCTGTTTTCGTGCTTTTGAATGCGAAAAACACGTTTTCTGGTGTTTTCAGCACTCCACAGTGCGTTTGATATGCGGAAACTACGATATCTTCGGTATCGTTGTTGTTTCCAGCTGAGACATGCATTTTCAGTGATAATCTTCATGATTCTGCTGTTACAAGTGTGAAGAATCACCGAAATCGCTGTTTTCGTGCTATTGAATGCGAAAAACACGTTTTCTTGTGTTTTCAGCATTCCACAGTGCGTTTGATATGCGGAAACTGCCATATCTTCGGTACCGTTGTTGTTTCCAGCTGAGATATGCATTATCAGTGATAATCTTCATGATTCTGCTGTTACAAGTGTGCAGAATCACCGAAATCACTGTTTTTGCGCTATTGAATGCGAAAAACACGTTTTCTGGTGTTTTCAGCACTCCACAGTGCGTTTGATATGCGGAAACTGCGATATCTTCGGTATCGTTGGGTTTCCAGCTGAGATATGCGTTTTCACTGATAATCTTCACGATTCTGCTGTTACAAGTGTGCAGAATCACCGAAATCGCTGTTTTCGTGCTTTTGAATGCGAAAAACACGTTTTCTGGTGTTTTCAGCACTCCACAGTGCGTTTGATATGCCGAAACTGCGATATCATCGGTATCGTTGTTGTTTCCAGCTGAGATATGCACTTTCAGTGATAATCTTCACGATTCTGCTGTTACAAGTGTGCAGAATCAGCGAAATCGCTGTTTTCGTGCTATTGAATGCGAAAAACACGTTTTCTGGTGTTTTCAGCACTCCACAGTGCGTTTGATATGCGGAAACTGCCATATCTTCGGTAACGTTGTTGTTTCCAGCTGAGATATGCATTTTCAGTGATAATCTTCTTGATTCTACTGTTACAAATGTGCAGAATCACAGAAATCGCTGAGTTCGTGCTTTTGAATGCGAAAGACACGTTTTCTGGTGTTTTCAGCACTCCACAGTGCGTTTGATATGCGGAAACTGCGATATCTTCGGTATCGTTGGGTTTCCAGCTGAGATATGCACTTTCAGTGATAATCTTCACGATTCTGCTGTTACAAGTGTGCAGAATCACTGAAATCGCTGTTTTCGTGCATTTGAATGCGAAAAACACGTTTTCTGGTGTTTTCAGCACTCCACAGTGCGTTTGATATGCGGAAACTACGATATCTTCGGTATCGTTGTTGTTTCCAGCTGAGATATGCACTTTCAGTGATAATCTTCACGATTCTGCTGTTACAAGTGTGCAGAATCACCGAAATCGCTGTTTTCGTGCTTTTGAATGCGAAAAACACGTTTTCTGGTGTTTTCAGCACTCCACAGTGCGTTTGATATGCGGAAACTACGATATCTTCGGTATCGTTGTTTTTTCCAGCTGAGATATGCACTTTCAGTGATAATCTTCACGATTCTGCTGTTACAAGTGTGCAGAATCACCGAAATCGCTGTTTTCGTGCTTTTGAATGCGAAAAACACGTTTTCTGGTGTTTTCAGCACTCCACAGTGCGTTTGATATGCGGAAACTACGATATCTTCGGTATCGTTGTTGTTTCCAGCTGAGATATGCATTTTCAGTGATAATCTTCATGATTCTGCTGTTACAAGTGTGCAGAATCACCGAAATCGGTGTTTTCGTGCTTTTGAATGCGAAAAACACGTTTTCTGGTGTTTTCAGCACTCCACAGTGCGTTTGATATGCGGAAACTACGATATATTCGGTATCGTTGTTGTTTCCAGCTGAGATATGCATTTTCAGTGATAATCTTCATGATGCTGCTGTTACAAGTGTGCAGAATCACCGAAATCGCTGTTTTCGTGCTATTGAATGCGAAAAACACGTTTTTTGGTGTTTTCAGCACTCCACAGTGCGTTTGATATGCGGAAACTGCCATATCTTCGGTATCGTTGTTGTTTCCAGCTGAGATATGCATTTTCAGTGATAATATTCATGATTCTGCTGTTACAAGTGTGCAGAAACACCGAAATCGCTGTTTTCGTGCTATTGTATGCGAAAAAGACGTTTTCTGGTGTTTTCAGCACTCCACAGTGCGTTTGATATGCGGAAACTGCGATATCTTCGGTATCGTTGGGTTTCCAGCTGAGATATGCGTTTTCACTGATAATCTTCACGATTCTGCTGTTACAAGTGTGCAGAATCACCGAAATCGCTGTTTTCGTGCTTTTGAATGCGAAAAACACGTTTTCTGGTGTTTTCAGCACTCCACAGTGCGTTTGATATGCCGAAACTGCGATATCATCGGTATCGTTGTTGTTTCCAGCTGAGATATGCACTTTCAGTGATAATCTTCACGATTCTGCTGTTACAAGTGTGCAGAATCAGCGAAATCGCTGTTTTCGTGCTATTGAATGCGAAAAACACGTTTTCTGGTGTTTTCAGCACTCCACAGTGCGATTGATATGCGGAAACTGCCATATCTTCGGTAACGTTGTTGTTTCCAGCTGAGATATGCATTTTCAGTGATAATCTTCATGATTCTACTGTTACAAATGTGCAGAATCACAGAAATCGCTGAGTTCGTGCTTTTGAATGCGAAAGACACGTTTTCTGGTGTTTTCAGCACTCCACAGTGCGTTTGATATGCGGAAACTGCCATATCTCCGGTATCGTTGTTGTTTCCAGCTGAGATATGCATTATCAGTGATAATCTTCATGATTCTGCTGTTACAAGTGTGCAGAATCACCGAAATCGCTGTTTTTGCGCTATTGAATGCGAAAAACACGTTTTCTGGTGTTTTCAGCACTCCACAGTGCGTTTCATATGCGGAAACTGCCATATCTTCGGTATCGTTGTTGTTTCCAGCTGAGATATGCATTTTCAGTGATAATCTTCATGATTCTGCTGTTACAAGTGTGCAGAATCACCTAAATCGCTGTTTTCGTGCTTTTGAATGCGAAAAACACGTTCTCTGGTGTTTTCAGCACTCCACAGTGCGTTTGATATGCGGAAACTACGATATCTTCGCTATCGTTGTTGTTTCCAGCTGAGATATGCACTTTCAGTGATAATCTTCACGATTCTGCTGTTACAAGTGTGCAGAATCACCGAAATCGCTGTTTTCGTGCTTTTGAATGCGAAAAACACGTTTTCTGGTGTTTTCAGCACTCCACAGTGCGTTTGATATACGGAAACTGCGATATCTTCGGTATCGTTGTTGTTTCCAGCTGAGATATGCACTTTCAGTGATAATCTTCACGATTCTGCTGTTACAAGTGTGCAGAATCACTGAAATCGCTGTTTTCGTGCATTTGAATGCGAAAAACACGTTTTCTGGTGTTTTCAGCACTCCACAGTGCGTTTGATATGCGGAAACTACGATATCTTCGGTATCGTTGTTGTTTCCAGCTGAGATATGCACTTTCAGTGATAATCTTCACGATTCTGCTGTTACAAGTGTGCAGAATCACCGAAATCGCTGTTTTCGTGCTTTTGAATGCGAAAAACACGTTTTCTGGTGTTTTCAGCACTCCACAGTGCGTTTGATATGCGGAAACTACGATATCTTCGGTATCGTTGTTGTTTCCAGCTGAGATATACATTTTCAGTGATAATCTTCATGATTCTGCTGTTACAAGTGTGCAGAAGCACCGAAATCGGTGTTTTCGTGCTGTTGAATGCGAAAAACACGTTTTCTGGTGTTTTCAGCACTCCACAGTGCGTTTGATATGCGGAAACTGCGATATCTTCGGTATCGTTGGGTTTCCAGCTGAGATATGCGTTTTCACTAATAATCTTCACGATTCTGCTGTTACAAGTGTGCAGAATCACCGAAATCGCTGTTTTCGTGCTTTTGAATGCGAAAAACACGTTTTCTGGTGTTTTCAGCACTCCACAGTGCGTTTGATATGCCGAAACTGCGATATCATCGGTATCGTTGTTGTTTCCAGCTGAGATATGCACTTTCAGTGATAATCTTCACGATTCTGCTGTTACAAGTGTGCAGAATCAGCGAAATCGCTGTTTTCGTGCTATTGAATGCGAAAAACACGTTTTCTGGTGTTTTCAGCACTCCACAGTGCGTTTGATATGCGGAAACTGCCATATCTTCGGTAACGTTGTTGTTTCCAGCTGAGATATGCATTTTCAGTGATAATCTTCATGATTCTACTGTTACAAATGTGCAGAATCACAGAAATCGCTGAGTTCGTGCTTTTGAATGCGAAAGACACGTTTTCTGGTGTTTTCAGCACTCCACAGTGCGTTTGATATGCGGAAACTGCGATATCTTCGGTATCGTTGGGTTTCCAGCTGAGATATGCACTTTCAGTGATAATCTTCACGATTCTGCTGTTACAAGTGTGCAGAATCACTGAAATCGCTGTTTTCGTGCATTTGAATGCGAAAAACACGTTTTCTGGTGTTTTCAGCACTCCACAGTGCGTTTGATATGCGGAAACTACGATATCTTCGGTATCGTTGTTGTTTCCATCTGAGATATGCACTTTCAGTGATAATCTTCACGATTCTGCTGTTACAAGTGTGCAGAATCACCGAAATCGCTGTTTTCGTGCTTTCGAATGCGAAAAACACGTTTTCTGGTGTTTTCAGCACTCCACAGTGCGTTTGATATGCGGAAACTACGATATCTTCGGTATCGTTGTTGTTTCCAGCTGAGATATGCATTTTCAGTGATAATCTTCATGATTCTGCTGTTACAAGTGTGCAGAATCACCGAAATCGGTGTTTTCGTGCTTTTGAATGCGAAAAACACGTTTTCTGGTGTTTTCAGCACTCCACAGTGCGTTTGATATGCGGAAACTACGATATCTTCGGTATCGTTGTTGTTTCCAGCTGAGATATGCATTTTCAGTGATAATCTTCATGATGCTGCTGTTACAAGTGTGCAGAATCACCGAAATCGCTGTTTTCGTGCTATTGAATGCGAAAAACACCTTTTCTGGTGTTTTCAGCACTCCACAGTGCGTTTGATATGCGGAAACTGCCATATCTTCGGTATCGTTGTTGTTTCCAGCTGAGATATGCATTTTCAGTGATAATCTTCATGATTCTGCTGTTACAAGTGTGCAGAAACACCGAAATCGCTGTTTTCGTGCTATTGTATGCGAAAAAGACGTTTTCTGGTGTTTTCAGCACTCCACAGTGCGTTTGATATGCGGAAACTGCGATATCTTCGGTATCGTTGGGTTTCCAGCTGAGATATGCGTTTTCACTGATAATCTTCACGATTCTGCTGTTACAAGTGTGCAGAATCACCGAAATCGCTGTTTTCGTGCTTTTGAATGCGAAAAACACGTTTTCTGGTGTTTTCAGCACTCCACAGTGCGTTTGATATGCGGAAACTACGATATCTTCGGTATCGTTGTTGTTTCCATCTGAGATATGCACTTTCAGTGATAATCTTCACGATTCTGCTGTTACAAGTGTGCAGAATCACCGAAATCGCTGTTTTCGTGCTTTCGAATGCGAAAAACACGTTTTCTGGTGTTTTCAGCACTCCACAGTGCGTTTGATATGCGGAAACTACGATATCTTCGGTATCGTTGTTGTTTCCAGCTGAGATATGCATTTTCAGTGATAATCTTCATGATTCTGCTGTTACAAGTGTGCAGAATCACCGAAATCGGTGTTTTCGTGCTTTTGAATGCGAAAAACACGTTTTCTGGTGTTTTCAGCACTCCACAGTGCGTTTGATATGCGGAAACTACGATATCTTCGGTATCGTTGTTGTTTCCAGCTGAGATATGCATTTTCAGTGATAATCTTCATGATGCTGCTGTTACAAGTGTGCAGAATCACCGAAATCGCTGTTTTCGTGCTATTGAATGCGAAAAACACCTTTTCTGGTGTTTTCAGCACTCCACAGTGCGTTTGATATGCGGAAACTGCCATATCTTCGGTATCGTTGTTGTTTCCAGCTGAGATATGCATTTTCAGTGATAATCTTCATGATTCTGCTGTTACAAGTGTGCAGAAACACCGAAATCGCTGTTTTCGTGCTATTGTATGCGAAAAAGACGTTTTCTGGTGTTTTCAGCACTCCACAGTGCGTTTGATATGCGGAAACTGGGATATCTTCGGTATCGTTGGGGTTCCAGCTGAGATATGCGTTTTCACTGATAATCTTCACGATTCTGCTGTTACAAGTGTGCAGAATCACCGAAATCGCTGTTTTCGTGCTTTTGAATGCGAAAAACACGTTTTCTGGTGTTTTCAGCACTCCACAGTGCGTTTGATATGCCGAAACTGCGATATCATCGGTATCGTTGTTGTTTCCAGCTGAGATATGCACTTTCAGTGATAATCTTCACGATTCTGCTGTTACAAGTGTGCAGAATCAGCGAAATCGCTGTTTTCGTGCTATTGAATGCGAAAAACACGTTTTCTGGTGTTTTCAGCACTCCACAGTGCGTTTGATATGCGGAAACTGCCATATCTTCGGTAACGTTGTTGTTTCCAGCTGAGATATGCATTTTCAGTGATAATCTTCATGATTCTGCTGTTACAAGTGTGCAGAATCACCTAAATCGCTGTTTTCGTGCTTTTGAATGCGAAAAACACGTTCTCTGGTGTTTTCTGCACTCCACAGTGCGTTTGATATGCGGAAACTACGATATCTTCGCTATCGTTGTTGTTTCCAGCTGAGATATGCACTTTCAGTGATAATCTTCACGATTCTGCTGTTACAAGTGTGCAGAATCACCGAAATCGCTGTTTTCGTGCTTTTGAATGCGAAAAACACGTTTTCTGGTGTTTTCAGCACTCCACAGTGGGTTTGATATGCGTAAACTACGATATCTTCGGTATCGTTGTTGTTTCCAGCTGAGATATGCATTTTCAGAGATAATCTTCATGATCCTGCTGTTACAAGTGTGCAGAATCACCGAAATCGGTGTTTTCGTGCTTTTGAATGCGAAAAACACGTTTTCTGGTGTTTTCAGCACTCCACAGTGCGTTTGATATGCGGAAACTACGATATCTTCGGTATCGTTGTTGTTTCCAGCTGAGATATGCATTTTCAGTGATAATCTTCATGATGCTGCTGTTACAAGTGTGCAGAATCACTGAAATCGCTGTTTTCGTGCTTTTGAATGCGAAAAACACGTTTTCTGGTGTTTTCAGCAGTCCACAGTGCGTTTGATATGCGGAAATTACGATATCTTCGGTATCGTTGTTGTTTCCAGCTGAGATATGCATTTTCAGTGATAATCTTCATGATTCTGCTGTTACAAGTGTGAAGAATCACCGAAATCGCTGTTTTTGCGCTATTGAATGCGAAAAACACGTTTTCTGGTGTTTTCAGCACTCCACAGTGCGTTTGATATGCGGAAACTACGATATCTTCGGTATCGTTGTTGTTTCCAGCTGAGATATGCATTATCAGTGATAATCTTCATGAATCTGCTGTTAGAAGTGTGCAGAATCATCGAGATCGCACTTTTCGTGCTATTTAATGCGAGAAACACGTTATCTGGTGTTTTCACCACTCCACAGTTGGTTTGATATGCAGAACCGGCGATATTTTGGTTTTCGTCGGGTTTCAAGCTGAGATATGCATTTTCTACGATAATCTTGGTGACACATCTGTCCGAAGTATGCAGAAACATCGAGAGCGCTCTTTTCGAGCTATATAATGCGAGAAACACGTTCTCTGGTTGTTTTCACCACTCCACAGTGCGTTTGATGTGCAGAACCGGCGACATCTTGATTTTCGTGAGGTTTCAAGCTGAGATATGCATTTTCTGCGATAATATTGGTGATACTTCAGTCAGAAGTATGCAGAATCATCTAGATCGCTCGTTTCGAGATATTTTATGCGAGAAACACGTTATCTGGTTGTTTTCACCACTCCACAGTGCGTTTGATATGCAGAACCGGCGACATCTTGATTTTAGTGAGGTTTCAAGCTGAGATATGCATTTTCTGCGATAATATTGGTGAGACTTCAGTCAGAAGTATGCAGAATCATCTAGATCGCTCGTTTCTAGCTATTTAATGCGAGAAACACGTTTTCTGGTGTACTCACCACTCCACAGTACGTTTGACATGCAGAACCGGAGATATCTTGGGTTCGGTCGGGTTTCAAGATGAGATATGCATTTTCTACGATTATGTTGGTGAGAATCTGTCAGAAGTATGCAGAATCTTCGAGAACGCTCTTTTCGAGCTATTTAATGCGAGAAACAAGCTTTCTGGTGTTTTGACCACTCCAGAGTGCGTTTGATATGTACAGCCGCCGATAACTTGGTTTTCGTTGGGTTTCCAGCTGAGATATTCATTTTCGGCGACAATCTAGGTGTTTCATCTATCAGAAGTATGCAGAATCATCGAGATCGCACTTTTCGAGCTATTTAATGCGAGAAACACGTTATCTGGTGTTTTCACCACTCCACAGTTGGTTTGATATGCAGAACCGGCGATATTTTGGTTTTCGTCGGGTTTCAAGCTGAGATATGCATTTTCTACGATAATCTTGGTGAAACATCTGTCCGAAGTATGCAGAAACATCAAGAGCGCTCTTTTCGAGCTATTTAATGCGAGAAACTCGTTTTCTGGGGTTTTCACCAATCCACAGTTCGTTGGATATGCAGAACCGGAGATATCTTGGTTTTCGTGGGGTTTCACGCTAAGATATGCTTTTCCTGCGATAATCTTGGTGAGACTTCTGTCCGAAGAATGCTGAATCATCTAGATCGCTCTTTTCGAGCTATTTAATGCGATAAACACGTCATCTGGTGTTTTGACCACTCCACAGTGCGTTTGATATGCAGAAATAGCGAAATCTTGGTTTTCGTCGGGTTTCAAGCTGAGATATGCATTTTCTACGATAAGCTTGGTGAGACATCTGTCCGAAGTATGCAGAAACATCGAGAGCGCTCTTTTCGAGCTATTTAATGCGAGAAACACGTTTTCTGGGGTTTTCACCACTCCACAGTTCGTTGGATATGCAGAACAGTAGATATCTTGGTTTTCGTGGGGTTTCAAGCAGAGATATGCATTTTCTGCGATAATCTTGGTGAGACTTCTGTTAGAAGTATGCAGAATCATCAAGATCGCACTTTTCGAGCTATTTAATGCGAGAAACACGTTATCTGGTGTTTTCACCACTCCACAGTTGGTTTGATATGTAGAACCTGCAATATTTTGGATTTCGTCGAGTTTCAAGCTGAGATATGCATTTTCTACGATAATCTTGTTGAAACATCTGTTCGAAGTATGCTTAATCTTCGAGATCGCTCGTTTCGAGCTATTTAATGCGAGAAACACGTTATCTGGTGTTTTCACCACTCCACAGTGCGTATTATATGCAGAACCGACGATATCTTGGTTTTCGTGGGGTTGCAAGCTGAGATATGCATTTTCTACGATAAGCTTGGTGAGACATCTGTCCGAAGTATGCAGAAACATCGAGAGTGCTCTTTTCGAGCTATTTAATGCGAGAAACACGTTTTCTGGGGTTTTCACCACTCCACAGTTCGTTGGATATGCAGACCAGTAGATATCTTGGTTTTCGTGGGGTTTCAAGCAGAGATATGCATTTTCTGCGATAATCTTGGTGAGACTTCTGTTGGAAGTATGCAGAAACGTCGAGTGTGCTCTTTTCGAGCTATTTAATGCGAGAAACACGTTTTCTGGGGTTTTCACCACTCCACAGTTAGTTTGATATGCAGAACCGGCGATATTTTGGTTTTCGTCGGGTTTCAAGCTGAGATATGCATTTTCTGCGATAATCTTGGTGAGACATCTGTCCGAAGTATGCAGAATCATCGAGATCGCACTTTTCGAGCTATTTAATGCGAGAAACACGTTATCTTGTGTTTTCACCACTCCACAGTTAGTTTGATATGCAGAACCGGCGATATTTTGGTTTTCGTCGGGTTTCAAGCTGAGATATGCATTTTCTACGATAATCTTGGTGAAACATCTGTCCGAAGTATGCAGAAACATCAAGATCGCTCTTTTCGAGCTATTTAATGCGAGAAACTCGTTTTCTGGGGTTTTCACCAATCCACAGTTTGTTGGATATGCAGAACCGGAGATATCTTGGTTTTCGTGGGGTTTCACGCTAAGATATGCTTTTCCTGCGATAATCTTGGTGAGACTTCTGTTGGAAGTATGCAGAAACGTCGAGTGCGCTCTTTTCGAGCTATTTAATGCCAGAAACTCGTTTTCTGGGGTTTACACCACTCCACAGTTCGTTGGATATGCAGAACCGGAGATATCTTGGTTTTCGTGGGATTTCAAGCTGAGATATGCATTTTCTGCGATAATCTTGGTGAGACTTCTGTCCGAAGTATGCAGAAGCATCGAGATCGCTCTTTTCGAGCTATTTAATGCGAGAAACAAGTTATCTGGAGTTTTCGCCACTCCACAGTGCGTTTGATATGCAGAACCAGCGATATCTTGGTTTTCGTGGGGTTTCAAGAACAGATATGCATTTTCTGCGATAATCATGGTGAGACATCTGTCCGAAGTATGCAGAATCATCGAGATCGCACTTTTCGAGCTATTTAATGCGAGAAACACGTTATCTGGTGTTTTCACCACTCCACAGTTGGTTTGATATGCAGAACCGGCGATATTTTGGTTTTCGTCGGGTTTCAAGCTGAGATATGCATTTTCTACGATAATCTTGGTGAAACATCTGTCCGAAGTATGCAGAAACATCAAGAGCGCTCTTTTCGAGCTATTTAATGCGAGAAACTCGTTTTCTGGGGTTTTCACCAATCCACAGTTCGTTGGATATGCAGAACCGGAGATATCTTGGTTTTCGTGGGGTTTCACGCTAAGATATGCTTTTCCTGCGATAATCTTGGTGAGACTTCTGTCCGAAGAATGCTGAATCATCTAGATCGCTCTTTTCGAGCTATTTAATGCGGTAAACACGTCATCTGGTGTTTTGACCACTCCACAGTGCGTTTGATATGCAGAAATAGCGAAATCTTGGTTTTCGTCGGGTTTCAAGCTGAGATATGCATTTTCTACGATAAGCTTGGTGAGACATCTGTCCGAAGTATGCAGAAACATCGAGAGCGCTCTTTTCGAGCTATTTAATGCGAGAAACACGTTTTCTGGGGTTTTCACCACTCCACAGTTCGTTGGATATGCAGAACAGTAGATATCTTGGTTTTCGTGGGGTTTCAAGCAGAGATATGCATTTTCTGCGATAATCTTGGTGAGACTTCTGTTAGAAGCATGCAGAATCATCAAGATCGCACTTTTCGAGCTATTTAATGCGAGAAACACGTTATCTGGTGTTTTCACCACTCCACAGTTGGTTTGATATGTAGAACCTGCGATATTTTGGATTTCGTCGAGTTTCAAGCTGAGATATGCATTTTCTACGATAATCTTGTTGAAACATCTGTTCGAAGTATGCAGAAACGTCGAGTGCGCTCTTTTCGAGCTATTTAATGCGAGAAACTCGTTTTCTGGGGTTTTCACCACTCCACAGTTCGTTGGATATGCAGAACCGGAGATATCTTGGTTTTCGTGGGATTTCAAGTTGAGATATGCGTTTTCTGCGATAATCTTGGTGAGACTTCTGTCCGAAGTATGCAGAATCATCGAGATCGCTCTTTTCGAGCTATTTAATGCGAGAAACAAGTTATCTGGTGTTTTCACCACTCCACAGTGCGTTTGATATGCAGAACCGACGATATCTTGGTTTTCGTGGGGTTGCAAGCTCAGATCTGCATTTTCTGCGATAATCTTGGTGAGACTTCTGTCCGAAGTATGCTTAATCTTCGAGATCGCTCGTTTCGAGCTATTTAATGCGAGAAACACGTTATCTGGTGTTTTCACCACTCCACAGTGCGTATTATATGCAGAACCGACGATATCTTGGTTTTCGTGGGGTTGCAAGCTCACATCTGCATTTTCTGCGATAATCTTGGTGAGACTTCTGTCCGAAGTATGCTGAATCATCTAGATCGCTCTTTTCGAGCTATTTAATGCGAGAAACACGTCATCTGGTGTATTGACCACTCCACAGTGCGTTTGATATGCAGAAATAGCGAAATCTTGGTTTTCGTCGGTTTTCATCCTGAGGTATGCATTCTCTGCGATAATCTTGGTGCGACTTCTGTCAGAAGTATGCAGAATCATCGAGATCGCTCGTTTCGAGCAATTTAATGCGAGCAGCACGTTATCTGGTGTTTTGACCTCTCCACAGTGCGTTTGATATGCAGAACCGGAGATATTTTGGTTTTCGTCGGGTTTCAAGCTGAGATATGCATTTTCTACGATAAGCTTGGTGAGACATCTGTCCGAAGTATGCAGAAACATCGAGAGTGCTCTTTTCGAGCTATTTAATGCGAGAAACACGTTTTCTGGGGTTTTCACCACTCCACAGTTCGTTGGATATGCAGAACAGTAGATATCTTGGTTTTCGTGGGGTTTCAAGCAGAGATATGCATTTTCTGCGATAATCTTGGTGAGACTTCTGTTGGAAGTATGCAGAAACGTCGAGTGTGCTCTTTTCGAGCTATTTAATGCCAGAAACTCGTTTTCTGGGGTTTTCACCACTCCACAGTTAGTTTGATATGCAGAACCGGTGATATTTTGGTTTTCGTCGGGTTTCAAGCTGAGATATGCATTTTCTGCGATAATCTTGGTGAGACATCTGTCCGAAGTATGCAGAATCATCGAGATCGCACTTTTCGAGCTATTTAATGCGAGAAACACGTTATCTTGTGTTTTCACCACTCCACAGTTAGTTTGATATGCAGAACCGGCGATATTTTGGTTTTCGTCGGGTTTCAAGCTGAGATATGCATTTTCTACGATAATCTTGGTGAAACATCTGTCCGAAGTATGCAGAAACATCAAGAGCGCTCTTTTCGAGCTATTTAATGCGAGAAACTCGTTTTCTGGGGTTTTCACCACTCCACAGTTCGTTGGATATGCAGAACCGGAGATATCTTGGTTTTCGTGGGATTTCAAGCTGAGATATGCATTTTCTGCGATAATCTTGGTGAGACTTCTGTCCGAAGTATGCAGAAGCATCGAGATCGCTCTTTTCGAGCTATTTAATGCGAGAAACAAGTTATCTGGAGTTTTCGCCACTCCACAGTGCGTTTGATATGCAGAACCAGCGATATCTTGGTTTTCGTGGGGTTTCAAGAACAGATATGCATTTTCTGCGATAATCATGGTGAGACATCTGTCCGAAGTATGTAGAATCATCGAGATCGCACTTTTCGAGCTATTTAATGCGAGAAACACGTTATCTTGTGTTTTCACCACTCCACAGTTAGTTTGATATGCAGAACCGGCGATTTTTTGGTTTTCGTCGGGTTTCAAGCTGAGATATGCATTTTCTACGATAATCTTGGTGAAACATCTGTCCGAAGTATGCAGAAACATCAAGAGCGCTCTTTTCGAGCTATTTAATGCGAGAAACTCGTTTTCTGGGGTTTTCACCAATCCACAGTTTGTTGGATATGCAGAACCGGAGATATCTTGGTTTTCGTGGGGTTTCACGCTAAGATATGCTTTTCCTGCGATAATCTTGGTGAGACTTCTGTCCGAAGAATGCTGAATCATCAAGATCGCTCTTTTCGAGATATTTAATGCGAGAAACACGTCATCTGGTGTTTTGACCACTCCACAGTGCGTTTGATATGCAGAACCAGCGATATCTTGGTTTTCGTGGGGTTTCAAGAACAGATATGCATTTTCTGCGATAATCTTGGTGAGACATCTGTCCGAAGTATGCAGAATCATCGAGATCGCACTTTTCGAGCTATTTAATGCGAGAAACACGTTATCTTGTGTTTTCACCACTCCACAGTTAGTTTGATATGCAGAACCGGCGATATTTTGGTTTTCGTGGGGTTTCACGCTAAGATATGCTTTTCCTGCGATAATCTTGGTGAGACTTCTGTCCGAAGAATGCTGAATCATCTAGATCTCTCTTTTCGAGCTATTTAATGCGAGAAACACGTCATCTGGTGTTTTGACCACTCCACAGTGCGTTTGATATGCAGAAATAGCGAAATCTTGGTTTTCGTCGGGTTTCAAGCTGAGATATGCATTTTCTACGATAAGCTTGGTGAGACATCTGTCCGAAGTATGCAGAAACATCGAGAGCGCTCTTTTCGAGCTATTTAATGCGAGAAACACGTTTTCTGGGGTTTTCACCACTCCACAGTTCGTTGGATATGCAGAACAGTAGATGTCTTGGTTTTCGTAGGGTTTCAAGCAGAGATATGCATTTTCTGCGATAATCTTGGTGAGACTTCTGTTAGAAGTATGCAGAATCTTCAAGATCGCACTTTTCGAGCTATTTAATGCGACAAACACGTTATCTGGTGTTTTCACAACTCCACAGTTGGTTTGATATGTAGAACCTGCGATATTTTGGATTTCGTCGAGTTTCAAGCTGAGACATGCATTTTCTACGATAATCTTGTTGAAACATCTGTTCGAAGTATGCAGAAACGTCGAGTGCGCTCTTTTCGAGCTATTTAATGCGAGAAACTCGTTTTCTGGGGTTTTCACCACTCCACAGTTCGTTGGGTATGCAGAACCGGAGATATCTTGGTTTTCGTGGGATTTCAAGTTGCGATATGCGTTTTCTGCGATAATCTTGGTGAGACATCTGTCCGAAGTATGCAGAAACATCGAGAGCGCTCTTTTCGAGCTATTTAATGCGAGAAACACGTTTTCTGGGGTTTTCACCACTCCACAGTTCGTTGGATATGCAGAACCGGAGATATCTTGGTTTTCGTCGGGTTTCAAGCTGAGATATGCATTTTCTGCGATAATCTTGGTGAGACTTCTGTTAGAAGTATGCAGAATCTTCAAGATCGCACTTTTCGAGCTATTTAATGCGAGAAACTCGTTTTCTGGGGTTTACACCACTCCACAGTTCGTTGGATATGCAGAACCGGAGATATCTTGGTTTTCGTGGGATTTCAAGCTGAGATATGCATTTTCTGCGATAATCTTGGTGAGACTTCTGTCCGAAGTATGCAGAAGCATCGAGATCGCTCTTTTCGAGCTATTTAATGCGAGAAACAAGTTATCTGGAGTTTTCGCCACTCCACAGTGCGTTTGATATGCAGAACCAGCGATATCTTGGTTTTCGTGGGGTTTCAAGAACAGATATGCATTTTCTGCGATAATCATGGTGAGACATCTGTCCGAAGTATGCAGAATCATCGAGATCGCACTTTTCGAGCTATTTAATGCGAGAAACACGTTATCTTGTGTTTTCACCACTCCACAGTTAGTTTGATATGCAGAACCGGCGATATTTTGGTTTTCGCCGGGTTTCAAGCTGAGATATGCATTTTCTACGATAATCTTGGTGAAACATCTGTCCGAAGTATGCAGAAACATCAAGAGCGCTCTTTTCGAGCTATTTAATGCGAGAAACTCGTTTTCTGGGGTTTTCACCAATCCACAGTTTGTTGGATATGCAGAACCGGAGATATCTTGGTTTTCGTGGGGTTTCACGCTAAGATATGCTTTTCCTGCGATAATCTTGGTGAGACTTCTGTCCGAAGAATGCTGAATCATCAAGATCGCTCTTTTCGAGATATTTAATGCGAGAAACACGTCATCTGGTGTTTTGACCACTCCACAGTGCGTTTGATATGCAGAACCAGCGATATCTTGGTTTTCGTGGGGTTTCAAGAACAGATATGCATTTTCTGCGATAATCTTGGTGAGACATCTGTCCGAAGTATGCAGAATCATCGAGATCGCACTTTTCGAGCTATTTAATGCGAGAAACACGTTATCTTGTGTTTTCACCACTCCACAGTTAGTTTGATATGCAGAACCGGCGATATTTTGGTTTTCGTCGGGTTTCAAGCTGAGATATGCATTTTCTGCGATAATCTTGGTGAGACATCTGTCCGAAGTATGCAGAATCATCGAGATCGCACTTTTCGAGCTATTTAATGCGAGAAACACGTTATCTTGTGTTTTCACCACTCCACAGTTAGTTTGATATGCAGAACCGGCGATATTTTGGTTTTCGTGGGGTTTCACGCTAAGATATGCTTTTCCTGCGATAATCTTGGTGAGACTTCTGTCCGAAGAATGCTGAATCATCTAGATCTCTCTTTTCGAGCTATTTAATGCGAGAAACACGTCATCTGGTGTTTTGACCACTCCACAGTGCGTTTGATATGCAGAAATAGCGAAATCTTGGTTTTCGTCGGGTTTCAAGCTGAGATATGCATTTTCTACGATAAGCTTGGTGAGACATCTGTCCGAAGTATGCAGAAACATCGAGAGCGCTCTTTTCGAGCTATTTAATGCGAGAAACACGTTTTCTGGGGTTTTCACCACTCCACAGTTCGTTGGATATGCAGAACAGTAGATGTCTTGGTTTTCGTGGGGTTTCAAGCAGAGATATGCATTTTCTGCGATAATCTTGGTGAGACTTCTGTTAGAAGTATGCAGAATCTTCAAGATCGCACTTTTCGAGCTATTTAATGCGACAAACACGTTATCTGGTGTTTTCACAACTCCACAGTTGGTTTGATATGTAGAACCTGCGATATTTTGGATTTCGTCGAGTTTCAAGCTGAGACATGCATTTTCTACGATAATCTTGTTGAAACATCTGTTCGAAGTATGCAGAAACGTCGAGTGCGCTCTTTTCGAGCTATTTAATGCGAGAAACTCGTTTTCTGGGGTTTTCACCACTCCACAGTTCGTTGGGTATGCAGAACCGGAGATATCTTGGTTTTCGTGGGATTTCAAGTTGCGATATGCGTTTTCTGCGATAATCTTGGTGAGACATCTGTCCGAAGTATGCAGAAATATCGAGAGCGCTCTTTTCGAGCTATTTAATGCGAGAAACACGTTTTCTGGGGTTTTCACCACTCCACAGTTCGTTGGATATGCAGAACCGGAGATATCTTGGTTTTCGTCGGGTTTCAAGCTGAGATATGCATTTTCTGCGATAATCTTGGTGAGACTTCTGTTAGAAGTATGCAGAATCTTCAAGATCGCACTTTTCGAGCTATTTAATGCGACAAACACGTTATCTGGTGTTTTCACAACTCCACAGTTGGTTTGATATGTAGAACCTGCGATATTTTGGATTTCGTCGAGTTTCAAGCTGAGACATGCATTTTCTACGATAATCTTGTTGAAACATCTGTTCGAAGTATGCAGAAACGTCGAGTGCGCTCTTTTCGAGCTATTTAATGCGAGAAACTCGTTTTCTGGGGTTTTCACCACTCCACAGTTCGTTGGGTATGCAGAACCGGAGATATCTTGGTTTTCGTGGGATTTCAAGTTGCGATATGCGTTTTCTGCGATAATCTTGGTGAGACATCTGTCCGAAGTATGCAGAAATATCGAGAGCGCTCTTTTCGAGCTATTTAATGCGAGAAACACGTTTTCTGGGGTTTTCACCACTCCACAGTTCGTTGGATATGCAGAACCGGAGATATCTTGGTTTTCGTCGGGTTTCAAGCTGAGATATGCATTTTCTGCGATAATCTTGGTGAGACTTCTGTTAGAAGTATGCAGAATCTTCAAGATCGCACTTTTCGAGCTATTTAATGCAAGAAACAAGTTATCTGGAGTTTTCACCACTCCACAGTGCGTTTGATATGCAGAACCAGCGATATCTTGGTTTTCGTGGGGTTTCAAGAACAGATATGCATTTTCTGCGATAATCTTGGTGAGACATCTGTCCGAAGTATGCAGAATCATCGAGATCGCACTTTTCGAGCTATTTAATGCGAGAAACACGTTATCTTGTGTTTTCACCACTCCACAGTTAGTTTGATATGCAGAACCGGCGATATTTTGGTTTTCGTCGGGTTTCAAGCTGAGATATGCATTTTCTGCGATAATCTTGGTGAAACATCTGCCCGAAGTATGCAGAAACATCAAGAGCGCTCTTTTCGAGCTAATTAATGCGAGAAACTCGTTTTCTGGGGTTTTCACCAATCCACAGTTTGTTGGATATGCAGAACCGGAGATATCTTGGTTTTCGTGGGGTTTCACGCTAAGATATGCTTTTCCTGCGATAATCTTGGTGAGACTTCTGTCCGAAGAATGCTGAATCATCAAGATCGCTCTTTTCGAGATATTTAATGCGAGAAACACGTCATCTGGTGTTTTGACCACTCCACAGTGCGTTTGATATGCAGAACCAGCGATATCTTGGTTTTCGTGGGGTTTCAAGAACAGATATGCATTTTCTGCGATAATCTTGGTGAGACATCTGTCCGAAGTATGCAGAATCATCGAGATCGCACTTTTCGAGCTATTTAATGCGAGAAACACGTTATCTTGTGTTTTCACCACTCCACAGTTAGTTTGATATGCAGAACCGGCGATATTTTGGTTTTCGTCGGGTTTCAAGCTGAGATATGCATTTTCTGCGATAATCTTGGTGAGACATCTGTCCGAAGTATGCAGAATCATCGAGATCGCACTTTTCGAGCTATTTAATGCGAGAAACACGTTATCTTGTGTTTTCACCACTCCACAGTTAGTTTGATATGCAGAACCGGCGATATTTTGGTTTTCGTGGGGTTTCACGCTAAGATATGCTTTTCCTGCGATAATCTTGGTGAGACTTCTGTCCGAAGAATGCTGAATCATCTAGATCTCTCTTTTCGAGCTATTTAATGCGAGAAACACGTCATCTGGTGTTTTGACCACTCCACAGTGCGTTTGATATGCAGAAATAGCGAAATCTTGGTTTTCGTCGGGTTTCAAGCTGAGATATGCATTTTCTACGATAAGCTTGGTGAGACATCTGTCCGAAGTATGCAGAAACATCGAGAGCGCTCTTTTCGAGCTATTTAATGCGAGAAACACGTTTTCTGGGGTTTTCACCACTCCACAGTTCGTTGGATATGCAGAACAGTAGATGTCTTGGTTTTCGTGGGGTTTCAAGCAGAGATATGCATTTTCTGCGATAATCTTGGTGAGACTTCTGTTAGAAGTATGCAGAATCTTCAAGATCGCACTTTTCGAGCTATTTAATGCGACAAACACGTTATCTGGTGTTTTCACAACTCCACAGTTGGTTTGATATGTAGAACCTGCGATATTTTGGATTTCGTCGAGTTTCAAGCTGAGACATGCATTTTCTACGATAATCTTGTTGAAACATCTGTTCGAAGTATGCAGAAACGTCGAGTGCGCTCTTTTCGAGCTATTTAATGCGAGAAACTCGTTTTCTGGGGTTTTCACCACTCCACAGTTCGTTGGGTATGCAGAACCGGAGATATCTTGGTTTTCGTGGGATTTCAAGTTGCGATATGCGTTTTCTGCGATAATCTTGGTGAGACATCTGTCCGAAGTATGCAGAAATATCGAGAGCGCTCTTTTCGAGCTATTTAATGCGAGAAACACGTTTTCTGGGGTTTTCACCACTCCACAGTTCGTTGGATATGCAGAACCGGAGATATCTTGGTTTTCGTCGGGTTTCAAGCTGAGATATGCATTTTCTGCGATAATCTTGGTGAGACTTCTGTTAGAAGTATGCAGAATCTTCAAGATCGCACTTTTCGAGCTATTTAATGCAAGAAACAAGTTATCTGGAGTTTTCACCACTCCACAGTGCGTTTGATATGCTGAAATAGCGAAATCTTGGTTTTCGTCGGGTTTCAAGCTGAGATATGCATTTTCTACGATAAGCTTGGTGAGACATCTGTCCGAAGTATGCAGAAACATCGAGAGCGCTCTTTTCGAGCTATTTAATGCGAGAAACACGTTTTCTGGGGTTTTCACCACTCCACAGTTCGTTGGATATGCAGAACAGTAGATGTCTTGGTTTTCGTGGGGTTTCAAGCAGAGATATGCATTTTCTGCGATAATCTTGGTGAGACTTCTGTTAGAAGTATGCAGAATCTTCAAGATCGCACTTTTCGAGCTATTTGATGCGACAAACACGTTATCTGGTGTTTTCACAACTCCACAGTTGGTTTGATATGTAGAACCTGCGATATTTTGGATTTCGTCGAGTTTCAAGCTGAGATATGCATTTTCTACGATAATCTTGTTGAAACATCTGTTCGAAGTATGCAGAAACGTCGAGTGCGCTCTTTTCGAGCTATTTAATGCGAGAAACTCGTTTTCTGGGGTTTTCACCACTCCACAGTGCGTTTGATATGCAGAACCAGCGATATCTTGGTTTTCGTGGGGTTTCAAGAACAGATATGCATTTTCTGCGATAATCTTGGTGAGCCTTCTGTCCGAAGGATGCAGAATCATCGAGAGTGCTCTTTTCGAGCTATTTAATGCGAGAAACACGTTTTCTGGTGTTTTCACCACTCCACAGTTGGTTTGATATGCAGAACCTGCGATATTTTGGATTTCGTCGAGTTTCAAGCTGAGATAAGCATTTTCTACGATAATCTTGGTGAAACATCTGTTCGAAGTATGCAGAAGCGTCGAGAGCGCTTTTTTCGAACTATTTAATGCGAGAAACACGTTATCTGGTGTTTTCACCACTCCACAGTGCGTATGATATGCAGAACCGATGATATCTTGGTTTTCGTGGGGTTTCAAGCTCAGATATGCATTTTCTGCGATAATCTTGGTGAGACTTCTGTCCGAAGTATGCAGAATCATCGAGATCGCACTTTTCGAGCTATTTAATGCGAGAAACACGTTATCTGGTGTTTTCACCACTCCACAGTGCGTATGATATGCAGATCCGACGATATCTTGGTTTTCGTGGGGTTTCAAGCTCAGATCTGCATTTTCTGCGATAATCTTGGTGAGACTTCTTTCCGAAGTATGCTGAATCATCTAGATTGCTCTTTTCGAGCTATTTAATGCGAGAAACACGTCATCTGGTGTATTGACCACTCCACAGTGCGTTTGATATGCAGAAATAGCGAAATCTTGGTTTTCGTCGGTTTTCATCCTGAGGTATGCATTCTCAGCGATAATCTTGGTGCGACTTCTGTCAAAAGTATGCAGAATCATCGAGATCGCTCGTTTCGAGCAATTTAATGCGAGCAGCACGTTATCTGGGGTTTTCACCACTCCGCAGTGCGTTTGATATGCAGAACCGGCGTCATCTTGATTTTCGTGAGGTTTCAAGGTGAGATATGCATTTTTTGCGATAATATTGGTGAGACTTCAGTCAGAAGTATGCAGAATCATCTAGATCGCTCGTTTCGAGCTATTTAATGCGAGAAATACGTTATCTGGTGTTTTCACCACTCCACAGTTGGTTTGATATGCAGATCCTGCGATATTTTGGATTTCGTCGAGTTTCAAGCTGAGATATGCATTTTCAACCATAATCTTGGTGAAACATCTGTTCGAAGTATGCAGAAACGTCGAGTGCGCTCTTTTCGAGCTATTTAATGCCAGAAACTCGTTTTCTGGGGTTTTCACCACTCCACAGTTCGTTGGATATGCAGAACCGGAGATATCTTGGTTTTCGTGGGATTTCAAGCTGAGATATGCATTTTCTGCGATAATCTTGGTGAGACTTCTGTCCGAAGTATGCTTAATCATCGAGATCGCTCAATTCGAGCTATTTAATGCGAGAAACACGTTATCTGGTGTTTTCAGCACTCCACAGTGCGTTTTATATACAGAACCAGCGATATCTTGGCTTTCGTGGGGTTTCAAGCTGAGATATGCATTTTCTGCGATAAACTTGGTGAGACTTCTGTCCGAAGTATGCTTAAACATCGAGATCGATCGTTTCGAGCTATTTAATGCGAGAAACACGTTATCTGGTGTTTTCACCACTCCACAGTGCGTATGATATGCATAACCGGCGATATCTTGGTTTTCGTGGGGTTTCAAGCTGAGATTTGCATTTTCTGTGATAATCTAGGTGAGTCTTCTGCCAGAAGTATGCAGAATCATCTAGATCGCTCTTTTCGAGCTATTTAATGCGAGAAACACGTTCTCTGGTTGTTTTCACCACTCCACTGTGCGTTTGATATGCAGAACCGGCGAAATCTTGGATTTCGTCGGTGTTCAAGCTGAGATATGCATTTTCTACGATAATCTTGGTGTTTCATCTATGAGAAGTATGCAGAATCATCGAGAACGCTCTTTTCGAGTTAGTTAACTCCGAGAAACACGTTTTCTGGCGTTTTCACCACTCCACAGTGCGTCTGATATGCAGAACCGGCGATATCTTGGTTTTCGTGGGGTTTCCAGCTGAGATATGCATTTTATGCGATAATCTTTGTGTTTCATCTATGAGAAGTATGCAGAATCATCGAGAACGCTCTTTTCGAGTTAGTTATCTCCGAGAAACACGTTTTCTGGCGTTATCACCACTCCACAGTGCGTATGATATGCATAACCGGCGATATCTTGGTTTTCGTGGGGTTTCAAGCTGAGATATGCATTTTCTGCGATAAACTTGGTGAGACTTCTGTCCGAAGTATGCTTAAACATCGAGATCGCTCGTTTCGAGCTTTTTAATGCGAGAAACACGTTATCTGATGTTTTCACCACTCCACAGTGCGTTTGATATGCAGAACCGGCGATATCTTGGTTTTCGTGGGGTTTCCATCTGAGATATGCGTTTTCTGCGATAATCTTGGTGAGACTTCAGTGAGAAGTATGCAGAATCATCTAGATCGCTCTTTTCGAGCTATTTAATGCGAGAAACACGTTATCTGGTGTTTTTATCACTCCACAGGGCGTTTGATATGCAGAGCCGCCGATGACTTGGTTTTCGTGGGGTTTCCGGCTGAAATATGCATTTTCTGCGATAATCTTGGTGAGTCTTCTGTCAGAAGTATGCAGAAACATCGAGATCGCTCTTTTCAAGCGAGTTAATGCGAGAAAAACCTTAACCGGTGTTTTCACCACTCCACAGTGCGTTTGATATGCAGAACCGGTGATATCTTGGTTTTCGTGGGGTTTCAAGCTGAGATATGCATGTTCTGCGATAATCTTGGTGAGACTTCTGTCCGAAGTATGCTGAAACATCGAGATCGCTCTTTTCGAGCGAGTTAATGCGAGAAAAACCTTATCCGGTGTTTTCACCTCTCCACAGTGCGTTTGATATGCAGTACCAGCGACATCTTGGTTTTGGTGGGGTTTCATGCTGGGATATGCATTTTCTGCGATAATCTTGGTGAGACTTCTGTCCGAAGTATGCAGAATCATCGAGATCGCACTTTTCGAGCTATTTAATGCGAAAAAACAAGTTTTCTGGTGTTTTGACCACTCCACAGTGCGTTTGATATGTAGAGCCGCCGATAACTTGGTTTTCGTGGGGTTTCCATCTGAAATATGCATTTTCTGCGATAATCTTGGTATTTCATCTATGAGAAGTATGCAGGATCATCTAGAACGCTCTTTTCGAGCTATTTAATGCGAGCAACACGTTTGCTGGTGTTATCACCACTCCACAGTGCGAGTGATATGCAGAACCGGCGATATCTTGGTTTTCGTGGGGTTTCCAGCTGAGATATGCATTTTCTGCGATAATCTTGGTGATTCTTCTGTCAGAAGTATGCAGAATCATCGAGATCGCCCTATTCGAGGTATTTAATGCGAGAAACACGTTATCTGGTTGTTTTCACCACTCCACAGTGCGTTTGATATGCAGAACCGGCGACATCTTGATTTTCGTGAGGTTTCAAGCTGAGATATGCATTTGCTGCGATAATATTGGTGAGACTTCTGTCCGAAGTATGCAGAATCATCGATATCGCTCTTTTCGAGCTATTTAATGCGAAGAAACAAGTTTTCTGCTGTATTCATCACTCCACAGGGCGTTTGATATGCAGAACCGGCGATATCTTGATTTTCGTGGTGTTTCCCGCTGAGATATGCATTTTCAGTGATAATCGTCATGATTCTTCTGTGAAAAGTTTGCAGAATCACCGAAATCGCTGTTTTCGTGCTATTTAATGCGAAAAACACGTTTTCTGGTGATTTCAGCACTTCACAGTGCGTTTGATATGCGGAAACTGCGATATCTTCGTTTTCGTGGGGTTTCCAGCTGAGACATGCATATTCAGCGATAATCTTGGATATCCTTCTGTGAGAAGTTTGCAGAATCACCGAAATCACAGTTTTCGTGCTATTGAATGCGAAAAACACGTTCTATGGTGTTTTCAGCACTCCACAGTGCGTTTGATATGCTGAAACTGCGATATCTTCGTTTTCGTGGGGTTTCCATCTGAGACATGCATTTTCTACGATAATCTTCGATATTCTTCTGTGAGAAGTTTGCAGAATCACAGAAACCGCTGTTTTCGTGCTATTTAATGCGAAGAACTCGTTTTCTGGTGTTTTCAGCAATCCACAGTGCGTTTGATATGCGGAAACTGCGATATCTTCGGTTTCATTGGGTTTCCAGATGAGTTATGCATTTTCTGCGATAATCTCGGTGAGACTTCAGTCAGAAGTATGCAGAATCATCGAGATCGCTCTATTCGAGCTATTTAATGCGAGAAACACGTTATCTGGTGTTTTTATCACTCCACAGGGCGTTTGATATGCAGAGCCGCCGATAACTTGGTTTTCGTGGGGTTTCCAGCTGAAATATGCATTTTCTGCGACAATCTTTGTGTTTCATCTATGAGAAGTATGCAGAATCATCCAGAACGCTCTTTTCGAGCTAGTTAATGCGAGTAACACGTTTTCTGGTGTTTTCACCACTCCACAGTGCGTCTGATATGGAGAACCGGCGATATCTTGGATTTCGTAGGATTTCCAGCTGAGATATGCATTTTCTGCGATAATCTTGGTGAGTCTTCTGTCAGAAGTATGCAGAATCATCTAGATCGCTCTTTTAGAGCTATTTAATGGGAGGAACACGTTTTCTGGTGTATTCACGACTCCACAGTACGTTTGACATGCAGAAACGGAGATATCTAGGTTTCGGTCGGGTTTCAAGCTGAGATATGCATTTTCTGCGATAATCTAGGTGAGACTTTAGTCAGAAGTATGCAGAATCATCGAGATCGCCCTATTCGAGCTATTTAATGCGAGAAACACGTTATCTGGTTGTTTTCACCACTCCACAGTGCGTTTGATATGCAGAACCGGCGACATCTTGATTTTCGTGAGGTTTCTAGCTGAGATATGCATTTTCTGCGATAATATTGGTGAGACTTCAGTGAGAAGCATGCAGAATCATCTAGATCGCACGTTTCGAGCTATTTAATGCGAAAAAACAAGTTTTCTGGTGTTTTGACCACTCCACAGTGCGTTTGATATGTAGAGCCGCCGATAACTTGGTTTTCGTGGGGTTTCCAGCTGAAATATGCATTTTCTGCGATAATCTTTGTGTTTCATCTATGAGAAGTATGCAGAATCATCCAGAACGCTCTTTTCGTGCTAGTTAATGCGAGTAACACGTTTTCTGGTGTTTTCAGCACTTCACAGTGCGTTTGAAATGCGGAAACGACGATATCTTCGTTTTCGTGCGGTTTCCAGCTGAGACATGCATTTTCTGCGATAATCTTGGATATTCTTCTGTGAGAAGTATGCAGAATCACCGAAATCGCAGTTTTCGTGCTATTGAATGCGAAAAACACGTTCTATGGTATTTTCAGCACTCCACAGTGCGTTTGATATGCGGAAACTGCGATATCTTCGGTTTCATTGGGTTTCCAGATGAGATATGTATTTTCTACGATAATCTTGGATATTCTTCTATGAGAATTTTGCAGAATCACAGAAATCGCTCTATTCGAGCTATTTAATGCGAGAAACACGTTATCTGGTTGTTTTCACCACTCCAAAGTGCGTTTGATATGCAGAACCGGCGACATCTTGATTTTCGTGATGTTTCTAGCTGAGATATGCATTTTCTGCGATAATATTGGTGAGACTTCAGTCAGAAGTATGCAGAATCATCGAGATCGCTCTATTCGAGCTATCTAATGCGAAAAAACAAGTTTTCTGGTGTTTTCAACATTCCACAGTGCGTTTTATATGCAGAACCGGCGGTATCTTGATTTTCGTGGTGTTTCAAGCTGAGGTATCCATTTTCAGTGATAACCTTGGTGAGTCTTCTGTCAGAAGTATGCGGAATCATCTAGATCGCTCTTTTCGAGCTATTTAATGCGAAAAAAACATGTTTTCTGGAGTTTTCAACATTACACTGGGCGTTTGATATGCAGAACCGGCGACATCTTGGTTTACGTGAGGTTTCCAGCTGTGATATGCATTTTCTACGATAATCTTGGTGAGGCTTCTATCAGAAGTATGCAGAATCATCGGGATCGCTCTTTTCGAGCTATTTAATGCGAAAAACACGTTATCTGGTTGCTTTCACCACTCCACAGTGCGTTTGATATGCAGAACCGGCGACATCTTGATTTTAGTGAGGTTTCAAGCTGAGATTTGCATTTTCTGCAATAATCTGGGTGAGACTTCAGTCAGAAGTATGCAGAATCATCTGGATCGCTCGTTTCGAGCTATTTAATGCGAAAAAACTAGTTTTCTGGTGTTTTCACAACTCCACAGTGCGTTTGATATGCAGAACCGCCGACATCTTGGCTTTCGTCGTGTAGAACTCTCACCAATATTATCGCAGAAAATGCTTATCTCAGCTAGAAACCCCAAGAAAATCAAGATGTCGCCGGTTCTGAATATCAAACGCACTGTGGAGTGGTGAAAACAACCAGATAAAGTGTTTCTCGCATTAAATATCTCGAATAGAGCGATCTCGGTGATTCTGCATACTTCTGACAGAAGACTCACCAAGATTATCGCAGAGAATGCATATCTCAGCTGGAAACCCCACGAAAACCAAGATATCGCCGGTTCTGAATAACAGAAGCACTGTCGAGTGGTGAAAACACCAGAAAACGTGTTTCTCTCATTAACTAGCTCGAAAGAGTGTTCTCGATGATTCTGCATACTTCTCATAGATGAAACACCAAGATTATCGAAGAAAATGCATATTTCAGCTGGAAACCCCACGAAAACCAAGTTATCGGCGGCTCTACATATCAAACGCACTGTGGAGTGGTCAAAACATCAGATAACGTGTTTCTCGCCTTAAATAGCTCCAAAAGAGCGATATCGATAATTCCGCATACTTCGGACAGAAGACTCACCAAGATTATCGCAGAAAATGCATATCTCAGCTGGAAACCCCACGAAAACCAAGATATCGCCGGTTCTGCATATCAAACGCACTGTGGAGTGGTGAAAACACCAGAAAACGTGTTTCTCGCATTAAATTGCTCGAAAAGAGCGATATCGATGATACTGCATACTTCGGACAGAAGTCTCACCAATCTTATCGCAGAAAATGCATATCCCAGCTAGAAACCTCACGAAAATCAAGATGTCGCCGGTTCTGCATATCAAACGCACTGTGGAGTGGTGAAAACACCAGAAAACCTGTTTTTTCGCATTAACTAGCTCGAAAAGAGCGTTCTGGATGATTCTGCATACTTCTCATAGATGAAACACAAAGATTATCGCAGAAAATGCATATGTCAGCTGGAAACCCCACGAAAACCAAGTTATCGGCGGCTCTACATATCAAACGCACTGTGGAGTGGTCAAAACATCAGATAACGTGTTTCTCGCATTACATAGATCGAAAAGAGCGATCCCGATGATTCTGCATACTTCTGACAGAAGTCTCACCAAGTTTATCGTTGAAAATGCATATCTCAGCTTGAGCCCCGACAAAATCCAAGATGTCGCCGGTTCTGCATATCAAACGCACTGTGGAATGTTGAAAACACCAGAAAACCTGTTTTTTCGCATTAAATAGCTCGAAAAGAGCGATCTAGATGATTCTGCATACTTCTCATAGATGAAACACAAAGATTATCGCAAAAAATGCATATCTCCGCTTGAAACCTCACGAAAATCGAGATGTCGCCGGTTCTGCATATCAAACGCACTCTGGAGTGGTGAAAACACCAGCAAACGAGTTACTCGCATTAACTAGCTCGAAAAGAGCGTTCTGGATGATTCTGCATACTTCTCATAGATGAAACACAAAGATTATCGCAAAAAATGCATATCTCCGCTTGAAACCTCACGAAAATCGAGATGTCGCCGGTTCTGCATATCAAACGCACTCTGGAGTGGTGAAAACACCAGAAAACCTGTTTTTTCGCATTAAATAGCTCGAAAAAGAGCGATCTAGATGATTCTGCAAACTTCTGACAGATGTATCACCAAGATTATCGTAGAAAATGCATATCTCAGCTTGAAACCCGACGAAATCCAAGATGTCGCCGGTTCTGCATATCAAACGCACTGTGGAGTGGTGAAAACACCAGATAACGTGTTTCTCGCATTACATAGCTCGAAAAGAGCGATCCCGATGATTCTGCATACTTCTGACAGAAGTCTCACCAAGTTTATCGTTGAAAATGCATATCTCGGCTAGAAACCCCACGAAAACCAAGATATCGCTGGTACTGCATATCAATCGCTCTGTGGAGTGGTGAAAACACCGGATAGCGTGTTTCTCGCATTAAATAGCTCGAAAAGTGCGCTCTCGATGTTTCTGCATACTTCGGACAGATATCTCACCAAGCTTATCGTAGAAAATGCATATCTCAGCTTGTAACCCGACGAAAACCAAAATATCTCCGGTTCTGCATATCCAACGCACTGTGGAGTGGTGAAAACACCAGATAACGTGTTTCTCGCATTAAATAGCTCGAAACGAGCGATCCCGATGATTCTGCATACTTCGGACAGAAGTCTCACCAAGATTATCGCTGAAAATGCATATCTCAGCTTGAAACCACACGAAAATCGAGATGTCGCCGGTTCTGCATATCAAACGCCCTGTGGAGTGGTGAAAACAACCAGATAACGTGTTTCTCGCATTAAATAGCTCTAACAGTGCGATCCCGACGATTCTGCATACTTCTGACAGAAGTGTCACCAAGATTATCGTAGAAAATGCATATCTCAGCTTGATACCCTACGACAGCCAAGATGTCGCCGGTTCTGCATATCAAACGCACTGTGGAGTGCTGAAAACACCAGATAACGTTTTGTCGCATTAAATAGCTCGAATAGAGCGATCTCGATGATTCTGCATACTTCGGACAGAAGTTTCACCAAGATTATCGTAAAAAATGCATATCTCAGCTTGAAACCCCACGAAAACCAAGATATCGCTGGTACTGCACATCAAAACGCCTTGTGGAGTGGTGAAAACACCAGATAACGTGTTTCTCGCATTAAATAGCTCGAAAAGAGTGATCTCGATGATTCTGCATACTTCGGACAGAAGTCTCACCAAGATTATCGTAGAAAATGCATATCTCAACTTGAAACCCGACGAAAACCAAACATCGCCGGTTCTGTATATCAAACCAACTGTGGAGTGGTGAAAACACCAGACAACGTGTTTCTCGCATTAAATAGATCGAAAAGTGCGATCTCGATGATTCTGCATACTTCTAACAGAAGTCTCACCATGATTATCGCAGAAAATGCATATCTCTGCTAGAAACCCCACGAAAACCACGATATCTCCTGTTCTGAATATCCAACGAACTGTGGAGTGGTGAAAACCCCAGAAAACGTGTTTCTCGCATTAAATAGCCCGAAAAGTACGATCTCGATGACTCTGCATACTTCGGACAGAAGTCTCACCAAGATTATCGTAAAAAATGCATATCTCAGATTGAAACCCCACAAAAACCAAGATATCGCTGGTTCTGCATATCTAACGCACTGTGGAGTGGTGAAAACACCAGATAACGTGTTTCTCGCATTAAATAGCTCGAAACGAGCGATCTCGATGATTAAACATACTTCGGACAGAAGTCTCACCAAGATTATCGCAGAAATTGCATATCTCAGCTTGAAACCCCACGAATACCCAGATATCGCTGGTTCTGAATATCAAACGCACTGTGGAGTGCTGAAAACACCAGATAACGTGTTTCTCGCATTAAATAGGTCGAAAAGAGCGATCTCGATGTTTCTGCATACTTCGGACAGAGGTCTCACCAAGATTACCGCAGAAAATTGCATATCTCAGCTTGAAACCCCACGAAAACCAAGATATCTCCTGTTCTGCACATCCAACGAACTGTGGTGTGGTGAAAACCCATGAAAACGTGTTTCTCGCATTAAATAGCTCAAAAAGTGCGATCTCGATGATTCTGCATACTTCGGACGGAAGTCTCACCATGATTATTGTAAAAAATGCATATCTCAGCTTGAAACCCCACGAAAACCAAGATTTCGCTGGTTCTGCATATCAAACGCACTGTGGAGTGGTGAAAACACCAGATAACGTGTTTCTCGCATTAAATAGGTCGAAAAGAGCGATCTCGATGTTTCTGCATACTTCGGACAGAGGTCTCACCAAGAATATCGCAGAAAATTGCATATCTCAGCTTGAAACCCCACGAAAACCAAGATATCTCCTGTTCTGCACATCCAACGAACTGTGGTGTGGTGAAAACCCATGAAAACGTGTTTCTCGCATTAAATAGCTAAAAAAGTGCGATCTCGATGATTCTGCATACTTCGGACGGAAGTCTCACCGTGATTATGGTAAAAAATGCATATCTCAGCTTGAAACCCCACGAAAACCAAGATTTCGCTGGTTCTGCATATCAAACGCACTGTGGAGTGGTGAAAACACCAGATAACGTGTTTCTCGCATTAAATAGGTCGAAAAGAGCGATCTCGATGTTTCTGCATACTTCGGACAGAGGTCTCACCAAGATTATCGCAGAAAATTGCATATCTCAGCTTGAAACCCCACGAAAACCAAGATATCTCCTGTTCTGCACATCCAACGAACTGTGGTGTTGTGAGAACCCATGAAAACGTGTTTCTCGCATTAAATAGCTCAAAAAGTGCGATCTCGATGATTCTGCATACTTCGGACGGAAGTCTCACCATGATTATGGTAAAAAATGCATATCTCAGCTTGAAACCCCACGAAAACCAAGATTTCGCTGGTTCTGCATATCAAACGCACTGTGGAGTGGTGAAAACACCAGATAACGTGTTTCTCGCATTAAGTAGGTCGAAAAGAGCGGTCTCGATGTTTATGCATACTTCGGACATAGGTCTCACCAAGATTATCGCAGAAAATTGCATATCTCAGCTTGAAACCCCACGAACACCAAGATATCTCCTGTTCTGCACATCCAACGAACTGTGGTGTGGTGAAAACCCATGAAAACGTGTTTCTCGCATTAAATAGCTCAAAAAGTGCGATCTCGATGATTCTGCATACTTCGGACGGAAGTCTCACCATGATTATGGTAAAAAATGCATATCTCAGCTTGAAACCCGACGAAAACCAAACATCGCCGGTTCTGCATATCAAACCAACTGTGGAGTGGTGAAAACACCAGACAACGTGTTTCTCGCATTAAATAGGTCGAAAAGAGCGATCTCGATGTTTCTGCATACTTCGGACAGAGGTCTCACCAAGATTATCGCAGAAAATTGCATATCTCAGCTTGAAACCCCACGAAAACCAAGATATCTCCTGTTCTGCACATCCAACGAACTGTGGTGTGGTGAGAACCCATGAAAACGTGTTTCTCGCATTAAATAGCTCAAAAAGTGCGATCTCGATGATTCTGCATACTTCGGACGGAAGTCTCACCATGATTATGGTAAAAAATGCATATCTCAGCTTGAAACCCCACGAAAACCAAGATTTCGCTGGTTCTGCATATCAAACGCACTGTGGAGTGGTGAAAACACCAGATAACGTGTTTCTCGCATTAAGTAGGTCGAAAAGAGCGATCTCGATGTTTATGCATACTTCGGACAGAGGTCTCACCAAGATTATCGCAGAAAATTGCATATCTCAGCTTGAAACCCCACGAAAACCAAGATATCTCCTGTTCTGCACATCCAACGAACTGTGGTGTGGTGAAAACCCATGAAAACGTGTTTCTCGCATTAAATAGCTCAAAAAGTGCGATCTCGATGATTCTGCATACTTCGGACGGAAGTCTCACCATGATTATGGTAAAAAATGCATATCTCAGCTTGAAACCCGACGAAAACCAAACATCGCCGGTTCTGCATATCAAACCAACTGTGGAGTGGTGAAAACACCAGACAACGTGTTTCTCGCATTAAATAGGTCGAAAAGAGCGATCTCGATGTTTCTGCATACTTCGGACAGAGGTCTCACCAAGATTATCGCAGAAAATAGCATATCTCAGCTTGAAACCCCACGAAAACCAAGATATCTCCTGTTCTGCACATCCAACGAACTGTGGTGTGGTGAGAACCCATGAAAACGTGTTTCTCGCATTAAATAGCTCAAAAAGTGCGATCTCGATGATTCTGCATACTTCGGACGGAAGTCTCACCATGATTATGGTAAAAAATGCATATCTCAGCTTGAAACCCCACGAAAACCAAGATTTCGCTGGTTCTGCATATCAAACGCACTGTGGAGTGGTGAAAACACCAGATAACGTGTTTCTCGCATTAAGTAGGTCGAAAAGAGCGATCTCGATGTTTATGCATACTTCGGACAGAGGTCTCACCAAGATTATCGCAGAAAATTGCATATCTCAGCTTGAAACCCCACGAAAACCAAGATATCTCCTGTTCTGCACATCCAACGAACTGTGGTGTGGTGAGAACCCATGAAAACGTGTTTCTCGCATTAAATAGCTCAAAAAGTGCGATCTCGATGATTCTGCATACTTCGAACGGAAGTCTCACCATGATTATGGTAAAAAATGCATATCTCAGCTTGAAACCCCACGAAAACCAAGATTTCGCTGGTTCTGCATATCAAACGCACTGTGGAGTGGTGAAAACACCAGATAACGTGTTTCTCGCATTAAGTAGGTCGAAAAGAGCGATCTCGATGTTTATGCATACTTCGGACAGAGGTCTCACCAAGATTATCGCTGAAAATTGCATATCTCAGCTTGAAACCCCACGAAAACCAAGATATCTCCTGTTCTGCACATCCAACGAACTGTGGTGTGGTGAAAACCCATGAAAACGTGTTTCTCGCATTAAATAGCTCAAAAAGTGCGATCTCGATGATTCTGCATACTTCGGACGGAAGTCTCACCATGATTATGGTAAAAAATGCATATCTCAGCTTGAAACCCGACGAAAACCAAACATCGCCGGTTCTGCATATCAAACCAACTGTGGAGTGGTGAAAACACCAGACAACGTGTTTCTCGCATTAAATAGGTCGAAAAGAGCGATCTCGATGTTTCTGCATACTTCGGACAGAGGTCTCACCAAGATTATCGCAGAAAATTGCATATCTCAGCTTGAAACCCCACGAAAACCAAGATATCTCCTGTTCTGCACATCCAACTAACTGTGGTGTGGTGAGAACCCATGAAAACGTGTTTCTCGCATTAAATAGCTCAAAAAGTGCGATCTCGATGATTCTGCATACTTCGGACGGAAGTCTCACTATGATTATGGTAAAAAATGCATATCTCAGCTTGAAACCCCACGAAAACCAAGATTTCGCTGGTTCTGCATATCAAACGCACTGTGGAGTGGTGAAAACACCAGATAACGTGTTTCTCGCATTAAGTAGGTCGAAAAGAGCGATCTCGATGTTTATGCATACTTCGGACAGAGGTCTCACCAAGATTATCGCAGAAAATTGCATATCTCAGCTTGAAACCCCACGAAAACCAAGATATCTCCTGTTCTGCACATCCAACGAACTGTGGTGTGGTGAAAACCCATGAAAACGTGTTTCTCGCATTAAATAGCTCAAAAAGTGCGATCTCGATGATTCTGCATACTTCGGACGGAAGTCTCACCATGATTATGGTAAAAAATGCATATCTCAGCTTGAAACCCGACGAAAACCAAACATCGCCGGTTCTGCATATCAAACCAACTGTGGAGTGGTGAAAACATCAGACAACGTGTTTCTCGCATTAAATAGGTCGAAAAGAGCGATGTCGATGTTTCTGCATACTTCGGACAGAGGTCTCACCAAGATTATCGCAGAAAATTGCATATCTCAGCTTGAAACCCCACGAAAACCAAGATATCTCCTGTTCTGCACATCCAACGAACTGTGGTGTGGTGAAAACCCATGAAAACGTGTTTCTCGCATTAAATAGCTCAAAAAGTGCGATCTCGATGATTCTGCATACTTCGGACGGAAGTCTCACCATGATTATGGTAAAAAATGCATATCTCAGCTTGAAACCCCACGAAAACCAAGATTTCGCTGGTTCTGCATATCAAACGCACTGTGGAGTGGTGAAAACACCAGATAACGTGTTTCTCGCATTAAATAGGTCGAAAAGAGCGATCTCGATGTTTCTGCATACTTCGGACAGAGGTCTCACCAAGATTATCGCAGAAAATTGCATATCTCAGCTTGAAACCCCACGAAAACCAAGATATCTCCTGTTCTGCACATCCAACGAACTGTGGTGTGGTGAAAACCCATGAAAACGTGTTTCTCGCATTAAATAGCTCGAAAAGAGCGCTCTTGATGTTTCTGCATACTTCGGACAGATGTTTCACCAAGATTATCGTAGAAAATGCATATCTCAGCTTGAAACCCCACAAAAACCAAGATATCGCTGGTTCTGCATATCAAACGCACTGTGGAGTGGTGAAAACACCAGATAACGTGTTTCTCGCATTAAATAGCTCGAAACGAGCGATCTCGATGATTCAGCATACTTCGGACAGAAGTCTCACCACGATTATCGCAGAAATTGCATATCTCAGCTTGAAACCCCACGAAAACCCAGATATCGCTGGTTCTGCATATCAAACGCACTGTGGAGTGCTGAAAACACCAGATAACGTGTTTCTCGCATTAAATAGCTCGAAAAGTGCGAACTCGATGATTCTGCATACTTCGGACAGAAGTCTCACCAAGATTATCGCAGAAATTGCATATCTCAGCTTGAAACCCCACGAAAACCAAACATCGCCGGTTCTGCATATCAAACCAACTATGGAGTGGTAAAAACCCCAGAAAACGGGTTTCTCGCATTAAATAGCTCGAAAAGTACGATCTCGATGATTAAGCATACTTCGGACAGAAGTCTCACCAAGATTATCTCTGAAATTGCATATCTCAGCTTGAAACCCCACGAAAACCAAACATCGCCGGTTCTGCATATCAAACCAACTATGGAGTGGTAAAAACCCCAGAAAACGTGTTTCTCGCATTAAATAGCTCGAAAAGTACGATCTCGATGATTAAGCATACTTCGGACAGAAGTCTCACCAAGATTATCTCTGAAATTGCATATCTCAGCTTGAATCCCCACGAAAACCAAGATATCGCTGGTTCCGCATATCAAACGCACTGTGGAGTGCAGAAAACACCAGATAACGTGTTTCTCGCATTAAGTAGGTCGAAAAGAGCGATCTCGATGTATATGCATACTTCGGACAGAGGTCTCACCAAGATTATCGCAGAAAATTGCATATCTCAGCTTGAAACCCCACGAAAACCTAGATATCTCCTGTTCTGCACATCCAACGAACTGTGGTGTGGTGAAAACCCATGAAAACGTGTTTCTCGCATTAAATAGCTCAAAAAGTGCGATCTCGATGATTCTGCATACTTCGGACGGAAGTCTCACCATGATTATGGTAAAAAATGCATATCTCAGCTTGAAACCCGACGAAAACCAAACATCGCCGGTTCTGCATATCAAACCAACTGTGGAGTGGTGAAAACATCCGACAACGTGTTTCTCGCATTAAATAGGTCGAAAAGAGCGATCTCGATGTTTATGCATACTTCGGACAGAGGTCTCACCAAGATTATCGCAGAAAATTGCATATCTCAGCTTGAAACCCCACGAAAACCAAGATATCTCCTGTTCTGCACATCCAACGAACTGTGGTGTGGTGAAAACCCATGAAAACGTGTTTCTCGCATTAAATAGCTCAAAAAGTGCGATCTCGATGATTCTGCTTACTTCGGACAGAAGTCTCACCATGATTATCGTAAAAAATGCATATCTCAGCTTGAAACCCCACGAAAACCAAGATTTCGCTGGTTCTGCATATCAAACGCACTGTGGAGTGGTGAAAACACCAGATAACGTGTTTCTCGCATTAAGTAGGTCGAAAAGAGCGATCTCGATGTTTATGCATACTTCGGACAGAGGTCTCACCAAGATTATCGCAGAAAATTGCATATCTCAGCTTGAAACCCCACGAAAACCAAGATATCTCCTGTTCTGCACATCCAACGAACTGTGGTGTGGTGAAAACCCATGAAAACGTGTTTCTCGCATTAAATAGCTCAAAAAGTGCGATCTCGATGATTCTGCATACTTCGGACGGAAGTCTCACCATGATTATGGTAAAAAATGCATATCTCAGCTTGAAACCCGACGAAAACCAAACATCGCCGGTTCTGCATATCAAACCAACTGTGGAGTGGTGAAAACATCAGACAACGTGTTTCTCGCATTAAATAGGTCGAAAAGAGCGATCTCGATGTTTCTGCATACTTCGGACAGAGGTCTCACCAAGATTATCGCAGAAAATTGCATATCTCAGCTTGAAACCCCACGAAAACCAAGATATCTCCTGTTCTGCACATCCAACGAACTGTGGTGTGGTGAAAACCCATGAAAACGTGTTTCTCGCATTAAATAGCTCAAAAAGTGCGATCTCGATGATTCTGCATACTTCGGACGGAAGTCTCACCATGATTATGGTAAAAAATGCATATCTCAGCTTGAAACCCCACGAAAACCAAGATTTCGCTGGTTCTGCATATCAAACGCACTGTGGAGTGGTGAAAACACCAGATAACGTGTTTCTCGCATTAAATAGGTCGAAAAGAGCGATCTCGATGTTTCTGCATACTTCGGACAGAGGTCTCACCAAGATTATCGCAGAAAATTGCATATCTCAGCTTGAAACCCCACGAAAACCAAGATATCTCCTGTTCTGCACATCCAACGAACTGTGGTGTGGTGAAAACCCATGAAAACGTGTTTCCCGCATTAAATAGCTCGAAAAGAGCGCTCTTGATGTTTCTGCATACTTCGGACAGATGTTTCACCAAGATTATCGTTGAAAATGCATATCTCAGCTTGAAACCCCACAAAAACCAAGATATCGCTGGTTCTGCATATCAAACGCACTGTGGAGTGGTGAAAACACCAGATAACGTGTTTCTCGCATTAAATAGCTCGAAACGAGCGATCTCGATGATTAAGCATACTTCGGACAGAAGTCTCACCACGATTATCGCAGAAATTGCATATCTCAGCTTGAAACCCCACGAAAACCCAGATATCGCTGGTTCTGCATATCAAACGCACTGTGGAGTGCTGAAAACACCAGATAACGTGTTTCTCGCATTAAATAGCTCGAAAAGTGCGAACTCGATGATTCTGCATACTTCGGACAGAAGTCTCACCAAGATTATCGCAGAAATTGCATATCTCAGCTTGAAACCCCACGAAAACCAAACATCGCCGGTTCTGCATATCAAACCAACTATGGAGTGGTAAAAACCCCAGAAAACGTGTTTCTCGCATTAAATAGCTCGAAAAGTACGATCTCGATGATTAAGCATACTTCGGACAGAAGTCTCACCAAGATTATCTCTGAAATTGCATATCTCAGCTTGAAACCCCACGAAAACCAAACATCGCCGGTTCTGCATATCAAACCAACTATGGAGTGGTAAAAACCCCAGAAAACGTGTTTCTCGCATTAAATAGCTCGAAAAGTACGATCTCGATGATTAAGCATACTTCGGACAGAAGTCTCACCAAGATTATCTCTGAAATTGCATATCTCAGCTTGAATCCCCACGAAAACCAAGATATCGCTGGTTCCGCATATCAAACGCACTGTGGAGTGCAGAAAACACCAGATAACGTGTTTCTCGCATTAAATAGCTCAAAAAGTGCGATCCCGATGATTCTGCTTACTTCGGACAGAAGTCTCACCATGATTATCGTAAAAAATGCATATCTCAGCTTGAAACCCCACGAAAACCAAGATTTCGCTGGTTCTGCATATCAAACGCACTGTGGAGTGGTGAAAACACCAGACAACGTGTTTCTCGCATTAAATAGTTCGAAAAGAGCGATCTCGATGTTTCTGCATACTTCGGACAGAGGTCTCACCAAGATTATCGCAGAAAATTGCATATTTCAGCTTGAAACCCCACGAAAACCAAGATATCTCCTGTTCTGCACATCCAACGAACTGTGGTGTGGTGAAAACCCATGAAAACGTGTTTCTCGCATTAAATAGCTAAAAAAGTGCGATCTCGATGATTCTGCATACTTCGGACGGAAGTCTCACCATGATTATGGTAAAAAATGCATATCTCAGCTTGAAACCCCACGAAAACCAAGATTTCGCTGGTTCTGCATATCAAACGCACTGTGGAGTGGAGAAAACACCAGATAACGTGTTTCGCGCATTAAATAGGTCGAAAAGAGCGATCTCGATGTTTCTGCATACTTCGGACAGAGGTCTCACCAAGATTATCGCAGAAAATTGCATATCTCAGCTTGAAACCCCACGAAAACCAAACATCGCCGGTTCTGCATATCAAACCAACTATGGAGTGGTAAAAACCCCAGAAAACGTGTTTCTCGCATTAAATAGCTCGAAAAGTACGATCTCGATGATTAAGCATACTTCGGACAGAAGTCTCACCAAGATTATCTCTGAAATTGCATATCTCAGCTTGAATCCCCACGAAAACCAAGATATCGCTGGTTCTGCATATCAAACGCACTGTGGAGTGCAGAAAACACCAGATAACGTGTTTCTCGCATTAAATAGCTCAAAAAGTGCGATCTCGATGATTCTGCATACTTCGGACAGAAGTCTCACCATGATTATCGTAAAAAATGCATATCTCAGCTTGAAACCCCACGAAAACCAAGATTTCGCTGGTTCTGCATATCAAACGCACTGTGGAGTGGTGAAAACACCAGACAACGTGTTTCTCGCATTAAATAGTTCGAAAAGAGCGATCTCGATGTTTCTGCATACTTCGGACAGAGGTCTCACCAAGATTATCGCAGAAAATTGCATATTTCAGCTTGAAACCCCACGAAAACCAAGATATCTCCTGTTCTGCACATCCAACGAACTGTGGTGTGGTGAAAACCCATGAAAACGTGTTTCTCGCATTAAATAGCTAAAAAAGTGCGATCTCGATGATTCTGCATACTTCGGACGGGAGTCTAACCATGATTATGGTAAAAAATGCATATCTCAGCTTGAAACCCCACGAAAACCAAGATTTCGCTGGTTCTGCATATCAAACGCACTGTGGAGTGGTGAAAACACCAGATAACGTGTTTCTCGCATTAAATAGGTCGAAAAGAGCGATGTCGATGTTTCTGCATACTTCGGACAGAGGTCTCACCAAGATTATCTCAGAAAATTGCATATCTCAGCTTGAAACCCCACGAAAACCAAGATATCTCCTGTTCTGCACATCCAACGAACTGTGGTGTGGTGAAAACCCATGAAAACGTGTTTCTCGCATTAAATAGCTCAAAAAGTGCGATCTCGATGATTCTGCATACTTCGGACGGAAGTCTCACCATGATTATGGTAAAAAATGCATATCTCAGCTTGAAACCCCACGAAAACCAAGATTTCGCTGGTTCTGCATATCAAACGCACTGTGGAGTGGTGAAAACACCAGATAACGTGTTTCTCGCATTAAATAGGTCGAAAAGAGCGATCTCGATGTTTCTGCATACTTCGGACAGAGGTCTCACCAAGATTATCGCAGAAAATTGCATATCTCAGCTTGAAACCCCACGAAAACCAAGATATCTCCTGTTCTGCACATCCAACGAACTGTGGTGTGGTGAAAACCCATGAAAACGTGTTTCTCGCATTAAATAGCTCGAAAAGAGCGCTCTTGATGTTTCTGCATACTTCGGACAGATGTTTCACCAAGATTATCGTAGAAAATGCATATCTCAGCTTGAAACCCCACAAAAACCAAGATATCGCTGGTTCTGCATATCAAACGCACTGTGGAGTGGTGAAAACACCAGATAACGTGTTTCTCGCATTAAATAGCTCGAAACGAGCGATCTCGATGATTAAGCATACTTCGGACAGAAGTCTCACCACGATTATCGCAGAAATTGCATATCTCAGCTTGAAACCCCACGAAAACCCAGATATCGCTGGTTCTGCATATCAAACGCACTGTGGAGTGCTGAAAACACCAGATAACGTGTTTCTCGCATTAAATAGCTCGAAAAGTGCGAACTCGATGATTCTGCATACTTCGGACAGAAGTCTCACCAAGATTATCGCAGAAATTGCATATCTCAGCTTGAAACCCCACGAAAACCAAACATCGCCGGTTCTGCATATCAAACCAACTATGGAGTGGTAAAAACCCCAGAAAACGGGTTTCTCGCATTAAATAGCTCGAAAAGTACGATCTCGATGATTAAGCATACTTCGGACAGAAGTCTCACCAAGATTATCTCTGAAATTGCATATCTCAGCTTGAAACCCCACGAAAACCAAACATCGCCGGTTCTGCATATCAAACCAACTATGGAGTGGTAAAAACCCCAGAAAACGTGTTTCTCGCATTAAATAGCTCGAAAAGTACGATCTCGATGATTAAGCATACTTCGGACAGAAGTCTCACCAAGATTATCTCTGAAATTGCATATCTCAGCTTGAATCCCCACGAAAACCAAGATATCGCTGGTTCCGCATATCAAACGCACTGTGGAGTGCAGAAAACACCAGATAACGTGTTTCTCGCATTAAGTAGGTCGAAAAGAGCGATCTCGATGTATATGCATACTTCGGACAGAGGTCTCACCAAGATTATCGCAGAAAATTGCATATCTCAGCTTGAAACCCCACGAAAACCTAGATATCTCCTGTTCTGCACATCCAACGAACTGTGGTGTGGTGAAAACCCATGAAAACGTGTTTCTCGCATTAAATAGCTCAAAAAGTGCGATCTCGATGATTCTGCATACTTCGGACGGAAGTCTCACCATGATTATGGTAAAAAATGCATATCTCAGCTTGAAACCCGACGAAAACCAAACATCGCCGGTTCTGCATATCAAACCAACTGTGGAGTGGTGAAAACATCAGACAACGTGTTTCTCGCATTAAATAGGTCGAAAAGAGCGATCTCGATGTTTATGCATACTTCGGACAGAGGTCTCACCAAGATTATCGCAGAAAATTGCATATCTCAGCTTGAAACCCCACGAAAACCAAGATATCTCCTGTTCTGCACATCCAACGAACTGTGGTGTGGTGAAAACCCATGAAAACGTGTTTCTCGCATTAAATAGCTCAAAAAGTGCGATCTCGATGATTCTGCTTACTTCGGACAGAAGTCTCACCATGATTATCGTAAAAAATGCATATCTCAGCTTGAAACCCCACGAAAACCAAGATTTCGCTGGTTCTGCATATCAAACGCACTGTGGAGTGGTGAAAACACCAGATAACGTGTTTCTCGCATTAAGTAGGTCGAAAAGAGCGATCTCGATGTTTATGCATACTTCGGACAGAGGTCTCACCAAGATTATCGCAGAAAATTGCATATCTCAGCTTGAAACCCCACGAAAACCAAGATATCTCCTGTTCTGCACATCCAACGAACTGTGGTGTGGTGAAAACCCATGAAAACGTGTTTCTCGCATTAAATAGCTCAAAAAGTGCGATCTCGATGATTCTGCATACTTCGGACGGAAGTCTCACCATGATTATGGTAAAAAATGCATATCTCAGCTTGAAACCCGACGAAAACCAAGATTTCGCTGGTTCTGCATATCAAACCAACTGTGGAGTGGTGAAAACATCAGACAACGTGTTTCTCGCATTAAATAGGTCGAAAAGAGCGATCTCGATGTTTCTGCATACTTCGGACAGAGGTCTCACCAAGATTATCGCAGAAAATTGCATATCTCAGCTTGAAACCCCACGAAAACCAAGATATCTCCTGTTCTGCACATCCAACGAACTGTGGTGTGGTGAAAACCCATGAAAACGTGTTTCTCGCATTAAATAGCTCAAAAAGTGCGATCTCGATGATTCTGCATACTTCGGACAGATGTTTCACCAAGATTATCGTTGAAAATGCATATCTCAGCTTGAAACCCCACAAAAACCAAGATATCGCTGGTTCTGCATATCAAACGCACTGTGGAGTGGTGAAAACACCAGATAACGTGTTTCTCGCATTAAATAGCTCGAAACGAGCGATCTCGATGATTAAGCATACTTCGGACAGAAGTCTCACCACGATTATCGCAGAAATTGCATATCTCAGCTTGAAACCCCACGAAAACCCAGATATCGCTGGTTCTGCATATCAAACGCACTGTGGAGTGCTGAAAACACCAGATAACGTGTTTCTCGCATTAAATAGCTCGAAAAGTGCGAACTCGATGATTCTGCATACTTCGGACAGAAGTCTCACCAAGATTATCGCAGAAATTGCATATCTCAGCTTGAAACACCACGAAAACCAAACATCGCCGGTTCTGCATATCAAACCAACTATGGAGTGGTAAAAACCCCAGAAAACGTGTTTCTCGCATTAAATAGCTCGAAAAGTACGATCTCGATGATTAAGCATACTTCGGACAGAAGTCTCACCAAGATTATCTCTGAAATTGCATATCTCAGCTTGAAACCCCACGAAAACCAAACATCGCCGGTTCTGCATATCAAACCAACTATGGAGTGGTAAAAACCCCAGAAAACGTGTTTCTCGCATTAAATAGCTCGAAAAGTACGATCTCGATGATTAAGCATACTTCGGACAGAAGTCTCACCAAGATTATCTCTGAAATTGCATATCTCAGCTTGAATCCCCACGAAAACCAAGATATCGCTGGTTCCGCATATCAAACGCACTGTGGAGTGCAGAAAACACCAGATAACGTGTTTCTCGCATTAAATAGCTCAAAAAGTGCGATCCCGATGATTCTGCTTACTTCGGACAGAAGTCTCACCATGATTATCGTAAAAAATGCATATCTCAGCTTGAAACCCCACGAAAACCAAGATTTCGCTGGTTCTGCATATCAAACGCACTGTGGAGTGGTGAAAACACCAGACAACGTGTTTCTCGCATTAAATAGTTCGAAAAGAGCGATCTCGATGTTTCTGCATACTTCGGACAGAGGTCTCACCAAGATTATCGCAGAAAATTGCATATTTCAGCTTGAAACCCCACGAAAACCAAGATATCTCCTGTTCTGCACATCCAACGAACTGTGGTGTGGTGAAAACCCTTGAAAACGTGTTTCTCGCATTAAATAGCTAAAAAAGTGCGATCTCGATGATTCTGCATACTTCGGACGGAAGTCTCACGATGATTATGGTAAAAAATGCATATCTCAGCTTGAAACCCCACGAAAACCAAGATTTCGCTGGTTCTGCATATCAAACGCACTGTGGAGTGGAGAAAACACCAGATAACGTGTTTCGCGCATTAAATAGGTCGAAAAGAGCGATCTCGATGTTTCTGCATACTTCGGACAGAGGTCTCACCAAGATTATCGCAGAAAATTGCATATCTCAGCTTGAAACCCCACGAAAACCAAACATCGCCGGTTCTGCATATCAAACCAACTATGGAGTGGTAAAAACCCCAGAAAACGTGTTTCTCGCATTAAATAGCTCGAAAAGTACGATCTCGATGATTAAGCATACTTCGGACAGAAGTCTCACCAAGATTATCTCTGAAATTGCATATCTCAGCTTGAAACCCCACGAAAACCAAACATCGCCGGTTCTGCATATCAAACCAACTATGGAGTGGTAAAAACCCCAGAAAACGTGTTTCTCGCATTAAATAGCTCGAAAAGTACGATCTCGATGATTAAGCATACTTCGGACAGAAGTCTCACCAAGATTATCTCTGAAATTGCATATCTCAGCTTGAATCCCCACGAAAACCAAGATATCGCTGGTTCTGCATATCAAACGCACTGTGGAGTGCAGAAAACACCAGATAACGTGTTTCTCGCATTAAATAGCTCAAAAAGTGCGATCTCGATGATTCTGCATACTTCGGACAGAAGTCTCACCATGATTATCGTAAAAAATGCATATCTCAGCTTGAAACCCCACGAAAACCAAGATTTCGCTGGTTCTGCATATCAAACGCACTGTGGAGTGGTGAAAACACCAGACAACGTGTTTCTCGCATTAAATAGTTCGAAAAGAGCGATCTCGATGTTTCTGCATACTTCGGACAGAGGTCTCACCAAGATTATCGCAGAAAATTGCATATTTCAGCTTGAAACCCCACGAAAACCAAGATATCTCCTGTTCTGCACATCCAACGAACTGTGGTGTGGTGAAAACCCATGAAAACGTGTTTCTCGCATTAAATAGCTAAAAAAGTGCGATCTCGATGATTCTGCATACTTCGGACGGAAGTCTCACCATGATTATGGTAAAAAATGCATATCTCAGCTTGAAACCCCACGAAAACCAAGATTTCGCTGGTTCTGCATATCAAACGCACTGTGGAGTGGTGAAAACACCAGATAACGTGTTTCTCGCATTAAATAGGTCGAAAAGAGCGATCTCGATGTTTCTGCATACTTCGGACAGAGGTCTCACCAAGATTATCGCAGAAAATTGCATATCTCAGCTTGAAACCCCACGAAAACCAAGATATCTCCTGTTCTGCACATCCAACGAACTGTGGTGTGGTGAGAACCCATGAAAACGTGTTTCTCGCATTAAATAGCTCAAAAAGTGCGATCTCGATGATTCTGCATACTTCGGACGGAAGTCTCACCATGATTATGGTAAAAAATGCATATCTCAGCTTGAAACCCCACGAAAACCAAGATTTCGCTGGTTCTGCATATCAAACGCACTGTGGAGTGGTGAAAACACCAGATAACGTGTTTCTCGCATTAAATTTTTCGAAAAGAGCGATCTCGATGTTTCTGCATACTTCGGACAGAGGTCTCACCAAGATTATCGCAGAAAATTGCATATCTCAGCTTGAAACCCCACGAAAACCAAGATATCTCCTGTTCTGCACATCCAACGAACTGTGGTGTGGTGAAAACCCATGAAAACGTGTTTCTCGCATTAAATAGCACAAAAAGTGCGATCTCGAAGATTAAGCATACTTCGGACAGAAGTCTCACCAAGATTATCGCAGAAATTGCATATCTCAGCTTGAAAAACCACGAAATCCAAGATATCGCTGGTTCTGCATATCAAACGCACTGTGGAGTGCTGAAAACACCATATAACGTGTTTCTCGCATTAAATAGCACGGAACGAGCGATCTCGATGATTAAGCATACTTCGGACAGAAGCCTCACCAAGATTATCGCAGAAAATGCATATCTCAACTTAAAACCCCACGAAACCCAAGATATCGCCGGTTCTGCACATCGAACGCACTGTGGAGTGGTGAAAACAACCAGATAACGTGTTTCTCGCATTAAATAGCTCGAAAAGTGCGATCTCGACGATTCTGCATACTTCGAACAGATGTTTCAACAAGATTATCGTAGAAAATGCATATCTCAGCTTGAAACTCGACGAAATCCAAAATATCGCAGGTTCTACATATCAAACCAACTGTGGAGTTGTGAAATCACCTGATAACGTGTTTCTCTCATTAAATAGCTCGAAAAGTGCGATCTTGAAGATTCTGCATACTTCTAACAGAAGCATATCTCTGCTTGAAACCCCACGAAAACCAAGATATCTACTGTTCTGCATATCCAACGAACTGTGGAGTGGTGAAAACCCCAGAAAACGTGTTTCTCGAATTAAATAGCTCGAAAAGAGCACTCTCGACGTTTCTGCATACTTCGAACAGATGTTTCAACAAGATGATCGTAGAAAATGCATATCTGTTCTTGAAACCCCACGAAAACCAAGATATCGCAGGTTCTGCATATCAAACCAACTGTGGAGAGGTCAAAACACCAGATAACGTGCTGCTCGCATTAAATTGCTCGAAACGAGCGATCTCGATGATTCTGCATACTTCTGACAGATGTTTCACCAAGATTATCGTAGAAAATGCATATCTCAGCTTGAAACCCGACGAAAACCAAAATATCATCGGTTCTGCATATCATACGCACTGTGGAGTGGTGAAAACACCAGATAAAGTGTTTCTCGCATTAAATGGCTCGAAACGAGCGATCTAGATGATTCAGCATACTTCGGACAGAAGTCCCACCAAGATTATCGCAGAAAATGCATATCTCAGCTTGAAACCCGACGAAAACCAAAATATCTCCGGTTCTGCATATCCAACGCACTGTGGAGTGGTGAAAACACCAGATAACGTGTTTCTCGCATTAAATAGCTCGAAACGAGCGATCTCGATGATTCTGCATACTTCGGACAGAAGTCTCACCAAGATTATCGTAAAAAATGCATATCTCAGCTTGAAACCCCACGAAAACCAAGATATCGCTGGTTCTGCATATCAAACGCACTGTGGAGTGGTGAAAACACCAGATAAGGAGTTTCTCGCATTAAATAGCTCGAAAAGAGCGATCTAGATGATTCAGCATACTTCGGACAGAAGTCTCACCAAGATTATCGCAAAAAAATGCATATCTCAGCTTGAAACCCCACGAAAACCAAGATATCGCTGGTACTGCATATCAAACGCTCTGTGGAGTGGTGAAAACACCAGATAAGGTGTTTCTCGCATTAAATAGCTCGAAAAGAGCGATCTAGATGATTCTGCATACTTCTGACTGAAGTATCACCAATATTATCGCAGAAAATGCATATCTCAGCTTGAAACCTCACGAACATCAAGATGTCGCCGGTTCTGCACATCAAACGCACTGTGGAGTGGTGAAAACAACCAGAGAACGTGTTTCTCGCATTATATAGCTCGAAAAGAGCGCTCTCGATGTTTCTGCATACGTCGGACAGATGTTTCACCAAGATTATCGTAGAAAATGCATATCTCAGCTTGAAACCCGACGAAAACCAAAATATCGCCGGTTCTGCATATCAAACCAACTGTGGAGTGGTGAAAACACCAGATAACGTGTTTCTCGCATTAAATAGCTCGAAAAGTGCGATCTCGATGATTCTGCATACTTCGGACAGAAGTCTCACCAAGATTATCGCAGAAAATGCATATCTGAGCTTGAAACCCCACGAAATCCAAAATATCGCAGGTTCTGCATATCCAACGCAATGTGGAGTGGTGAAAACACCAGATAACGTGTTTCTCGCATTAAATAGCTCGAAACGAGCGATCTCGATGATTCTGCATACTTCGGACAGAAGTCTCACCAAGATTATCGCAGAAAATGCATATCTGAGCTTGAAACCCCACGAAAACCAAGATATCATCGGTTCTGCATATCATACGCACTGTGGAGTGGTGAAAACACCAGATAAAGTGTTTCTCGCGTTAAATAGCTCGAAACGAGCGATCTCGATGATTAAGCATACTTCGGACGGAAGTCTCACCAAGATTATCGCAGAAAATGCATATCTCAGCTTGAAACCCCACGAAAACCAAGATATCGCCGGTTCTGCATATCAAATGCACTGTGGTGTGATGAAAACACCAACTAGAGTGTTTCTCGCATTAAATAGCTCGAAAAGTGCGATCTCGATGATTCTGCATCCTTCGGACAGAAGTCTCACCAAGATTATCGCAGAAAATGCATATCTGTTCTTGAAACCCCACGAAAACCAAGATATCGCTGGTTCTGCATATCAAACGCACTGTGGAGTGGTGAAAACACCAGATAACTTGTTTCTCGCATTAAATAGCTCGAAAAGAGCGATCTCGATGATTCTGCATACTTCGGACAGATGTTTCATCAAGATTATCGTAGAAAATGCATATCTCAGCTTGAAACTCGACGAAATCCAAAATATCGCAGGTTCTGCATATCAAACCAACTGTGGAGTGGTGAAAACAACCAGAGAACGTGTTTCTCGCATTATGTAGCTCGAAAAGAGCGCTCTCGATGATTCTGCATCCTTCGCACAGAAGTCTCACCAAGATTATCGCAGAAAATGCATATCTGTTCTTGAAACCCCACGAAAACCAAGATATCGCTGGTTCTGCATATCAAACGCACTGTGGAGTGGTGAAAACACCAGATAACTTGTTTCTCGCATTAAATAGCTCGAAAACAGCGATCTCGATGATTCTGCATACTTCGGACAGATGTTTCACCAAGATTATCGTAGAAAATGCATATCTCAGCTTGAAACTCGACGAAATCCAAAATATCGCAGGTTCTGCATATCAAACCAACTGTGGAGTGGTGAAAACACCAGAAAACGTGTTTCTCGCATTATATAGCTCGAGAAGAGCGCTCTCGATGTTTCTGCATACTTCGGACAGATGTTTCACCAAGATTATCGGTGAAAATGCATATCTCAGCTTGAAACCCGACGAAAACCAAAATATCGCCGGTTCTGCATATCAAACCAACTGTGGAGTGGTGAAAACACCAGATAACGTGTTTCTCGCATTAAATAGCTCGAAAAGTGCGATCTCGATGATTCTGCATACTTCGGACTGAAGTATCACCAATATTATCGCAGAAAATGCATATCTCAGCTTGAAACCTCACGAAAATCAAGATGTCGCCGGTTCTGCACATCAAACGCACTGTGGAGTGGTGAAAACAACCAGAGAACGTGTTTCTCGCATTATATAGCTCGAAAAGAGCGCTCTCGATGTTTCAGCATACTTCGGACAGATGTTTCACCAAGATTAACGTAGAAAATGCATATCTCAGCTTGAAACCCGACGAAAACCAAAATATCGCCGGTTCTGCATATCAAACCAACTGTGGAGTGGTGAAAACACCAGATAACGTGTTTCTCGCATTAAATAGCTCGTAAAGTGCGATCTCGATGATTCTGCATACTTCGGACAGAAGTCTCACCAAGATTATCGCAGAAAATGCATATCTGAGCTTGAAACCCCACGAAAACCAAGATATCATCGGTTCTGCATATCATACGCACTGTGGAGTGGTGAAAACACCAGATAAAGTGTTTCTCGCATTAAATAGCTCGAAACGAGCGATCTCGATGATTCTGCATACTTCGGACAGAAGTCTCACCAAGATTATCGTAAAAAATGCATATCTCAGCTTGAAACCCCACGAAAACCAAGATATCGTTGGTCCTGCATATCAAACGCACTGTGGAGTGGTGAAAACACCAGATAAGGTGTTTCTCGCATTAAATAGCTCGAAAAGAGCGATCTAGATGATTCAGCATACTTCGGACAGAAGTCTCACCAAGATTATCGCAGAAAATGCATATCTCAGCTTGAAACCCGACGAAAACCAAAATATCTCCGGTTCTGCATATCCAACGCACTGTGGAGTGGTGAAAACACCAGATAACGTGTTTCTCGCAATAAATAGCTCGAAACGAGCGATCTCGATGATTCTGCATACTTCGGACAGAAGTCTCACCAAGATTATCGTAAAAAATGCATATCTCAGCTTGAAACCCCACGAAAACCAAGATATCGCTGGTTCTGCATATCAAACGCACTGTGGAGTGGTGAAAACACCAGATAAGGTGTTTCTCGCATTAAATAGCTCGAAAAGAGCGATCTAGATGATTCAGCATACTTCGGACAGAAGTCTCACCAAGATTATCGCAGAAAATGCATATCTCAGCTTGAAACCCGACGAAAACCAAAATATCTCCGGTTCTGCATATCCAACGCACTGTGGAGTGGTGAAAACACCAGATAACGTGTTTCTCGCATTAAATAGCTCGAAACGAGCGATCTCGATGATTCTGCATACTTCGGACAGAAGTCTCACCAAGATTATCGTAAAAAATGCATATCTCAGCTTGAAACCCCACGAAAACCAAGATATCGCTGGTTCTGCATATCAAACGCACTGTGGAGTGGCGAAAACACCAGATAAGGAGTTTCTCGCATTAAATAGCTCGAAAAGAGCGATCTAGATGATTCAGCATACTTCGGACAGATGTTTCACCAAGATTATCGTAGAAAATGCATATCTCAGCTTGAAACCCGACGAAAACCAAAATATCGCCGGTTCTGCATATCAAACGAACTGTGGAGTGGTGAAAACACCAGATAACGTGTTTCTCGCATTAAATAGCTCGAAAAGTGCGATCTCGATGATTCTGCATACTTCGGACTGAAGTATCACCAATATTATCGCAGAAAATGCATATCTCAGCTTGAAACCTCACGAAAATCAAGATGTCGCCGGTTCTGCACATCAAACGCACTGTGGAGTGGTGAAAACAACCAGAGAACGTGTTTCTCGGATTATATAGCTCGAAAAGAGCGCTCTCGATGTTTCTGCATACTTCGGACAGATGTTTCACCAAGATTAACGTAGAAAATGCATATCTCAGCTTGAAACCCGACGAAAACCAAAATATCGCCGGTTCTGCATATCAAACCAACTGTGGAGTGGTGAAAACACCAGATAACGGGTTTCTCGCATTAAATAGCTCGTAAAGTGCGATCTCGATGATTCTGCATACTTCGGACAGAAGTCTCACCAAGATTATCGCAGAAAATGCATATCTGAGCTTGAAACCCCACGAAAACCAAGATATCATCGGTTCTGCATATCATACGCACTCTGGAGTGGTGAAAACACCAGATAAAGTATTTCTCGCATTAAATAGCTCGAAACGAGCGATCTCGATGATTCTGCATACTTCGGACAGAAGTCTCACCAAGATTATCGTAAAAAATGCATATCTCATCTTGAAACCCCACGAAAACCAAGATATCGCTGGTTCTGCATATCAAACGCACTGTGGAGTGGTGAAAACACCAGATAACTTGTTTCTCGCATTAAATAGCTCGAAAAGAGCGATCTCGATGATTCTGCATACTTCGGACAGATGTTTCACCAAGATTATCGTAGAAAATGCATATCTCAGCTTGAAACTCGACGAAATCCCAAATATCGCAGGTTCTGCATATCCAACGCACTGTGGAGTGGTGAAAACACCAGATAACGTGTTTCTCGCATTAAATAGCTCGAAACGAGCGATCTCGATGATTCTGCATACTTCGGACAGAAGTCTCACCAAGATTATCGTAAAAAATGCATATCTCAGCTTGAAACCCCACGAAAACCAAGATATCGCTGGTCCTGCATATCAAACGCACTGTGGAGTGGTGAAAACACCAGATAAGGTGTTTCTCGCATTAAATAGCTCGAAAAGAGCGATCTAGATGATTCAGCATACTTCGGACGGAAGTCTCACCAAGATTATCGCAGAAAATGCATATCTCAGCTTGAAACCCGACGAAAACCAAAATATCTCCGGTTCTGCATATCCAACGCACTGTGGAGTGGTGAAAACACCAGATAACGTGTTTCTCGCATTAAATAGCTCGAAACGAGCGATCTCGATGATTCTGCATACTTCGGACAGAAGTCTCACCAAGATTATCGTAAAAAATGCATATCTCAGCTTGAAACCCCACGAAAACCAAGATATCGCTGGTTCTGCATATCAAACGCACTGTGGAGTGGTGAAAACACCAGATGAGGAGTTTCTCGCATTAAATAGCTCGAAAAGAGCGATCTAGATGATTCAGCATACTTCGGACAGAAGTCTCACCAAGATTATCGCAGAAAATGCATATCTCAGCTTGAAACCCCACGAAAACCAAGATATCGCTGGTACTGCATATCAAACGCTCTGTGGAGTGGTGAAAACACCAGATAACTTGTTTCTCGCATTAAATAGCTCGAAAAGAGCGATCTCGATGATTCTGCATACTTCGGACAGATGTTTCACAAAGATTATCGTAGAAAATGCATATCTCAGCTTGAAACTCGACGAAATCCAAAATATCGCAGGTTCTGCATATCCAACGCACTGTGGAGTGGTGAAAACACCAGATAACGTGTTTCTCGCATTAAATAGCTCGAAACGAGCGATCTCGATGATTCTGCATACTTCGGACAGAAGTCTCACCAAGATTATCGTAAAAAATGCATATCTCAGCTTGAAACCCCACGAAAACCAAGATATCGCTGGTCCTGCATATCAAACGCACTGTGGAGTGGTGAAAACACCAGATAAGGTGTTTCTCGCATTAAATAGCTCGAAAAGAGCGATCTAGATGATTCAGCATACTTCGGACGGAAGTCTCACCAAGATTATCGTAAAAAATGCATATCTCAGCTTGAAACCCCACGAAAACCAAGATATCGCTGGTTCTGCATATCAAACGCACTGTGGAGTGGTGAAAACACCAGATAAGGAGTTTCTCGCATTAAATAGCTCGAAAAGAGCGATCTAGATGATTCAGCATACTTCGGACAGAAGTCTCACCAAGCTTATCGTAGAAAATGCATATCTCAGCTTGAAACCCGACGAAAACCAAAATATCTCCTGTTCTGCATATCCAACGCACTGTGGAGTGGTGAAAACACCAGATAACGTGTTTCTCGCATTAAATAGCTCGAAACGAGCGATCTCGATGATTCTGCATACTTCGGACAGAAGTCTCACCAAGATTATCGCGGAAAATGCATATCTGAGCTTGAAACCCCACAAAAACCAAGATATCGCTGGTTCTGCATATCAAACGCACTGTGGAGAGCTGAAAACACCAGATAACGTGTTTCTCGCATCAAATAGCTCGAAACGAGCGATCTCGATGATTCTGCATACTTCGGACAGAAGTCTCACCAAGATTATCGTAAAAAATGCATATCTCAGCTTGAAACCCCACGAAAACCAAGATATCGCTGTTTCTGCATATCAAACGCACTGTGGAGTGGTGAAAACACCAGATAAGGTGTTTCTCGCATTAAATAGCTCGAAAAGAGCGATCTAGATGATTCAGCATACTTCGGACAGAAGTCTCACCAAGATTATCGCAGAAAATGCATATCTCAGCTTGAAACCCCACGAAAACCACGATATCGCTGGTACTGCATATCAAACGCTCTGTGGAGTGGTGAAAACACCAGATAACTTGTTTCTCGCATTAAATAGCTCGAAAAGTGCGATCTCGATGATTCTGCATACTTCGGGCAGAAGTCTCACCAAGATTATCGCAGAAAATGCATATCTGTTCTTGAAACTCCACGAAAACCAAGATATCGCTGGTTCTGCATATCCAACGCACTGTGGAGTGGTGAAATCACCAGAAAGCGTGCTTCTCGCATTAAATAGCTCGAAAAGTGCGATCTCGATGATTCTGCATACTTCGGACAGAAGTCTCACCAAGATTATCGCAGAAAATGCATATCTGAGCTTGAAACCCCACGAAAACCAAGATATCGCTGGTTCTGCATATCAAACGCACTGTGGAGTGGTGAAAACACCAGATAACTTGATTCTCGCATTAAATAGCTCGAAAAGAGCGATATCGATGATACTGCATACTTCGGACAGAAGTCTCACCAAGATTATCGCAGAAAATGCATATCTCAGCTTGAAACCCCACGAAAACCAAGATATCTCCGGTTCTGCATATCCAACGAACTGTGGAGTGCTGAAAACCCCAGAAAACGAGTTTCCCGCATTAAATATGTCGAAAAGAGCGCTCTAGATGTTTCTGCATACTTCGGACAGATGTCTCACCAAGCTTACCGTAGAAAATGCATATCTCAGCTTGAAACCCGACGAAAACCAAAATATCTCCGGTTCTGCATATCCAACGCACTGTGGAGTGGTGAAAACACCAGATAACGTGTTTCTCGCATTAAATAGCTCGAAACGAGCGATCTCGATGATTCTGCATACTTCGGACAGAAGTCTCACCAAGATTATCGCAGAAAATGCATATCTGAGCTTGAAACCCCACGAAAACCAAGATATCGCTGGTTCTGCATATCAAACGCACTGTGGAGAGCTGAAAACACCAGATAACGTGTTTCTCGCATTAAATAGTTCGAATACAGCGATCTCGATGGTTAAGCATACTTCTGACAGAAGTCGCAGCAAGATTATCGCAGAAAATGCATACCTCAGGATGAAAACCGATGAAATCCAAGATTTCGCTATTTCTGCATATCAAACGCACTGTGGAGTGGTCAAAACACCAGATGACGTGTTTCTCGCATTAAATAGCTCGAAAAGAGCGCTCTCGATGTTTCTGCATACTTCGGACAGATGTCTCACCAAGCTTATCGTAGAAAATGCATATCTCAGCTTGAAACCCGACGAAAACCAAAATATCTCCGGTTCGGCATATCAAACGCACTGTGGAGAGGTCAAAACACCAGAAAACGTGCTGCTCGCATTAAATTGCTCGAAACGAGCGATCTCGATGGTTAAGCATACTTCGGACAGAAGTCTCACCAACATTATCGCAGAAATTGCATATCTCAGCTTGAATCCCCTCGAAAACCAAGATATCGCTGGTTCTGCATATCAAACGCACTGTGGAGAGCTGAAAACACCAGATAACGTGTTTCTCGCATTAAATAGCTCGAATAGAGCGATCTGGATGATTCTGCATACTTCGGACAGAAGTCTCATCAAGATTATCACAGAAAATGCATATCTGAGCTTGAAACCCCACGAAAACCAAGATACCGCTGGTTCTGCATATCAAACGCACTGTGGAGTGCTGAAAACACCAGATAACGTGTTTCTCGCATTAAATAGCTCGAATAGAGCGATCTGGATGATTCTGCATACTTCGGACAGAAGTCTCACCAAGCTTATCGCAGAAAATGCTTATCTCAGCTTGAAACCCCACGAAAACCAAGATATCGCTGGTTCTGCATATCAAACGCACTGTGGAGTGCTGAAAACACCAGATAACGTGTTTCTCGCATTAAATAGCTCGAATAGAGCGATCTGGATGGTTAAGCATACATCGGACAGAAGTCTCACCAAGATTATCGCAGAAAATGCATATCTGAGCTTGAAACCCCACGAAAACCAAGATATCGCTGGTTCTCCATATCAAACGCACTGTGGAGTGGTGAAAGCACCAGATAACTTGTTTCTCGCATTAAATAGCTCGAAAAGAGCGATCTGGATGATTCTGCATACTTCGGACAGAAGTCTCACCAAGCTTATCGCAGAAAATGCTTATCTCAGCTTGAAACCCCACGAAAACCAAGATATCGCTGGTTCTGCATATCAAACGCACTGTGGAGTGCTGAAAACACCAGATAACGTGTTTCTCGCATTAAATAGCTCGAATAGAGCGATCTGGATGGTTAAGCATACATCGGCCAGAAGTCTCACCAAGATTATCGCAGAAATTCCATATCTCATCTTGAATCCCCACGAAAACCAAGATATCGCTGGTTCTGCATATCAAACGCACTGTGGAGAGCTGAAAACACCAGATAACGTGTTTCTCGCATTAAATAGCTCGAAAAGTGCGATCTCGATGATTCTGCATACTTCGGACAGAAGTCTCACCAAGATTATCGCAAAAAATGCATATCTGAGCTTGAAACCCGACAAAAACCAAAATATCTCCGGTTCGGCATATCAAACGCACTATGGAGAGGTCAATACACCAGAAAACGTGCTGCTCGCATTAAATTGCTCGAAACGAGCGATCTCGATGGTTAAGCATACTTCCGACAGAAGTCTCACCAAGATTATCGCAGAAATTCCATATCTCAGCTTGAATCCCCACGAAAACCAAGATATCGCTGGTTCTACATATCAAACGCACTGTGGAGAGCTGAAAACACCAGATAACGTGTTTCTCGCATTAAATAGCTCGAAAAGTGCGATCTCGATGATTCTGCATACTTCGGACAGAAGTCTCACCAAGATTATCGCAGAACATGCATATCTGAGCTTGAAACCCCACGAAAACCAAGATATCGCTGGTTCTGCATATCAAACGCACTGTGGAGAGCTGAAAACACCAGAAAACGTGTTTCTCGCATTAAATAGCTCGAAAAGTGCGATCTCGATGATTCTGCATACTTCGGACAGATGTCTCACCAAGCTGATCGTAGAAAATGCATATCTCAGCTTGAAACCCGACGAAAACCAAAATATCTCCGGTTCGGCATATCAAACGCACTGTGGAGAGGTCAAAACACCAGAAAACGTGCTGCTCGCATTAAATTGCTCGAAACGAGCGATCTCGATGGTTAAGCATACTTCGGACAGAAGTCTCACCAAGATTATCGCAGAAATTGCATATCTCAGCTTGAATCCCCTCGAAAACCAAGATATCGCTGGTTCTGCATATCAAACGCACTGTGGAGAGCTGAAAACACCAGATAACGTGTTTCTCGCATTAAATAGCTCGAAAGGTGCGATCTCGATGATTCTGCATACTTCGGACAGAAGTCTCACCAAGATTATCGCAGAAAATGCATATCTGAGCTTGAAACCCCACGAAAACCAAGATATCATCGGTTCTGCATATCATACGCCCTGTGGAGTGGTGAAAACACCAGATAACGTGTTTCTCGCATTAAATATCTCGAAACGATCGATCTCGATGATTAAGAATACTTCGGACAGAAGTCTCACCAAGATTATCGCAGAAAATGCATATCTGAGCTTGAAACAACACGAAAACCAAGATATCATCGGTTCTGCACATCATACGCCCTGTGGAGTGCTGAAAACACCAGATAACGTGTTTCTCGCATTAAATAGCTCGAATAGAGCGATCTCGATGATTAAGCATACTTCGGACAGAAGTCTCACCAAGATTATCGTAAAAAATGCATATCTCAGCTTGAAACCCCACAAAAACCATGATATCGCTGGTTCTGCATATCAAACGCACTGTGGAGTGGTGAAAAAACCAGATAACGTGTTTCTCGCATTAAATAGCTCGAAAAGTGCGATCTCGATGATTCTGCATACTTCGGACAGAAGTCTCACCAAGATTTTCGCAGAAAATGCATATCTGAGCTTGAAACCCCACGAAAACCAAGATATCGCTGGTTCTGCATATCAAACGCACTGTGGAGTGGTGAAAACACCAGATAACTTGTTTCTCGCATTAAATAGCTCGAAAAGAGCGATCTCGATGATTCTGCATACTTCGGACAGAAGTCTCACCAAGATTATCGCAGAAATTGCATATCTCAGCTTGAAAACCCACGAAAACCAAGATATCGCTGGTTCTGCATATCAAACGCACTGTGGAGTGCTGAAAACACCAGATAACGTGTTTATCGCATTAAATAGCTCGAATAGAGCGATCTCGATGATTAAGCATACTTCGGACAGAAGTCTCACCAAGATTATCGCAGAAAATGCATATCTTTGCATGAAACCCCACGAAAACCAAGATATCGCCGGTTCTGCATATGAAACGCACTGTGGAGAGGTGAAAACACCAGATAACGTGTTTCTCGCATTAAATAGCTCGAAACGAGCGATCTCGATGATTAAGCATACTTCGGACAGAAGTCTCACCAAGATTATCGCAGAAATTGCATATCTCAGCTTGAAACCCCACGATAACCAAGATATCGCTGGTTCTGCATATCAAACGCACTGTGGAGAGCTGAACACACCAGATAACGTGTTTCTCGCATTAAATAGCTCGAAAAGTGCGATCTCGATGATTCTGCATACTTCGGACAGAAGTCTCACCAAGCTTATCGCAGAAAATGCTTATCTCAGCTTGAAACCCCACGAAAACCAAGATATCTCCGGTTCTGCATATCCAACGAACTGTGGAGTGGTGAAAACCCCAGAAAACGAGTTTCTCGCAATAAATAGGTCGAAAAGAGCGCTCTCGATGTTTCTGCATACTTCGGACAGTAGTCTCACCAAGATTATCGCAGAAAATGCATATCTTTGCATGAAACCCCACGAAAACCAAGATATCGCCGGTTCTGCATATGAAACGCACTGTGGAGAGGTGAAAACACCAGATAACGTGTTTCTCGCATTAAATAGCTCGAAAAGTGCGATCTCGATGATTCTGCATACTTCGGACAGAAGTCTCACCAAGATTATCGCAGAAAATGCATATCTCAGCTTGAATCCCCTCGAAAACCAAGATATCGCTGGTTCTGCATATCAAACGCACTGTGGAGAGCTGAAAACACCAGATAACGTGTTTCTCGCATTAAATAGCTCGAAAGGTGCGATCTCGATGATTCTGCATACTTCGGACAGAAGTCTCACCAAGATTATCGCAGAAAATGCATATCTGAGCTTGAACCCCCACGAAAACCAAGATATCATCGGTTCTGCATATCATACGCCCTGTTGAGTGGTGAAAACACCAGATAACGTGTTTCTCGTATTAAATAGCTCGAAACGATCGATCTCGATGATTAAGAATACTTCGGACAGAAGTCTCCCCAAGATTATCGCAGAAAATGCATATCTGAGCTTGAAACCCCACGAAAACCAAGATATCGCTGGTTCTGCATATCAAACGCACTGTGGAGTGGTGAAAGCACCAGATAACTTGTTTCTCGCATTAAATAGCTCGAAAAGAGCGATCTGGATGATTCTGCATACTTCGGACCGAAGTCTCACCAAGCTTATCGCAGAAAATGCTTATCTCAGCTTGAAACCCCACGAAAACCAAGATATCTCCGGTTCTGCATATCCAACGAACTGTGGAGTGGTGAAAACCCCAGAAAACGAGTTTCCCGCATTAAATATGTCGAAAAGAGCGCTCTCGATGTTTCAGCATACTTCGGACAGATGTCTCACCAAGCTTATCGTAGAAAATGCATATCTCAGCTTGAAACCCGACTAAAACCAAAATATCTCCGGTTCTGCATATCCAACGCACTGTGGAGTGGTGAAAACACCAGATAACGTGTTTCTCGCATTAAATAGCTCGAAAAGTGCGATCTCGATGATTCTGCATACTTCGGACAGAAGTCTCACCAAGATTATCGCAGAAAATGCATATCTGAGCTTGAAACCCCACGAAAACCAAGATACCGCTGGATCTGCATATCAAACGCACTGTGGAGTGCTGAAAACACCAGATAACGTGTTTCTCGCATTAAATAGTTCGAATAGAGCGATCTCGATGGTTAAGCATACTTCTGACAGGAGTCGCACCAAGATTATCGCAGAAAATGCATACCTCAGTATGAAAACCGATGAAAACCAAGATTTCGCTATTTCTGCATATCAAACGCACTGTGGAGTGGTCAAAACACCAGATGACGTGTTTCTCGCATTAAATAGCTCGAAAAGAGCGCTCTCGATGTTTCTGCATACTTCGGACAGATGTCTCACCAAGCTGATCGCAGAAAATGCATATCTCAGCTTGAAACCCGACGAAAACCAAAATATCTCCGGTTCGGCATATCAAACGCACTGTGGAGAGGTCAAAACACCAGAAAACGTGCTGCTCGCATTAAATTGCTCGAAACGAGCGATCTCGATGGTTAAGCATACTTGGGACAGAAGTCTCACCAAGATTATCGCAGAAATTGCATATCTCAGCTTGAATCCCCTCGAAAACCAAGATATCGCTGGTTCTGCATATCAAACGCACTGTGGAGAGCTGAAAACACCAGATAACGTGTTTCTCGCATTAAATAGCTCGAAAGGTGCGATTTCGATGATTCTGCATACTTCGGACAGAAGTCTCACCAAGATTATCGCAGAAAATGCATATCTGAGCTTGAAACCCCACGAAAACCAAGATATCATCGGTTCTGCATATCATACGCCCTGTGGAGTGGTGAAAACACCAGATAACGTGTTTCTCGAATTAAATAGCTCGAAACGATCGATCTCGATGATTAAGAATACTTCGGACAGAAGTCTCACCAAGATTATCGCAGAAAATGCATATCTGAGCTTGAAACAACACGAAAACCAAGATATCATCGGTTCTGCACATCATACGCCCTGTGGAGTGCTGAAAACACCAGATAACGTGTTTCTCGCATTAAATAGCTCGAATAGAGCGATCTCGATGATTAAGCATACTTCGGACAGAAGTCTCACCAAGATTATCGTAAAAAATAAATATCTCAGCTTGAAACCCCACAAAAACCATGATATCGCTGGTTCTGCATATCAAACGCACTGTGGAGTGGTGAAAAAACCAGATAACGTGTTTCTCGCATTAAATAGCTCGAAAAGTGCGATCTCGATGATTCTGCATACTTCGGACAGAAGTCTCACCAAGATTTTCGCAGAAAATGCATATCTGAGCTTGAAACCCCACGATAACCAAGATATCGCTGGTTCTGCATATCAAACGCACTGTGGAGAGCTGAAAACACCAGATAACGTGTTTCTCGCATTAAATAGCTCGAAAAGTGCGATCTCGATGATACCGCATACTTCGGACAGAAGTCTCACCAAGATTATCGCAGAAAATGCATATCTGAGCTTGAAACCCCACGAAAACCAAGATATCGCTGGTTCTGCATATCAAACGCACTGTGGAGTGGTGAAAGCACCAGATAACTTGATTCTCGCATTAAATAGCTCGAAAAGAGCGATCTGGATGATTCTGCATACTTCGGACGGAAGTCTCACCAAGCTTATCGCAGAAAATGCTTATCTCAGCTTGAAACCCCACGAAAACCAAGATATCTCCGGTTCTGCATATCCAACGAACTGTGGAGAGGTGAAAACCCCAGAAAACGAGTTTCTCGCATTAAATAGGTCGAAAAGAGCGCTCTCGATGTTTCTGCATACTTCGGACAGATGTATCACCAAGCTTATCGCAGAAATTGCATATCTCAGCTTGAATCCCCTCGAAAACCAAGATATCGCTGGTTCTGCATATCAAACGCACTGTGGAGAGCTGAAAACACCAGATAACGTGTTTCTCGCATTAAATAGCTCGAAAGGTGCGATCTCGATGATTCTGCATACTTCGGACAGAAGTCTTACCAAGATTATCGCAGAAAATGCATATCTGAGCTTGAACCCCCACGAAAACCAAGATATCATCGGTTCTGCATATCATACGCCCTGTGGAGTGGTGAAAACACCAGATAACGTGTTTCTCGTATTAAATAGCTCGAAACGATCGATCTCGATGATTAAGAATACTTCGGACAGAAGTCTCCCCAAGATTATCGCAGAAAATGCATATCTGAGCTTGAAACAACACGAAAACAAAGATTTCATCGGTTCTGCATATCATACGCCCTGTGGAGTGCTGAAAACACCAGATAACGTGTTTCTCGCATTAAATAGCTCGAATAGAGCGATCTTGATGATTAAGCATACTTCGGACAGAAGTCTCACCAAGATTATCGTAAAAAATGCATATCTCAGCTTGAAACCCCACGAAAACCAAGATATCATCGGTTCTGCATATCATACGCCCTGTGGAGTGGTCAAAACACCAGATAACGTGTTTCTCGCATTCAACAGCTCGAAACGAGCGATCTCGATGATTCTGCATACTTCGGACAGAAGTCTCACCAAGATTATCGCAGAACATGCATATCTGAGCTTGAAACCCCACGAAAACCAAGATATCGCTGGTTCTGCATATCAAACGCACTGTGGAGAGCTGAAAACACCAGATAACGTGTTTCTCGCATTAAATAGTTCGAATAGAGCGATCTCGATGGTTAAGCATACTTCTGACAGGAGTCGCACCAAGATTATCGCAGAAAATGCATACCTCAGGATGAAAACCGATGAAAACCAAGATTTCGCTATTTCTGCATATCAAACGCACTGTGGAGTGGTCAAAACACCAGATGACGTGTTTCTCGCATTAAATAGCTCGAAAAGAGCGCTCTCGATGTTTCTGCATACTTCGGACAGATGTCTCACCAAGCTGATCGCAGAAAATGCATATCTCAGCTTGAAACCCGACGAAAACCAAAATATCTCCGGTTCGGCATATCAAACGCACTGTGGAGAGGTCAAAACACCAGAAAACGTGCTGCTCGCATTAAATTGCTCGAAACGAGCGATCTCGATGGTTAAGCATACTTGGGACAGAAGTCTCACCAAGATTATCGCAGAAATTGCATATCTCAGCTTGAATCCCCTCGAAAACCAAGATATCGCTGGTTCTGCATATCAAACGCACTGTGGAGAGCTGAAAACACCAGATAACGTGTTTCTCGCATTAAATAGCTCGAAAGGTGCGATTTCGATGATTCTGCATACTTCGGACAGAAGTCTCACCAAGATTATCGCAGAAAATGCATATCTGAGCTTGAAACCCCACGAAAACCAAGATATCATCGGTTCTGCACATCATACGCCCTGTGGAGTGCTGAAAACACCAGATAACGTGTTTCTCGCATTAAATAGCTCGAATAGAGCGATCTCGATGATTAAGCATACTTCGGACAGAAGTCTCACCAAGATTATCGTAAAAAATAAATATCTCAGCTTGAAACCCCACAAAAACCATGATATCGCTGGTTCTGCATATCAAACGCACTGTGGAGTGGTGAAAAAACCAGATAACGTGTTTCTCGCATTAAATAGCTCGAAAAGTGCGATCTCGATGATTCTGCATACTTCGGACAGAAGTCTCACCAAGATTTTCGCAGAAAATGCATATCTGAGCTTGAAACCCCACGATAACCAAGATATCGCTGGTTCTGCATATCAAACGCACTGTGGAGAGCTGAAAACACCAGATAACGTGTTTCTCGCATTAAATAGCTCGAAAAGTGCGATCTCGATGATACCGCATACTTCGGATAGAAGTCTCACCAAGATTATCGCAGAAAATGCATATCTGAGCTTGAAACCCCACGAAAACCAAGATATCGCTGGTTCTGCATATCAAACGCACTGTGGAGTGGTGAAAGCACCAGATAACTTGATTCTCGCATTAAATAGCTCGAAAAGAGCGATCTGGATGATTCTGCATACTTCGGACGGAAGTCTCACCAAGCTTATCGCAGAAAATGCTTATCTCAGCTTGAAACCCCACGAAAACCAAGATATCTCCGGTTCTGCATATCCAACGAACTGTGGAGAGGTGAAAACCCCAGAAAACGAGTTTCTCGCATTAAATAGGTCGAAAAGAGCGCTCTCGATGTTTCTGCATACTTCGGACAGATGTATCACCAAGCTTATCGCAGAAATTGCATATCTCAGCTTGAATCCCCTCGAAAACCAAGATATCGCTGGTTCTGCATATCAAACGCACTGTGGAGAGCTGAAAACACCAGATAACGTGTTTCTCGCATTAAATAGCTCGAAAGGTGCGATCTCGATGATTCTGCATACTTCGGAC